>OX456985.1:45493477-45898408 GCA_949752695.1 Melanostoma scalare
AGATTTCAAAAATTCTTTCGGCACTGGGATGCCATAAAGTCCCTCAGTAACTTAGCGTATATTTCATCCCTTAGGGTTTAAACTACTGACCCGAGCAACTCCGGGTGGCCTATTCCAAAAACTCTGTCATCGTCGGAGTGCTTAATTGCACCTGAGCAGCATAGACTATATTTCATCCCCTCTCTGCCACTAGAATGATAGCTTTGACTGCTTTACTTAACTTTCAATTTGATAAAAGTAGGGCCTGAGCTACGCCGGGCGGGTCAGCTAGTTTTATTATAAAAGTAACATACCTATGTTTAGAAAGGACTTAACTTGAAGTTGTTGGCAGTTCCGGGAGGCGTTTTACACACAAGGTTCTAGTTTGGCAAAGGCAACAACATCTGCCACATCCATCGCAGTTGGTTTTGCTTTTCTTGTCGTCTGCTCTTGGGAAAAGCTGACATCTGCCCCTTTTACCAGAGAGCCTTTCGGGGACTGTTGGTAAAACTTCCTGAACCCTCTCCTAAATTCAGAGAGTATTCAATGCAGGTTTTCCCATGCCAGATTGTGTTACAGGTTGCGAACGGTTATTCAGTTCTTATAAGCTTATCACTTTTGAACAAATTTTTGTTTCTTCTAGATCCACCTAGAGTCGGAAAATGATTACAGTTGCTAGGGCTGCTGCGACCAGTAAGTAGTAGCTTGTAGAATACAACCAACGGCCAGCCATTTGTTTGACGTGTACATAAATATATCGAGACCATTTGGTCGAATACATCAACTCCACCTTTGGTGCGGTTATAATCAAGTATCATTGCAGGTTTACTTTGATGACCGGAAGTGACTTTCTCACAGTTATGTTGTGTTGATAGCAATACCACTTGTTTGTTTGGCTTCGGAACATAACTCACCAACGCCATTTTTCCAGAAAATCCAAAGATGGATGAGTGTACTGGACGATACTGCTTTTTGTTATTGAACTCTACAGGATCATTCTGGTCAACAAGAACCTCCTTCGCTACAAAAGGCTTAGACACATTTCTTTTGTTTTTCCGGATCGTGCCAAGAATGATGATTTTCTTATCCAGCAACTTCAATGCCGAATCCACCGACGTAAAGAAATGATCAATAGTGATAGTTGCGTCCAGAATTGAAATATGGCATCAACAACATCTGCACTTGACCAGTGTAGATAGAAAACTTCAGTGGATAGCCCGTTGAGCTTTCATTCAGCCACCAAAACTTCACGCCATATCTGGCAGGCTTGCTGATTTTTCATTCAGTAATTACGTAAGACATACTTACATCTTGAAAGGGATAAGCGTGAATCCCAGATTTGCGAAATTAGGCGATTTTTATCGATTTTGAAATTGAAAAATGTTGTTGATGACCTCATACATGCCTGCATAATGACATCTCTGCTTAAATTTCTATATCACTGCTATGAAAAATATTAAGAATGAATACATACAATAGCCAGAAGAATTATAATTGAGCAATACATATAAATCAAAAAAAATCGTGGGGTCCATTTGGACCCCGGGTCCGGTTGACACCACTTTTGCCGGGTCGTAAGGGAAGGAGTGGTCGAGTTTCAGAGTTTTTTTTTACCGAAAATCTCAAAACATGGCTTCCTACAAAGAAGTTCTTGCCACAAGCAGTTTTTATTATTTCGGTCTGTTTTCTTGTCAAAGATTTCTAACCTTAGGCCTTGATTCTAAAATCAATTAAGAAGTCAATTAAAAAAAATGTCACACGCTTTAGTAGAAAAGTTGGATGTATTTGAACGAATCCCTTGGCAAAGAGCACAACTTCTTTCATCACAGCCCTCTCCGTCCTAAAAATAATAAATTAAATTATTATCTCCAAGCTAAAACAGATTACTTTATTCTTCTGGGGAAAGATTCAATGGGGAGAATCTCTGTATGGATGATAAACACAGACTGAAGAAAAAAGTAAACGTAAAAAAAATTCAAGATAAAATCAATTTTATAAAATGCTTTCTTTCATCTCCCTTATTTTTCGTCATAACAACGCAAAGGTCCATTTAGGAACTATGAAAGCTAAAGCAAATCATTACAATTTTGTTTTTTTTTTTCCGTTTCCGAGATGGAGACATTTGTAAATAATACAAAAATGTTATGAATAGAATCATTTAATGTCTTAAAACGTTCTTCCTTTTCAAACGAATTAAGCCAAGTTCAGACGCTTGTATAATCTGACAGTCTATCAGTCAGGTCGGCAAATTATCTTTCTAATTGGTCTGTGATAAGGGTGAGTCAGTGAATGAATGAGAGCGATGACAGATGTTGCAAACTTCGGTTGTCCCGAATTTTCAACAGAACTCTTTGTGCTTATACAAAAGCATCTTTTCATTCATTTGGTTGCCGCCATAGAAGGGTATGAATGTGTATGTAAGTTCAAAGTGGAATCAATTAGCATGGAATTCACCATTTTTTTTTTTGATAAGGAACCAAAAATAGAATGACACAACAAAACTTCCCGGACCTACAAAAAAGCCAACCTCTTTTCAAAATAAAACAGGGCAAATGATGTAAGGAAGACTTAATCAATTTCCTGTTATTCATCCAGTCATTAAACTTGCGGTGGATGCCTAGTGTAGCGGTAGCAAACTTGCCATGATATTTTTTACACACGTATTTTCCATAAAATACATCATTAGCGCTAATTATTATTCAGAGTAAAAACACTCCAGCCACATAGTTAGTTAACTCTGCCACTTCTCTTCATTCAATGTCCTTAATGAATACCATTTGTGAATGTTTTGCGGTAAAGTACGTCAGATACACCAGATACAATATTGCGCAACACTGTTGTGGCAATGGCAGGCGCTAGGCGATAAAAACAATAAATGATAAACCAGATAGGCGAAGCAGACTTCTCGGCATAATTAGTTCATTATTATTCAATCAGTGAACGTGCCGTGTCGACCGACTTCTAAAACAAACATTCAATGAATGTTTTCTGGTTGGCCGAATTGAGCAGTTTAATTTTGTTTTAAAATTCAATTAATTAGCAAAAGTCTAGAAGAAGGGTCTCCACTTTGGGACTATTTAGCGTGACTTTTACGAAGGAAAGTAATTTTAAATGTGTTCCACAGAATTAGCCGAAAAGATTATTATAACAACATGTCCTTAGTAGAAATTCATTGTTAAGGTAACTTGTGAATAGCCTCATAGGATCACTTCCGTGTCCGTCTGTCTGTTACAGAGTGCACAGAAATCTGGCCGTATATCATCGTGCAAGGTATTTTTGAAAAGGGGAGGCTCTAAGAATTTGTAAAGTCTTCTTTTTTCAAAAAAAATGTAGCTAATGATATAAATGAAAAAAGCGTTATTTCCCCCACTTCCTGGTTTCTTTTTACTTAAATTGTGATTTGTATTGAGAAAGCAGATATTGGGACGAATATGGATACGAGTTGCAGATAAAGTTGCAGATAAAGTGAATTCGAAATTTAAAATGAAAAGAGTCAGAACAAAAACAAAATCAAAATTTGAAGCAGTTCATCCTTCTCCGTTTGGACAAGAAAGTTAATTAAAAGACAAATGGTTTGAAATTCATTTAGCTCACTCCATTGCATTTGTAAGCTATCGTAACAGCACCGAAGGGTTACGCTTGTATCGCCACGTTGATTCACAATTTAGCAAGCCAACAACAGTGGAACGAATAATCGTGAAAAGCAATCAGAGACAGGTAACGTTCCAACGATGCTGAAAAAAATCAATCGATCCTACAATTTGACTATCAGCTATAAGTCTTAAAGCTCTGTTTTGAACTCTATCAAGTAGGCGCAAAGATGTTTGAGGAGCAATTTACCAAATATGGAAGTTATACTCAAGGATTGGGTGGATGTAGGCCTTATGAATGGTTCCCAGACCAGAAAGGGCGAAGAACTTCCTGAATCGTCTCAAGAAGCCTAAGCATTTTACAGCATTTTTGGAAACTTCGCTTATGTGATCATTCCAATGAAGGTCATCGTTTAAACAAATACGAAGAACTGACAGCTTTTCGTTTTCTTGAATGCTGGTGGCAATCATGGATGACAGCGATGGGGGAATATCAAGCTTTAACGACAAACGACAGCATTTAGTTTTCGAAGCATTGAATTATACTCGGTTTTAACTACCCCATGGAACAATGCTGTCAAGGTCAGAATTCAATGAGCCTATCATACGCAACCGTTCAAGTTTCACACCCGAAGAGCAGGGGCGTAAATTTGAAAACGAAAATGAAAAGCTGAGGGTCGAGTCGTCAGCAAAAATAGTTAAAAGGATAAGAAGTTTCAGACAAGTGATCCTTTATAAAAATAATAAAGAGAGTCAGAGACAAAACGGAGCTCTGAGGCACACCAGCATTTATGAAGTGGGTATCAGATTTGAAACGATCCAAAGCATTTTGTATTAAACGGTTCGAAAGCTTGTTTTTATTCCATCGAATAAGAAACTTATCAATATCAAAAGCACGCATTTTCGATAAGGGATCCTAACTCTATCAAATGCTTAGATTCATCAAGCGCAATAATCTTACTTTCTCCAAGGTAGACTAAAGATTGGTTCCATTTTTCGGTGAGATATGCCATCAAATCACCAATAGAACTTAAAATACATTAGAGTTTTAAATCCAAACGGTGGGGTGCCCGGCGATACCAGTACATCCTTTCACGTTGTTACTATAGTTAATTAACACACTGGATCGATCTTGACAGATTTTCTGTTTTAGAAACTATCGTCTTCTCTCTTGTCCTTAGAAGTTTATCAGTGGTGCCTGTTACGTGGGAAGTTCGTTGTTAGAATTCCAACCGAAAGCAGAAACTGTTTTTCATTGATATAGCGGGGAGAGTACGATAACTTTGGCGACAAGAAATAATAACGGTTTTTGATGGAGGGGTTCAATACAAACATTTTTTATTACGGGAGGGGGTCTAGCCTTTCGCGAGGAATTGGCAGGTCCTCCGTTAGTAGATTCATTGCCATGAAAAGCTCTTTCTCGGTAAACCGTAGGATATGGGTGTAAGAAATGCGATAGGCCCGGGGCTCCTCGCCCTGTTGCGCCACCCTATTTACATAATATGTATGTTTTCTTTAGAAGATTATAAGAATAAATAGTAAGTAAGTAAATAGTAAATAAGTAAGACGATTAGTAAGTGGTCAGTTGCAAAGATTGTGTCCTGTCATTTTATAGCGTTGCAAATCCAGCCAGTGAGTCGTTAGTGAATGCTGACAAATCTTAGTAGCATTACAAATTTTATCAGGCATTGGTTAAGGCACTTCATTCGCCTTATTTTCGTGTAAGAAAATCAAAAAACTACCCAAGTAACAATTTTAGTTCCATTATAGCTCTAACAGCGCTTATTATTAAGCTCATGGAAATATTCAAAAAGACGGCATAATTGGCATGGCACCAATGAGCAATGACGCGTACGGAAAAATGCTTGACAAATAAAATTTTTATATTAATTCACAAAATAAAAAAGTAATAATAAAAAATAGTGAGTAAATTATTATTGCAACTCATCAATTTAGTTTAAACATTGATTGCTTATCGCATGTCGTCTTTCTGGTAACTCTCCCCGAGAGCTTCTCATCGAAGGTTACTCAAAAGATACGAAAAACGCCACCATTTACATCAAAAATGTTAGATTATGAGCTATTGGAGCAGAGGTAGTTGCCTTAAACTGTAATTCTTGAAAGCTACCATTGATAAAAATTAGAGCCTTTCACACTCTGTCCAAATTAAAGGCTTAATGCAAAGCCTGTGTTTTCAATCAGCGGTATCTATTTACACTCTTTTGACTCAATTCAGGGTATAACATACGCATTATGTCTACGACTAAACAAAAACCATGCCACTGACTTACCTTTACATTGTAATTGCAATTTTCTTAGCATTTGTGTACATCCCTATACAGTTTACCAGGCAGGCGCACAGTCGTAGGCAGGAAGATCATGTTTGTAAACAAACCAAAACCAGTGTTCATTTATTTTCTGTTGTGTGTGCATGAGAATGTGCATGTAATGTAGTGTTACCTTTACCATTAAGCAAAGTTCCAAACTGTCTCTGTCGTTTTTGGTGGTGGTGGTGGATTTTTTTTTAATTACGACTTGTGGGGTGAGGTGCAGTTGAAGAGGCAAGACCCACCCTTATCTGGCGAGCTAAGCCGAGCTACGCCAGTGCGTCGAGTTTCCTCGCTGTACGTGTACATTCTTTCCTTTATCTTCCCTGCTTAGGTATAGTACCTATCATTCCAGCTCTGTTCTTTTAAAAACCATTTTGAGGTTTTTCTTGCTAATTCTGTTTTTTCCCCACACCGAACCTTTTTTAAATCAGTAAAATTAACGAAAAAAAAAGAGAACACAAAGGTATAAGTTTATTGTTCTCTTTTTTAAATTTTTTTGGGATCTTTTACGTACCAGTTCGCTTTTTGTAATTTTTTCCGGTCCTTTTTTCGGCACTTCCGCTTCCTAATTCCAACTTACCAATTCCTACCAAACCTTAATTTCTATTTTTTGGGTTTCTTTGTAAAGCTTTGTATTTTAAAGCTTTTTAAAATGAAAATTTAATTAGACTGCAGAAATGCTGCCGGATATGCTTATCCTGGCAAAAGTTTATATGCACCAACGGTAAGAGCTGTGTTGAGTTGTGTAAGATGACCTCAATCGAGTCATTTGACCAAGAAAATAAAGAAAATTTAACTTAAGAAGTAAAATTTAAAAAATGAAGAGAATACGATCTGGCTTCACTTTAGTCTTCCTCGTATCGGTATTAAGTTGTTGGCCTAGTT
This sequence comes from Melanostoma scalare, assembly GCA_949752695.1. NCBI lineage: Eukaryota > Metazoa > Arthropoda > Insecta > Diptera > Syrphidae > Melanostoma > Melanostoma scalare. The sequence goes on from OX456985.1 coordinate 45,500,262, forward strand.
TTTTTTTTTATAAAACGTACCGCTAGAATGACTCGATTGACGACGTTGTTCAAATCTCAATTGAACTTATTTTACCTTTTTGCATCGGTGCAATGATATTCAAGTTCCAAGAGCGTGAACAGTTCTCGTATTCTACCTTTGACTAATAACAATTTGTAATTAATTCTTCTCGTGCTCCACCTTTTACACTTGCTAACGCACTTACATATTTTGAAACACTTTAGGGCTCATCGCTGTAAAAACTTTTAAACGATAAGTCAACACGACTCACACCGCGGTTGTGTGTAGTAAAAATGGGCACGACTGGGTTGTACGAACTTGCGAAACCCACATATGAAAGTTTTTAGATTTTGTAAGAAGATATTTTTTTCAATCGTGTTTTCAAATAAATCAAAATGAAGCAAATTTTTTAAAATTTGCTCCAAATGACATAAAAAGTTTATTTTAATGTTTGAAGTCGTTCGTACGAGTACATAGGGCGGTGTAACAGAACAGGGAGCCCCGGTCCTAGCAACCATGCGTTGCTAGGACCGGGGCTGAGAGAGAAGGGGCGAACCTACTATTTTATGCCGACTCCGAACGGCTTATCGAGAAATCGCTTTAATAAAACTACTATCGGAGGACGTACCAATTCCTTGCGATAGGTGATACACGTGATACATTTTTATATTCTTTTGGAACTCAAACCACGAACGTGTGCAACGCCATAAAGTCTATACAGGGTGTCCGGTAATTCGTGTATTGTCCTTTGGGGTGTGATTCTTGGTCATATTCTAAGAAAAAAATTGTTCTACAGCAAAGTCCGTTTCTCAACTTTGACATCACTTGTTGACAATTTATAAAAAGGCTAAGTTTGGTGTACTCTGACCTGTGTTAAATTCGATATGTCTGTCAATACTAATGATAGAGACCTAATTTTGGACTTAATTTTTTGTTGAAATAACAACCTTTAAGACTGTATTTAAGTTGAGCTTCAATAGGTTTGGATGGTGTTCAAATTTTCTTCCCGAAACAAAGTTTTGATTTTAGGTCATTTTTTTTCAGAAAATGACTGATAAGCATAGAGTTTCTTTATTTTTTACAGATGAACAAAACAATAATGAAAAAAAAAACTCAGTTATAAATGCACTCAAAAACCCATACATCTTATGATACTTAAAAAAATACCAAACGGGTAAAATTTAAAAAAAAAAATTAAAAAATTTTTTAGCTTTGAGGTTTGTTTGAATAAAACAATAATATTTGCACTTTTAGTGGTTTTTTTATGTTTTTTATACAAATACAATTATAACAAGTGCTCAGAGTGCCCTCCCTCGTTTTGAATGCATGCCAGAGCCCGTTTTTGAATTTCATTGTGGGTGTTTGCTCTCGATAACTCTTGTTTTACTTCTAGTTTTGTAATCTTTGAAACTGTATTTAAATTGGACTCTTATAAGCTCAAGGTTGCTAGATTTTCAGTAAGGATAAAGTTCCTGGTATCTTCGTTGTGCTCGTCTTGAATTTCCATTGCAAAACTCATATATGAAAAAAATGTCTGCATATTCTTCTTTCGTAAATGATGGCATTTCAAAAAGCTCTCTGGTCAAACTGCAATCGTGACTTAATTTGATAAACTGATGAACAAATTTGTTTTCTTATTCTTTTATACGACTTATTTACGTATTGAACATTCATACCCCAAATTCAAAGCAAACATACACAATGAAATCCAAAAACGGGCTCCGGCATTTATTTAAAACGAAGGAGGGCACTTTGAGCATTTGCTATAATTGTTTTTGTATAAAAAAACATAAAAAACCACTAAAAGAAAATGAAATGAAAAAAAAAAAACGAAATTCGTGAAGTTGGGAAGAATGGAATTAAAACCTTAAAGAGTCTCAAGCGCCTTAAAGAGTTGTACAAGCCATTGTCAAGCAAAAAATCATCATAGCCTTCGGCTTTAATGGGTGACAAGGGATGGAGACGATTTGGTTGGATTAAAGGTATTGTAAAATTTTTCATGACTTTCTTTTACTCATAACTTTAGACGTGTTTATCTCAATACTGTATTTTTCAAGTTGGCCGGACTCGTAACTCAAGCCGTTTTTAACTAATTAACTTGAAATTTTACAAATGTCTTGAAATATACATTGTCTATGGAAGTACGTAGGTTTTCTTTTTATATTGCGTAGTTCATTTGTTATTAACAATTATCTGACAATTTTTTAGGCAAGTTTTTCTTTTTTCACTTTAGAAGGGCGCCATTTGGCCAAAAATCAATATATCGCAAAAATCATACGTACTTCTATAGCAGTTAGTATTTGTATATAATCGAAAAAATTTATTTGCTCATTATTATTTAAAAAATTACAGAAGCTGTTGTCCGGCTGTGGACCCCGAAAATAAAACGTCGCGTCATCGCAGAAACGCTGCACTGCCGCCATTTTGTAATAAATCGCTGCAAAAGAGTTATTGTAAGTAGTTCAATCACGTTTCTGTTATCTCGATTTATTTTGTGGTATAATGTCACTATCCGTAATTAAGGAATCTCCAATTGAAGAAAATTTATTCTTCGCTGAACCATTTCGGTACCCTTGGCGTGATGGTTAGCATGTCCATGTCCACCTGCTAACCCATAGAGGTTCGAGGTTCGAATCCCAGCAGAGGCAAAAATGTTTTTCCACGGGTATCGCCTTTCGCGAGGAATTGGCAAGTCCTCCGTTAGTAAATTCATTTTCATGAAAAGCGCTTTCTCAATAAGCCGTTCGGAACCGGCAGAAAAGTGTAGCTCCCCTCCATTCCCTCACAAAGTTGGTTGTGAGAAATGTGCTAGGCCCAGCGGCTCCTCGCTCTGTTGCGCCACCCTATTTATTTTTTGTTATTTGAACCATTTTTGAAAAGAACCATTTTCAATTGAAAGATCACAATTCTATATCTGCATTGTGATAGTGTGTAAACTTTTTAATTATTTAATAATTTTGCTCTTTGATTGAATTTTTCCGAAATAGCTGCGTTTTACATTGCTGAAATGAAAACTGGCATTGAAGCGTCCATGTTATTCTGCTACCAGTTGGGTTTGAGAACGAGCGTTCTCTTTCGAGTACCTATGCTTTTATTCAAGAAGCTGAAGTAATACTTTCACAAATGACTACCTATTACTTGAGTATTTGGTTTGATAAACGATTGATAGGGGTGTACAACTAGCTAACAATTGGCTGTATCCCAATTAATTATAATTACACATCTCTCATTTTGTTACTCATTTATTGTTTCTTGAAGCAAGTCCTTGGACATCAATTTCTCACCAACCGAATGAAATCTCCTAATGAGCTTAAATTATTAAATTGGTACCCATCCAACAATCATCGAAGGAGTTCGTTTGTTGTTCTAAGAGATTTAATTGGACTAGTTTCAAAAGCTTTTCCATACCCGGTTGTTTACACAAATATGTAATAATATTGACCGTGAAAATGCTTCATTATATGCAAGAAAAAATCGGGTGAGTATGACGTCTCCAATCACACTTCCTCATAAGGTATTGTTTGAAGTACCGAAAGATTTATCAATACTAGTTGTTTACGAAATAATACTCTTAGTATTACATCTCATCGATTCACTGCTTTTGAGTTCCTAAAAGGATATGTAATTAAATCGCAAATCAAGTTAATTTTCATTTCCTTTGAAGCGCATAGAAATTACTCAATCGAGAGCCAAATGAGGAATCGCACTTTGAAGTTCGAATATCAATCGATTGCCCTGATGATAACTAACTCGTGTTCTTTTTTGTTCTTCTTTGTGTAGAGTGTAAGTTTATTGCTACACACATTTTTCTGAAAATTGCCAAATAATGAGCTTTTCGTGGAAATGATTTACGTTTTGTGGAACTACATCGTACTTTAAAAGGTGTGGGCAGGAAAAGTGCAAACTTAGCAATACAATTTGAAAAGAGCGCTTGGCTTTTACGGAACTCGACACTAAAGTGAAGAGAATCGATTTATGAGTAAACCTATCCAATGGCAATATAAATGGTTTGAATGGAGCAACACGAAGTTAGATATTGAGTTTCAAAAAGGCCAAGGATTCATACAGAGTGAGAGAGTGATGATACCTAAAAGTGCTCGTTCATCAACATCAATCATTTCCATTTACCAGAAGAGCGGTTTGTGGTAGGATTTATGTGTTTTTGCATAGGGAAGTAAGATGGTACTCCTGGTCATTTTGAGTCGTTTTGTAACGAGGAGATTAAAAAAAAAAAAGAAATTAAAAGTGGGGTGACTTGCAACAGAGGGTTAAAACCCGGTCTACTTTTTGCTTACGCGAAAATCAAGGGGTAATGAAAACCCTCATTATTAAAATAGCAGTGCGAGTAATTTGAAAATGATAACTTTAAAATCTATTTTAAGCATTTCACAATGTAGGTGAGTGACTAAAATACAAATCTGAAGTTGAAAACTGATAAACCGTACCAGCGAAGAGGAAATATAGGTAAATTATATGAGGGCACTAATACAACTGGCTATTTCCCTAGAGCACTGATTGTAAAGGAAAAACGGAGAAAAGAAGTGAGACAGGCAACTATTACCTATCAATTTCGAAGCTTTGAACTCTATCACTTATGTCAATATGTTTGGAAAGGTTCTGGCCATACATGGGAGTTATACTCAAGCTTCGAGCTTTATAAACTTTAGCCAGATCAGGAGTAGTAACAAATTTCCTGCATATTCGTTAGGAACGTAAGCATTTTGCAGCACTTCAAGCCCTTAACCACCCAAAAGTGTTTGTATTGATTTGAAGGGCGGAAAGGTTATTTTTAGTTAAACGAAAAGGAAACTCATTGATATCAAAGGCGTTTCCGATAAGAGACAAAGTTTCATTGAATGCTTTGCAAATATCAAGCGCAATAACCTTACATTTTCCAAAATGTGCACAGATGGGTTCGATTCGATAAACATCAACGCTCCAACTGGGCGTGTTTTCGAAAGCACATTGCAGGGAAATTGCGGAATGGGAAGACCACATCAACCGACTTTGAGTCAAAAACTGGGGAGAGAGATTGCCTGAAATTGAAGTCATTATCGAAAGATGGTGGTTGAGCCTCAAGATCATCCTGAACTGTAATGCCTTCAATAGTAAGCAAGTAAGTAAAGATGGGTTCCACATTTTGGTGAGTTATGCCACTATTCCAAAGGAGTGGACTCTTTTTTAACAAACCTGTAACACTGGCCATAGAGAAGGTTTCGATCTACGAGATATTTCAGGAGTTGACGGTTTCATGACTTCTGAAAAGGCTGCAATTAGAAAGGAAAAAATTGCATGTCTTTCAATACCATTGCTTTCTCGATGCCGGAATCGGCAGAAAGTTGTAGGTTCCCTCCATTCCTTCGCAAGACATGGTTGTGAGGAATTCGAAAACCAATCTTGACTCCCCACTATGTTGCGTCACACTAATTCACTGGTCTGCAATGGTTTTCCTCTTTGAAATCTGAGTAACGTTTTCTATAGTTTCTGATGTGCTGATTACGAGAAAAATAATAAAAAAAATCCATCACGTCAGTATTTTTTGATATTGAATATTTAAGATTTTGCTCAAAAATGTCTGACCGCCTGCATTTTAAAATTTATAAAACGACATTAAATTGCTTCAGCTTAATTTTTATTGCATTTAACTAGTATAAGGGGTCATTCCACGGTCCACGGTAACACCCGAAACGAACACTTTTCGACTCATAAGATTGTTAATCCTTATGCTGATATTTTTGCGTTTTAATTTTTTTTTAATTTCTACGTATTTAGTTGATTTATCTCAATTGTAAGATTTGAGGATTTTAGCAAAAGGATAAACAATTTTATGATAAACAATTTTATGAGTCGAAAAGTGTTCGTTTCGGGTGTTACCGTTGAATGACCCTAAGGGGACATAGACATTAAAGCAAATCAGTAATTTGTTAACTAATTAATACATAATGAGTAATTCGCAATAAACATTTCGAAAAAGGGGTATTTGGGCTTAATTTAGTAATGAGCTCATTGATACATAATGATTAAGTAATATTACCTAATTAGTGTCCAACTGAAAGTTGATTTCTAGCCGAAGTCGAAGCCGAAAATTCGGCTTAACATCAACCTTCAGCCGAAGCCGAAGCCGAAGCCAAAGCTTCAATAACTTGAAGAATTTTCACTTCAGATTTACTAGAAAGGGAAAAATTAATAATTTTTTGAATTTTTTTCTAAACGTAGTAGGTTAATTTGTTGAAGCCCTGAGGTAGCTCTGTGGTCGTCACTAAGCGCTTTTTGAAAAACCTAAACTCGCCCTGAATCTCAAACTGAGTGTTTTTGTGCCCTCGGGTGGACCTGGGTTTGCTTTCAACTCTCTCCCTAGGTTTTAGTTGGGGCGAGTTGAGGCTTTGGGACTGCCAAATGGCATTTATTTTTATTCAAATGAAAGGGATGTGTGGTGGTTTTTTTGTTCATAGGGCTTTCGAGGAAACCTGGGTCAACTCTGGGTAAAGTTCAACGAACGAAATGAAAAGTTAATTTAATCTATCCCGATAATAAATTAAATTAGCTTTTAAAAAATAGGAACAAGTTAAACTAGTAACAGTATTAAATATTTTATTGAAATAAAGGAAAAGAACAACAAAAAAAAAATTGCCCAACCGCAGCTTCCAGGAAAGAAGGACCAGGTTCCACAAATAAAATTTAAATGTAATTTGGACTAGTAATAAGTTGATATTATATTTTAGTAGTTTTTTAAGTTAAAAGTAATGAACTTCTTTAAAGTGAAAACTTGTAATCTTTTTCCTATTTTCTATCTGTAGGTACCCTTTTTGAAAAAGCTGGAGGTGATGATCTTTTTGGGTGGAAAGAAAATTAATATAGTTATAATATTGGAGGAAGTTATTTAGCGTATTATTTAAGTAACAAAATAGAAAATTATTACAAGAAAATTTTCAAAAATGACGGCACCACAGCCATTTTCTCGAGGCACGTAGAATTTGAGGAGCTCTGCGGCACGCAGTGTAGCTGCCTAAAATTTGGAACTATATAAATATAAAAAAAAACTCATGTTGTGCATGTTTATAGCTAGGGAAATATCTACGAAGGGGATTTTCAAAATATTGATTTTTGTGTGATTGGCGAGCAATCAATTAAGTTAAGTTTTCAACAGAAAAAGGATAAGTAACGACTAAATTAACTTATCAAAAATCCAGTACGTATTTCTCTTAAAAATCTTATTTACAAGATATTGTAAGAAATTCGAATGAAAAGATCGAAAACTGTTGGAGTTAAACGAATTTAAAGTTTTAAAATGCATTTTTCTTACACGTGTTGACACGCACTACACTAACGTACTATTGATTAAAATTGCTCCTTATTGAATATAAATGCTCTATTATGACATCTGATAGTGTATTTGAGGAGATAGAAATCAAAATGTAGGACATCTGACGCAAGTGTCGTTTCGGAGCCCTCCGACGCGCTTGGAGAAGAGCTCAAAATTACAAGAAGAAAAAATACTTTGAGGTATGAAATATTCTTCCCCGTATTCTAAAAGGTTCAAAGTATTTTTTAAATCTAAAAAACAAAAATTAATTTTTTGAAAAATTTACAGTGGTGTTACCCCTTAAAAGTAACTTCGAGGATGCCGTCTGGACCAGTATCTTAATAAGATTTTAAGAGACTCTCAAAACCAAGTTATTATTAAAGGATATATAAAATAGAAGAATCTACAGTCTCAAGCTTAGAAGAGCCAATATCAATATCAATAAATGTTAGTAGTTGTTAAGTAAGCAGCAAAATGCGCTGGTGAAATTTGTCCTATCGCTGGAACTCACAGTCTGGAGAGTCATTGAAGACGAGTTCTTAAATACCATCTTAAACTCCAATGCTAACCAATAGTCTATAAGCTACGTTACGAAGAGTGGATGGATGGGGAAAGTATTTGTGTCTGCAGCAACAGCCAAGCTATGCTTAAAGCTGTACTCAACCGACTATCTACTTCGAAAGCAATCCAGAAACGCTAAACCTCTTTGAATGTGATCAGAAGAATAAAATAGGTCTAAAACGGACTATTCAAAAAAAAAAAATTATATAAGAAATTAAATGTTTTATTCAGTCTTTTTACAGGCTTAAAGATGCTTTTTAATAATCAGTTTCTGAAGTTATCTTGAAAAAGTATTCAAAACTCAATCTTTGCGACATCAATTACTGCAACACCTCGGGAAATAGGTGCATCCGCGTTGACAGCAGAATTTTTTACTGTATTTTCTGAAGTGAACAAAAAAAATCTGCGTAAAATCTTACTTCTTATTAATATTATAAAGAGGAAAGGTTTGATTGTTTGTTTTATCTCGAATAGGCTTCGAAACTCCTGCACAGATTTGAACATGAGGTACGGGAGATGGGTTAGGATCACGAAATAATGATGCCGCGCGGCTCACTCGCGCGGTCGGCTCTCTATTAAATGGTCGTGTGCGGAATTGACAAAATTTGTCGCTTGATAATATTTTGTCACAAAAAATGACCTCAAAGGCAAAACTTTGTTGGGGGAAGAAAATTTGAACAACATTTAAAATTGAAAGCCTGACAACTCTAAGCCTTTAGGAGAGCAATTTAAATACAGTTTTAAAGATTATTATTTCTACAAAAAATTAGGCTTAAAATTCGGTATTGACAGAGAAATCGAGTTTAACACAGGTCAGGAAGCACCAAAGTTAGCCTTTTTTTAAATTGTCAAAGAGTGATGTCAAAGTTGAGAAACGGACTTTACTGTGCTACAATTTTTTTCTTAGAATAAGACCAAGAATTATTTCAGAAAGTATGTTACATGAATTACGGGACACCCTGTATATAAAAGCAGCTAGCCAGGGCGGGTGAATTGTATTTAAAAAATTTCTTTTAAGAAACACGCCTGTTTTTATAGTTCAAAGGAATTAAACATTGAACAGTCACTACGATAGTGTTTTTTTAGTTATCTCCTCACCTCAAAAATAATAGTGTGAAATAGATAAGATTCTGTGTTAAGAATTCCGTCTATCCTGCCCTTCGTCTTACTTACACTCCATTCCACAATAACCGGCAGTTTCCTATCACCTTTTTCAAAAAGCTTTTTCAAATAAACAGTTAGTATGCCTAAATGAGAACATAAAGACTTTCAAAACATGTGCCAACAGCAAGGACAATCAAAATACGTCGCATTAGAGAGTCTTCAATAGAAACAGACAATCGCCTTACAATTCAAAGAAAGTAATAAATATAATAATAATAATTCTGTTGAAATTGTTACGATTTTATCGAAGTGGCATTCAATTCTGTTCAGTACCATGTGTATTGAACATAGTCTCATTTTTCTTATATTTTTACTAAATTTTTACATTTTTGCACCAGATTTTATAGGGGGAATACGCAATGAAACGGACGGGTATTGAAACGGACACTGCTAATATCTCAAAACCCTCTGAACGAAAAAAAATTACGTTTCGGCTGTTGGCAGCAATGATGAACGTAGATAAACCCACAATAATGACAGTCTGCAGTCGCCACCATTTCGATTACATTTTCGCACGTGTTAAAAACGCATTAATTTTGTAAAAAAAAGCGTGTACTTGCAAAGTGATTAAAAACTCAGTCTTATCTTAAAATAAAGTTGTGGTGGTTTTATTTGTTGTGCAAACTTGTCAAAAACATACTGAGCGGTGAGTTATAGCCTTATCAAAACCGAATTGTTTGGAATTTGGTCAAACAGTTTTAAGGTTAATCGGACAGGTGCCGTCGCAGTGAAACGGCCGTCCGATTCAATGCACCAGTGGCTGTCCGATTCATTACTCCAGCATTTTCTTATTATGTTCTTCTCATATTATATCTTAAATTATTTATTCCTAGCCATCGATGTCGCCAAATAAAAGAATTCATTCAGAAAAAGCTACTATAGAGTCTGCTGTGGAAAAAGTACTAAAAAAAGGACAATCAATTCGCTCAGTTGCATCAGCATACAAAATATCGAAATCATATTTGGCGGATATTGTTAAGAAAGCTATAAAGAATCTTTAACTACGTTTACTCATAATCCAAATATTGGAAATAAACAAATTTTCACCCATGAGCAAGGAATTACTAGCAGATTATTTGAAAAGATCTTCGAAGATGTGCTATGGACTAACTGAAATAATTTTTAAAATCGGTGCAGTAGTTTCTAAGTTCCCGTTTACGTTCCCGTGCCCGTGGGGATATTGGGACTAAATATATAATCCATGTCCTTCCTCAGGTTCTAGATTATTTCTGTACAATATTTCATTTAAATCAGTTCAGTAGTTTGGGCGGGAGACGGTAACATAGAAAGCTAGACAGATAGAGTTACTTTCACGTTTATAATATTAGTTAGGACTATTTTGTTTTGTTTTTATGATCTCAATGTTGTACTAAAATGTTTGACATAATTTAAATAAAAGTGTTTTGTCAAATAGCAAAGAAATTGTGAAATATTTGGTATTCATATCGCTCAAAGTACGCCATTGGTTCCTAGTCCGTTTCAAGACACCCATTGTCCTATTCAATGCTACCTGTGTTATGAAAAGGACATAAGTGAGTTATAAGAAAACATAATGTTTTTTATTTTAATCTTTGTTTTCATAAAATACTAGCTGAGCGGCCCGGCTTTGCTCGGGTCTGTACTTTTAAGGTTCCAGTTCTCGTTTTTCCTCTTCCGCGGGAATTTGGGGAAGAAATATAATCTGTCTTACTGTGGGACTAAGTGGTATCCTAATGCTGAATGAATTTTCGAAATCTGTCCAGTAACTTCTAAGTTTCCGTTCCCAACCCCGTTCCTGTGGGAATCTTCCGTTCCCATGGAAATATGTGAATGAAATGTAAGTCTATGTCACTGAGGGATAATGTAACATCCTAGAGTTGAAAGAATTTTTGAAATCGGTCAAGTTACTTTATGGTTCCCGTCCTCGTTCCCGTTTCTGTTCCCGTTGGATTATAGAGATGAATACACGCCATGTTACTTAGGGATTATGTGGCATCCCAGTGCAGAAAGAATTTTTAAAATCTGTCCAGTAGCTTCTAAGTTTCCGTTCCCAACCCCGTTCCAGTGGGAATCTTCCGTTCCCATGGAAATATGAGAATGAAATGTAAGTCTATCTCACTGAGGCTGAGGCATAATGTAACAACTTAGAGTTGAAAGAATTTTTGAAATCGGTCAAGTAACTTTATGGCTCCCGTCCTCGTTCCCGTTTCTGTTCCCGTGGGATTATAGGGATGAAATACACGCCAAGTTACTGAGGGATTATGTGGCATTCCAGTGCAGAAAGAATTTTTGAAATCTGTCCAGTAGCTTCTAAGTTTCCGTTCCCAACCCCGTTCCTGTGGGAATCTTCCGTTCCCATGGAAATATGTGAATGAAATGTAAGTCTATGTCACTGAGGGATAATGTAACATCCTAGAGTTGAAAGAATTTTTGAAATCGGTCAAGTTACTTTATGGTTCCCGTCCTCGTTCCCGTTTCTGTTCCCGTTGGATTATAGAGATGAAATACACGCCATGTTACTTAGGGATTATGTGGCATCCCAGTGCAGAAAGAATTTTTAAAATCTGTCCAGTAGCTTCTAAGTTTCCGTTCCCAACCCCGTTCCAGTGGGAATCTTCCGTTCCCATGGAAATATGAGAATGAAATGTAAGTCTATCTCACTGAGGCTGAGGCATAATGTAACAACTTAGAGTTGAAAGAATTTTTGAAATCGGTCAAGTAACTTTATGGCTCCCGTCCTCGTTCCCGTTTCTGTTCCCGTGGGATTATAGAGATGAAATACACGCCATGTTACTTAGGGATTATGTGGCATCCCAGTGCAGAAAGAATTTTTAAAATCTGTCCAGTAGCTTCTAAGTTTCCGTTCCCAACCCCGTTCCTGTGGGAATCTTCCGTTCCCATGGAAATATGTGAATGAAATGTACGTCTATGTCACTGAGGGATAATGTAACGTTCCAGAGTTGAAAGAATTTTTGAAATCGGTCAAGTAACTTTATGGTTCCCGTCCTCGTTCCCGTTTCTGTTCCTGTGGGATTATAGGGATGAGATATAGTTTAAGTTACTGATGAAGGGCGATAATGTAGCACCTCTAGTGCTGAAATATTTTTTGAAGTAGTTTCTAATTTTCCGTTCCCAACCCCGTTCCTGTGGGAATATGGGGATCAAACATTGACAGGAACCATCTCTGAACTAAACTTTGTCTACCCTGAAAATTTCATAAAAATCCGTTGGGTGGCTTAGGAGTTTACCCCGGACATACATACATACATACATACATACATCCTACTTTATATATATAGATAGTGTATAAGTAATTGTACAGTATTATATCCGAATTCATTAAGAACAGTTCACGAGTTCCTAGGTTTTTAACTACGGTATGTAATTTTGCTTCAAAGAAAAACGTCCGTTTCATAACGTATCTCCCCTACTGAAATTATGAATTTATAAGAAATAATTAAATTATCTTATCTTATCTTCTAAAGTATACTTCGCAATCTCGAGCTTTAGAGTCTATCACTAAACGTTCAAAACGTTTTGCCAATCAAAATAAAAGCAATTCACAAGCTCGCGTATCGGCGTCTACTACCAAGCGTTTTCAGTGACTTTAGTATCAGAATGCCAGAACATCACGAGCTTGCTTTACGGAGTCTAACACCGAACGCTTTCAGCGACTTGAACGTCAAAATGTCTTAACCTCACAAGCTCGCGTTTTAGAGCCTTGCACCGAGCGCTAAACAGATTTCCAGAATTCTTTCAACGTTAGAATGTTTCTTTTTCTTATTCAAATATTGAGAGCAGAGACTATGCTATACACTAGGTCGAAGTAGGACCCAAGCTACGCCGGGCGGGTCTGCTAGTAAGACTATAAACAAGAACTTAAATGAAAGAAAAAAAAAACAAATAATGGGCACGATTGGGTCGTACGAACCTACGATTGCACGCTCATAACATTAGCAGAATCTTAGGGTTGAGTACAAGGTTTTAGTATTCGCTCTTCATAATAGATTCGATGGTGCGAGATTGTCAACTACACATCAATTATAAAAACTAGATTAAATTGCATAAACTATTGAAAGAAATCAAATTAAATATTCTAAATGTTTTAAGTGGAAATCTAATGATGCTAATAACTCTCTAAATTTAATAAAAATCGTTAGAGCAGTTTTCCAGAAATACGGTTCTTCATTTTTCGCTTTTCTTAAAATCTGGTTTCTTAAGAAACAAGTAGGTATGCAAGTCTTAAGGTCTTATGAGAAGATATTTTGATAAAAAAAATTTATAAAAATGGGATAATACTTTGGATATGTACGAAAAAATCAAATTTTTTTTTTCACTTAAATTTTTTAAATGTTGACACGCAGTCTTTCCTTAACAATTTGGAACTTCTTAAATATAAAATAATCGTGTAATTAATAAACGGGAAAGTCGAGTTTAAGAAAAGCGGTAGGTACTATGGGGGTACCGTTTTTAGACTTTTTTTTTAAATTTCTTTTACATTATAGGAAAGATAACAAAAAATGTATCTCTCACACAAAATTTGATCGAAATAAGTAGAGCTGTTTTCGAGAAAAATAAGTATTATCATATCAGTTGTATGACAAGCACCGTTATTTCCAGACCTAGAGACCCAATTCCAAAAACTCCTCTGTAGTGTAACGGCGAAATTTGAAGAAAATCGTTCAAGCAGTTCAGGCCATAGATAAATATACGGACAAACAGACATACATACAGACAGACAGAATTGCGGCTCCCACTTTTGTCGTGTTCTCAATCATCGTTACGTCATATCCAATTGTTACCTCAATTTTTTTCCGCACGATTGCAAAGCTTGCCTTATATGTAGAACCTATAATCGGAAGTTGAATTTAAAATTAGATTTTTGGCATAGTTTGTACTAAAATCTAAAATTTCGTTCAAAATATCTCCTGATTTTTTTTTGTTGAAAAAAGTTGTAATCGAAAAGACGAAAATTCTTTCGTTCAAGTACTTGCGAATTGTATTTCCAAGATTTGGTTAAATTTCATCAAGATCCGTTGAGTAGCGCTCGGGAAATCTTGTTCAACGATTTTAAAAAATTGGTTTCGAGAAAATGGTGTCTAGAAATTTGAGCGTTGAGGCTTGCTGACCTCGAATGTGTGATAAATCTCAGGCTTGTATCTACAAAACTATTACCCGGATCAACTTAAAAATATGGGAAAATATTCTAAAGATGTTGTATAATTTAGAAGGATAGGTCGTAAAATCTAGATAACACTTTAAGGATCTTTTGAAATCTAGGCCATCGCATACTTGGAAAAGAGGGCGCCAATGAGCTTACAAGGCAAGAATCTCAAACAGATTTCTTAGAATCTAAAAAGTACTTTGAATGTCTGGGTCCTCATTGACGCCTTCAATCAACAATTATATCAGTCAAGAGCTGAAAAGCCTGTTGAAAGCTTGTTGCAGTTGTCATGGAGGACTTCCATTTCGCCAAGCCAAGTGATACCACAATTAATAAATCCTGCGAAGAACATAACGACACTCTGTAAATGTCCTGCATTTCGCCTCAGACATGATTTGTTGAAAACTGGTTTTACCTAATCTCCTTATAATGTCAGCGTCTTGTGGCTTTTATTCAAACACCTGGAAAGCTTTAAGGAAAGATGGTTGCTTTCTGGTAGTACAATGAACCGGTATTAAGGACTGAGTCTCCAGTTAGTACTCGTATTTTAAAAGCGTTCGAATGAAAAAGACCATTGTTTATAGGCATTTCAAGTATTTCGGACTTTTTTCCACTTTGGGGAAGTTTTTGAACTTTCGAAAAAATTATTCTCTATTCAGAAACACTTCTTTAAAACCTGAACCACACCACGAGTTCTCTTCAGGAGAAAAAAAAGCCTTTCATATCATCAAGAATTTCGTTAAGTATTAGCTGATGTGTCAACAAAGACCAGAATGAAAAAATAGTTGATTTTCGTAAGATCTAGCCTATTGCGACACAGTACCTTCCCAAGGAAAAGAGCTTTTTTTCTGAATTACACCACAACAATTTATAATCATTACAAAACCACATTCTTTGAGGTCACATAATTGCTAAAAGGTAAAAGTAGTTCAGCTATGTTCATTGTGTTTGAATAAAGAAACTCGAGCTTATACCTCCATTTAAGGTTTTCGGTTAGCAAACAATTGCAGGTAACCGCAATCAAGAGAGCACAAGCACACAAATTTATTTCTACCCTCACAAAATATGAATCCTCTCGCAAAGCTTGTGGCACTGTGGTAGACTGAAAATATTTTTGACTTCTCTGTTTTTGTTATTGCGTTCCGCAGCTCGGTAGACAGTTGTTATTTTCTATTTGTTTCATATTTAGATTTCCCATGAGACAATATTGCTCATGTTTTGAGAAACCAAAAAGAAAACTTAATCCATTTTTCACGGTGGATTTAAAGGTGTCCCAAGGATAATCATTTTCAATTAAATTATTTCCCAGATGAAGCAAATTTTTTTATTATTAAACTTTTGTCTTAAATTTATAGTCATGTAAGGATTTTTCTTCCTTTTTGTTGACTTCGGTACAAGGGCTTTCCAAGGTGTTGCGTGCCTTCTACAAATATGGCGCATGTAAGAAGCCTCATAAGTTATAAAAAAATGTTTGACTGCTGTGATGTTTCAGTCAATAAAAGTGCATAGTAAAACTTTAATCCACTTTGTTCTTGGTATTCTCAGACACATCAAAGCTATGAGAACTATAAAGACGGGAATAATTTAACTTCTAATGCATTTTTCTCTTGTTGTGGCAGATCCCTGCACTATAGCTGATAAAAGGGTTGGCTTTCTTAGTCCTGTCTCTAAGGGCTTATTTTGTAGACAATATAAATGGAATGAAAGGGTATTGCAGCAGCCATACACAGAGAAAAATATTTCCATTATCATATAAGTGCCAGAGTAGTTGAAACCTCTATAATAACAAAGGGAAAACGAGAAAAATGTTCTGACAGTCTAATTGATTAGCTTCGCTTTGATGAATTTTTTCAAGAATTCTTCCAGTGAAATTTTCTTGAGATGATTACCAACTCTATTCTTCATTGAACTCATGAAGGGGGTTGTAGGAGAGGAAAATGCTTGAACGGCAATTCACAGTGAAAGAAAATTGAATGAAGTTCTTGAAAAAGAATTTCCAGAAAATCTTACATTTTTTTTTTGAGTTGTTAATAGTTTTCATTTTTCTTCTGATGTTCATGGAAAACTTCATTGCAACGAAATAGAAAAAAGTAATAAGGTTTAAGTCCTGTGTAAAATTGTATTTTTTTTTTGTTTTGATCAATGTCCTGACAACAAATTAAGAAATTCATTTTCTGTTGCTTTGTTCTTTAAGAATTATTAAAAATAATACGTATGTGTGTCGAAAGTGCATTCTAAGGTGTTAAAATAAAATTCTCGTTTTACAGGGAATTCGATTTCAATTGATATTTAGTCCTTTTTTTTGCTGTATTTAGGTGGCTGACAATAATATTTAAGGAATAATATTTTTTTATGTTACAAGAGCAAGCAACCCTATTGGTAATGCAACTCAATGTCGTTCAAGTGGTTATCCCGGCTGGGTTCGCGCATTTTGTCACTATAGTTTTTGTAGCCCAAGATTTTTTTGATGACATTTGCTTTAAATGGTTGAATCGATTCCAAATTATTGGCATAAGTTCAGTCTTTCACGGCTCTCCACATTCAAGTGTTTAAAGGGGTCAAAGCGTAAGCCTCAAGGAGGCCAATTGACATTTGATTAACTTCTCGGCCAATCTCTCCTACAAAAATCGCACTACACAGCACTCACTTTGGAAACAACTTTTCAATATTTCACAACGATATTCAAGTATAAGGTGATACTTTTCGCTTTGTAGGGAACTATCTTTTTCTTTTACCAAACGAAAAAAAGGTGCTTGTTTGTGCACAAGATAAAAGAAATAAATATCTGTCTTTACCATAAAAAAAACCCACACCCCTTAACACTGGCACTGACCTATAGCCGATTAAAAAAATAACATAAAATTTTTTTTACATGCATTTTTGCATTGCGAAGGTTAAAACAAATTAGAAAAAAAAAAAAAATAGCGATACCGAAATGGAATGGCTAGAAAGGGAACTCTGCAGTGCAGTGATCTTCGTTATCGTAGGTACATACAGTATAGAGGATTAATTTTTTTTGGCTACTTCAAGAGTTTAAGCGAATGTCAAAAACTTGCGCTCGATAAGAATTAGTTGACGCAGATCTCGCAAAGGAAAAGGACTAAGACTTAAGAGTCCAACAAAAATATAAAATAAATCCGGGGCTTTGTAGTGAAACATAGAGGTACAGTCAAGCTTCGTTTTAAAAATGGAGTTTTTATAAGTTTCCTTGTTTTTTTTTTTTAGAAAGAATTTTAACGTGTTTTTTCTTAAACTAAATTAGATAAGAATCGATTAGCTAGAAGTTCCCTAAGCCGCCGTTCCTTCGAGTTTGACAAAATTCAAAAAAAGTTTAAATGATTAGAAGCTAGAACGTGTATAAAAATAACAAGATAAGTTTAAAAACCTTAATAAATTACAATATATAAAATAAAAGGCTCTTTGAGTCATAAAAAAGGGTGAAATTCCACTAAAGGTAAGAATCTGATTCTTCATTTAGTTTTATCTCGGTTTTTTATGCATTTCGTTGTTTTCGCGGTATTTATCCTTATCAGATAATAACGAGAGAAAGGGCGAGAGATTCGGATACATAAAACGTCAACGTCCAAGGCCACGCAGGTGGAATCGGCTTACTCTAAGCTGAAGTCAAGGCTAACATCAAACACACAAAATCAATCAAACATTTGCCACCGGGGTACCTTTGCCAACCGAGTTTTTTAGTCGATCTACCAAAATGTAAAATATCGAAAAGTCGATATTTATAGCACATCACATCAGTATTCCAAAAAACTAAAAAGATTTTCCCTCTTCTACCAAAATGTTAGAGGGCTTCGCAGTAAAACTGCAGATTTATATGTGAATTCTCTCGTTTTCTCACATGATGTGTTTGCTTTGACGGAAACGTGGCTTAACCCAAGCCATTTGAATACCGAAATCCTCAGCCAAGAATTTTCTGTCTACCGTAAAGATCGGCATATAGACAAACCAGAAGCTGTTGGAGTTGGTGTTCTTATTGCGGTCAGGAACGCGTTTATGTCATCTCGTATACACTTTCCGTTTGATTTGTCTATTGATGTTGTTTGTGTGAAAGTTTGTACATTGTCCAAAAATATTTTCATCATAAATGTTTATATTGTCCCTAAAAGCTTAGCACCAGTTTATGCTGAGCTATCTCTTATTTTGGATTATGTCTTCGAAATATCCGATCTTGAAAGCCAGATTCTATTACTGGGTGACTTTAATTTACCATACATTCAGTGGCTACCCTCTGATGATGGTTCCTTTCAAAAAGCTTCCCTGTCTTCACCACAACAGGAGCTTTCCTGTTTAGACAACATAATTTCTTCTGACTTACAGCAAGTAAGCTGTATTAGAAACTATCAAAGTCGTATGTTAGATTTAGTATTTTCTTCGGACGCTATTAAGACTGTTGTAATGCAATCAAATTCTGGTATCACAAGAATAGATGACTTACACCCACCTTACTTTAGATATCTTTGAACTTAGCAATGTGATTGACGAAAGAAGTAGTCCATATGACTGTTCATATACCTTTGACTTTCGAAAAGCGAACTTCGATTTGCTTTCGGATGAATTAAGCAGGGCTGGTATTGAAAAAATATCAACTCTAGCAAATCTTGACGAAGCAGTCAGCTGTTTCTACTCTATTTTAAAAGATTGCATGAATAAAACAATTCCGCTAAAATTGATTAAAAAAGAAAATTATTGCCAGCCGTGGTTTACCAAAGAACTGAAAGTTCTGCGGAATAAAAGAAACAAGGCCTGGAAAACTTATTTGACCACTCTTTCTCTAACTGAACACCAAGTGTTCATAAGTCTTTTTGAAGACTTCAGAACGCTTTCTCAAAATCTTTATTCCAGCTATGTAACTCAAATGAGTTGCTCTCTTAAAAATGATCCAAAAAGCTTTTGGTCCTTTGTTAACTCCAAAAAGAAATCAGACGGCTATCCAGCAAATTTTATTTATAATAGCAATCTTTTGAAGGATACTCCTGACATATGCAATGCCTTTGCAAATCATTTTTGTGGCTCTTTTTGTAGTACACCTCTCAAAATTGATGAAAACTATTTTGAGTATTTAACTCACTGTTCTCAAGTAAGTTTTAATAGTATCCCCATTTACAGTGATAGAATTATTCATTACCTTTCTTCTCTAAATGATGACGTTTCATCTGGCCCGGATATGATACCACCTATAGTTTTTAAAAAGTGTTCTTTACGCCTAGCCTTCCCTCTCTAATACCTTTTCAAGCTTTCTTTAAAGTCCAGAAAATTTCCTAGTTTGTGGAAAATGTCTTTTATTACCCCTGTTTTCAAGAAGGGTGAAAAAATAGATATAAAAAACTACAGGCCAATTGCAAAGCTTTCATGCATTCCTAAGCTGTTTGAACAAGTAGTCTGCGAAAGTTTATCATTCTTTGCAAGGAATATAATCTGTAATCAACAACACGGATTTATGCAAAGAAGATCAACGGCTACTAATCTTCTCTCGTTTTACCATAAATGCTCTAATACACTCGAAAAAGGTTATGAGTTAGACTGCATTTATACTGATTTCTCTAAGGCCTTCGACCAACTTTCTCATAATATTATATTATATAAACTAAAAGCATTTGGATTTCCACCAGTATTTATTGTTTGGATAAGTTCATACTTAAAAAATAGATCTTATCAAGTCAAATTTCGTAACGTCTTATCAAATTCTTTCAATGGTCTGTCTGGTGTGCCACAAGGGAGTCACCTTGGTCCTTTGCTTTTCATTATTGCAATAAATGACGTCATTTGTTGTATATCATACAGCGACATTCTAATTTTTGCTGACGACATGAAGATTTTCAAATCGATAGAATATTCGTCAGATCGCAATTTATTACAAAAAGATATCGACAGTTTTGTTACGTGGTGTTCTAAAAACGGTCTTAGTTTGAACCCTTCCAAGTGTCAAAGTATGACGTTCTCACGCAAAAGGACTCCCACTATCGCAAATTATTCAATATCTCAGCAATCATTATCTCAAGTCTCGAATTTCCGCGACCTTGAAGTAATTTTTAGTACTAACCTTGAATTCAATGAACACATCAATTCCATAACAAGTAAAGCAAATTCTATGCTTGGGTTCATAAAGAGATGGGCAAAAGAATTTAACGACCCCTACGTTACGCTTTCCTTATACAACTGTCATGTTCGTCCCTATCTCGAGTATGCTTCTCAGGTTTGGTCACCTCTATATGAGGTTCATAAATCTCGTATTGAGGCAGTACAACACAGATTTATACGTTTTGTCCTGAAAGGTCTTCCCTGGGAAGATCCTTTTAATCTCCCCCCTTATGAAAATCGTATTCGTCTTTTGAATCTTCAACCACTCTCACAAAGACGGACTAACAATGATTTAGTATTTTTCCATCAACTTATAACAGGTTCGATTGATGCTCCCGACTTGCTCTCCCACATAGGATTCAACTATCGTGGAGGATCTCACCAACTACGTTATTTGGAGTTTTTGCATTGCTACCACCACAGAACTAACTATGGCATGCATGAGCCGATAGCTCGCATGAGTAGGTTATACAACTCTAACCCTTTTATTTTAGATTTCAATCTTAGTAAAAGTAGTTTAAAATTAAAACTCAAAACCAGTGCTCCACAAGCATGATTTTTGTTTTGTATTTAATTTGTATTTAATTATTAGTTAACGGTAGATTATTTTAATTGTATTTTTCTTCTTTTTTTTATATACTTTCAATAATGTTTATAGTTTGATTATGTTTTATCGATGTAGTAAAAGTTAATTATGTTAAATGTTATGTCCTTGTTCGAATACGTTCTTTTGTGCTTGTGTTGGCGTTTTTACTAACCACTAACACTTGCATTAATGATGAAGAGCGTAGATAAGTGCGTACATATGAGCTTGCTCTAAGCTCAGTACCGCTTAAGACTCTGAGATGCAAAAAAAAAATCACCAAATAAAAATATCCCACGAAGTTTGACAGTTCTCAAGTAGACGCAAACAAAGTTGGACGTGTGTGTTGTTTTTTTGACCTCTGGATCCAAAAATTATAAGGTAATCAGTAGTCGCATATTCGTAGTGTGTTTATTTACTTCATACTTTTTCTTGCAATTATTATTAGAATATGCATTTACTTTCGTAAAATGGAGCTTTTTACATTATCTTTTAATTGGAAAAAATAGTAGAAGTGAATTTAAGAAAAAAACAGCTTGTGGGGGCCATTTGACATTTTCTTGTGGGGAAGCAAAGCAACTTCGTGGGGTGCATTTGCCAGTGGCAAAGTCTCCTCATGGGGTGCATTTGCTGAGTTTCCATTGCACCCCAAGAAGTTATTTTTATGTATTGAATTAATAAAATTGTTTTCTTACGTTCTTTATTACTGTGTATTTATTAAAATCTATTCAATTGTGTTTATTTCTGATACTTAGGTACCCGGCAAAGTCACCCCTATCCTCATGGCAAAACCTCCCACCCAGGGAGACTTTGCCATATCACATTTTAATGTCTTGAATTAATTATTAAAAATAGAAGTTACAAAAGCACCAATATTAAAAATATTTTAAATTGAAGATAAAAAGATAATGAACATATTTGATATTAACAAAAATTAAAACACAGCAGAAATTAGGTGAAAGGTCAAATTTCCTAAATCCTGGCAAATGCTCCCCCGTCTACCCTACACACGAAACACACATGAGAAAAAAAACCAACAGAGAAATGTAACAACAACAATTAGCGACAAAAGATCAAGTTAGGCATACATGATCGGTCAAACCAATTGATCACACCATCCTACAATTCCGAAGAAAACTCTCCTCTCCACAACAATATTTTGTCCTGTCCTGAAATTGCACCCATCCAACCTTTCCTCACTCAAACATCCAATTTTGAGATAAACCAAAAAAAAAAGAAATTAACTAACCCAAAACAAAAAAAAAAACAAAAGCTAAGTAAAGTTCCTAAATATAATACTTTACAAATATATAAAAATATAATTTTTAAACCAACAGACAAAATTAAAAGGCCAGCGAATCCAGTCAAAACAGTGCACCGTTTTCACCAGGAGTCGTAGTAAGCACCCATTAATAGCCATTGTACCCAAGCGGGTACAGAAAAATAGGCATTTTCAAATAGCCGTTAATCCGAATAGATAAGAGTTTTTTTTACATTTTTGTTTTGTTTCGCCCAAGCAATTTGTGCCTTACAACTTTGCGTACTCAAAGTGGCTGCAACGAAAAACAGTTATTATTAGTTAACATTATTTTGCTTCTTCTTTGTCAGTTTTGCAAGTTTTCAGAAGGCTAGTCATCATTTGTCAGCGTCTAGTCAAAATCGTTTTGCAATTGAAAGCATAATAACTGAATTTGGAACGTTAACAGCTTGTGTTTTGATATTGTGAACAAGTCTTACGAAAAAAAAAACTTTTGATAGCATTTGATAAGCAACAAAAGTACTGTACTCGCATGGGTACAATGGCTTATAAGGTGCGCCTTTTTATAGTTAAATGATTACATAGATATGGCATTTCAAGACACCATACCATCATACTTTTACGACAGAAACTTTCAAAACTAAGGAGGGAACTTCGACTTCGTTGAAAGGTCTTCAAGCCATAGTACTTTCGACATTAGGTCCGTTCGTTGAACTTTCCCCAGGGTTTTTCCAGTCCCCAAAAAACGCTAAACCACTAATCAGCACACATCCCTGTCATCAAAAACAAAATACATGTCATTTAACAGCCTTCAATTCGCCACAGCAAAAACCTATGGCGAGTTGAGGGAAAACTTAGGTCAACCCTAGGGTTCAAAAAACACTCAATTTGACATTCAGGGCGACTTTAGGTTTCTCAAAAAACGCTTTGTGGCGACCCCAGGGCAACCCCAGGGCTTCAACGAACAAACCTATTGTGTAGCACTTAGCACTTTGTGCTTTGCGAAAAGGAGTGCTTCAAAGTGTTTCGTATAAAATGAGCACATGTATTGTGCCATTGTACCCGTCTGGGTACAGGCTCCAAAAAGCTTTTTCAAATATTTTCTTTCCAATTTTCTGTAGTTTTTAGGTACATTATGTGTATTTCAATAAAATAAAATACATAAAACTAGATAATTTTGGTTTTGAAGACCTTCGGCTCTTAATGGGTTAACGAAGTAGTAAGTACATTGAGAATTTTTAAAGGGATTATATTCTTATATTCAACATCAAATGAATTTTATCGGATTATAAAGAGTTGCATTCATACGAAACAACAAAACTAAAGAAAGAAGAAAAGAAGCTAAATTAAAATTTTAAGACTAAGTGTCGACGCCAAAGAGGTGTAAAAACGAAATTAATTTCTTTTTCCTAAACTATATCCACTCTGATCCTAATCCATATCCAGTCCTTAAGATATATCCTTTTGGGTTATAATAACTGAATTAAAAATTTCCAATTGTTGTACGTTACCATCTACGAATAATTAAAAAGTACATACATATATAAACACCAAATTTGATTTGTTTTTTTATGGAAATCGTCGTCTGGTCCATTAACCTGAAACTAATTGAAATCGTTGTGGCATTGATGAGATTTAAGCCATTGTTTGGGTTTGAAATGATAGATTTCGAATGAATTTATTTTTTTTAAAGAAAGATGAACATTTCTTTTTATAAAGTGACATTTTGCTTTTTATTGAATTAGATTAATGAGTTGTTAAGAAAATTAAATTAGGATGTGAGATGGGAAGCTGGGTTTAGTAAGACCTTCAACAGGATGTTTTAAAACAAAATATATTTGTTTCGTCTTAGGGGTCAGCGCGATATAATGAGCGTTCGCAATGACCAAGGTGCATCGAGATAAAAAAAAAATTTTTTCTTTAGATGCAAGGGGAGGGTATAGCTCAGAGAACACGATCACCTATGTTCTCAACAAGTATGACAAGCTATTTTTAGGGTATAATTAAAATTCGGGTTCCACATCTCTACAATATTTAATTTTTTCGAATTCCATCTTCGAATTTATAGGCCTGAAATAATAACGTAACACTCTCCATTTTTAAGTAGCAAGATCCCAACCCTCCGGCGAGCTAGGATGTGCGTGGACTAGCAGGCCTACCCGTTACTTAGAAACTGGACAACTCTTTCGTAGCTCAACTTTGATGGTCTGAACGACCTGTAGCAGTTCGATTCAAAGGAGTTTGAGAATGAAAGAGCTTTTACACTGGAGTAGAATTGTCAATGAAAAAGGTGTGTGTGTGGATAACCCATTACTATTTCGTTGGTTTTCTTTTGAAATCCGATTTAACTCTGTATGAAAGATGAATAAGGATTTTCAGACAGTTCACTCTGGCGTATACTTGTTATTTAAACACAGATATAGAAAGAATTATTGATTTAATTTAACTAAGAAAGCTCGTTACAGCTTTACCGTTGTGTGGTAATGACTTTCCGTCACATTTTTGAGCGGGAGAGAGCTGTCAGTATCATAATAAATCCAACTTTAACAAAACCCACCCCCGCACTGTTGGCAAAAATAAATATAAGTGTCTATATGCCCGTACGGTGTGATTCGTGATAGGTTCTGTAGCACGATCTTAATTGAGTCAATTCTATTGTAAAAGGTTTCCTATTGACCAACTTAAAGTGAGCCTATTGAGTCGTTTTAGTCTGAGCCCGATTTTCCGTCGGTTTTAGATGTAATTGAAATGCAATGTTTTTTGTTTTGTTTTAACTTTAATTTTATAATATTAAAATTTTTTTTTATTTTTGAATCTCAGAAAATATTGGCTTGAAATTCGCGACCGAATGAAATAAATTTACTTTAGGATACTTTTTCTTATTAAAAATTCCTGACTGTTGTGGTTTTAAACGAACCAACATCGATCACACGACTTGTTTCTCCCCTCTAGAATTACTCGAAAAGGTGGTGTTGAAAGAACCTATTTCAACCCTCAAATAGCTCATGAAAGCTCGTGTTGAGTGCATGTAGATACTTCCAAAATAAATAGTTTTGATGTATATG
Source organism: Melanostoma scalare (assembly GCA_949752695.1). Lineage (NCBI taxonomy): Eukaryota > Metazoa > Arthropoda > Insecta > Diptera > Syrphidae > Melanostoma > Melanostoma scalare. The sequence goes on from OX456985.1 coordinate 45,525,435, forward strand.
TCATTTAAGTCTCTATTATAACTATAACTTTATTCTTCCCTTTAAAACAGATATAAGCAGCCGCTGCAGCTGTAGGTAATTTGTGGCATAAAGAAATTTTGTAGTTTGGATCTAAAGTGCTAAGGCAGTCACTAATTTAAAAAAAAAAGACGTTGGAAAAATTTTCAGCCCACTCCTAGGCTTAGATGGAATTTCTACAGTTTTATTAAGAAATGCATGCATCAATAAGCAAACCTTGGGTAAAATAGTTAGTCCAAGTCTGCAACAGAGCGGCTACCACAGGTAGTAGCGCATTTCTCTCAACTTTGAGAGGAAATGGAAAGGTCCTACAATTGATTGCCTATAAATGGCTAATCGAGAAATTGCTTTTCATGGCATGACTTTACTGTTAAAGTATATCTGCCATACTCCTTAATAAAGGTGAAACCCATAAAAACATTTTTTTTTGCCATAATCTTCTGGGACTCATAATCCCCGAAGCTCCTGTTAGACACGTGAAACACTACGATTCGGGCACCAAAGGTATTTGTAAACTTTCAGCTATTCTTATACTTTTTGAAAGCGTTGAGAAGTTTAAAAGCAACACATAAAAGAGTTTCAGCTTGGTTTTGTCACTTGTCGTTCAACCACTCTAGTTTCTAGAAGCAAAAGCTTCTATCAAAATAAAGTTACAGGTTTCCTCCATTTCTATAGGCTTTAGTAAAACCATTGACGCTGTAACCCATTGTCTTCTCGTAAAGAAGTTGACTATCTTATCTTTTTATTCGAATAGATTACATCTTTTCTGGGTGACAGATCTCTAAATGGTGGTTTCCGTGGTGTGATGGTTAGCATGTCTGCTGTTCGTGGTTCGAATCCCAAAAGAAGCAAAAATATTTTTGCACGGGTATCGCCTTTCGTGTGGAATTAATTGGCAAGCCCTCCGACAGTAAATTCATTGCAACGAAAAGCGCTTTCATTAACCGTTCGGAACAGCCAGAAAATTGTAGGTAACTTCCGTTCCCTCACAAGAAATGGTAGTGAAAAATGCGCTAGGCCCTGGGGCTCCTCGTTCTGTTGCGCCACCCTATTTTTTTATTTTCATTTCACCTACACCGTTGGCGTTAAGTGTATAGTTTTTTTTTTTGCTGTGGCTTTAGTGATTAAAGCTTAGCAGAGATACAAGTCCAATTCTTGATTGTATATTCGAATATCAAAAGGACGCAAGATTCAATAAAGGAGTTTCCGTAATTAGAGTGCAATACTTTGGGATGTGACTATTGGTTTGAGACGGGAGGGGCAGTCTTATAAAAAATTGATCTAATTTAAAAAAAAACTAAGTTAATACTCAGTCATTTAATTAACGTTTTGGCTCAAATCTTTATATTTTTCAATTAAATTTTTACGAAATTAATATTATCTATTACATATATATTTTTTATAAAGGGTCCATTTTTTTTTTAAATTATTTATCAATACTTTTTCTCAAGTTATCTTTCAATCTGAACTACAGTGAAACACGAAGTAAAAAAAAATATAAATAAAAACAAAAAGTGAAATGTTTCAAAATACACACATTTTATTGTGTGACACATATTATTGATGAAAACATCAGGAAAACTTTAAAAATCTTTTTTAAATATTTCGAAACCAAACAAAAAACAAACTGTCGAAAATGAGTTTTTCTGTAAAGGTTTAAATTTTTTATCTTACTAATCTTACTAATATTATAAAGGGGAAATGTTTGATTGTTTGATTGTTTGTCTCGAATAGGCTCCGAAACTACTGCACCAATTTGAAAAATTCTTTCACCGTTGGAAAGCTACACTATCCCTGAGTGACATAGGCTATATTTAGTTTTCAAAAAAAAAAGTTCCTTACCAAAACACCAATAACTAATAATCTTACTTAGTTGTACATTGTTATAGTAGGCAGTTGTAAGTAGCTCAAAGATATGGCAGGTAATTATTTATTTCAATTCTATACTACGAAGTCACGCAAAACTATACATGGGCCAATAATAAGTTCACAAGAAGGAAGGGTGGTGAGAACGTAGTTGGCCATCCAGGCATAAAATAGGATGCAGCTTTAGGTAGAGTCTACGGTGTCCATCCTTCTCCATCCAAGTGTTTCTATCTTAGGATGTTGCTACATCACGAACGGGGCCCAATCTCATTCCAGTACTTGAAAACCGTTAACGGAGTTCTCAAAGAAACATATCAAGCTACTTGCCGTGCTAGAGGTTTGCTAGAAAACGATGACCATTGGGAAAATACTCTCAGAGAAGCTTTATTTTCTCAAAAACTGAGAGAATTGTTTTTAGTCATACTTTTATTTTGTCAGCCATCGGAACAAACACATTTTCGGACAAACGGACATTTTCAAAGACTTATTATTATGTGAAGATATTAGACAGAGAATCAGACAGCAAAATCTAAACTTCACCTTACCATTGCGGAAATTTACAACAAAGGTTTGATACAAATACAAAAGCCTAAGCCATGTTCAGTTCGTACAGAAAAAAATGGAGCAGAGACAATGACTAATCACTATGATAGAAATAGTTTGACCGTTTTGTTAATGAAAACCTACCAAAGTTAGTCCCAGATCAAAGAGATGCTTTTGAAACTATAGTCGATAGCGTCATAAATGACAAAAGAAAAGTTTTCTTTTTGGATTCACCCGGTGGAACAGGAAAGAGTATTTTTGCTAATTTGATACTTGATAAGATAAGAGAATCGGCGAAGATAGCAATAGCAGTTGCTCCCTCAGGAATTGCTGCAACACCCTTGACGGATGGAAAAACTGCTCATTCTACTTTCGCAACAATCTACATGTTCTATCCGCAAAAATGGGCCTCTTGGTAAATTACTACAAGACGCCTCATTGATTATGTGGGACGAATGCACATATAGAGGCCGTGAACAGAACCTTACAGGATCTAAGGAACTCCTCTGCAGTAATGGGCGGGATTACTTTTCTTTTTGCGGGAGATTTCCGACAAACTCTACCCGTTATTAACAGAGGTACGCGAGAAGATATCATCAAGGCATGCTTGAAATCGTCACCCTTATGGGCTTCGATTGAAACATTGAAATTACGAACGAATATGAAAGCTCATGTTCATAGAATCACTGATAGCGATTACAACAACTATTAAAACTTCAAAATTCAGGGGTCATTGTGGCATTTTTCTGGATGAGTCTCTAGGTCAATTACTCCATAATTTGGAAAACTTAATAGATGCTATATACAATATACCCTGATATCGAGAATTTGCACGAAAAGGACTTTCATTGGCTATGTTCTAGGGCTATAGTATCACCTAAGAATGATACTGTTAATGAAATAAACAATCTAATAGTTCTGCCGGGGACGGGGCCAAATAAAAACATACAAATCGATCGACCCTGTGACTAATATTGAAGACGCAGTCCATTATCCACAGGAATTTTCAAATTCGTTGTACCCTACTGGGCTGCCACCACATGAGTTGTCGTTAAAAATCGGAATTCCAGTAATGGTTTTAAGAAATTTAAGCCCTCCGAACATGTGTAATGGGACGAGGCTGCTTATTAAAGAGTTAAAGGACTATTTAACTGTAGCAACTATCATCAATGGCCCAGCAGCTGATGGTCAACTCATATACCGAGGATACCAATGATCCCGAATGATCTGCCAATTTCATTTAAACGGCTTCAGTTTCCGGTAAAAACATCTTTCGCATTAACAATTAACAAGTCCCAAGGCCAAACCTTCGAACTGGTAGGGATCGACCTGCGAAAGAAATGATTTACTCATGGTCAACTGTATGTTGGACTATCGCGGGTCGGAGCCCATGAAAATCAATTTATTTTGTTGCCACAAAATAAAACAACATCAAATATTGTTTACAGGGAAGCTCTAACACAATAAAAGGCTTTTATTTTGGAGTTATGACCTCTTTGCAATAAAATTTTTTAAATAATATCTAAGAATTAGATTTTATATTTTTTTTTTTTAATTCAATGCGAAAAATTGTGAATATGTGTGTAAATGTCATGTTTAGTGCCCGTGCGAAGCCGGGACGTGCCGCTAGTGTTTAATAAATTAAATTGATTTTGCTTCTATTTACTTTAAAATTCGAAAACACATTTGGCATTTACTTAAAATTTATATTTTTTGAATTTGTTTGACCCTAAGAAAAAGCTTTAGCTGTGAAAATGACAGGGATTTAGTAATGAAAGCGCTACCATTCAGGGGTGCCAGCACGTAACTTGACACATTCAAGGATTGTCGATCGTCGGCCAACTCGAAATAAACTATTTTTGCCAGCACGTATTTTGAAGCGAGTTCCATTTTGATTTCAACTTTAAATAGCCATTGTGAACTTCTCAGTGAAATGTCAAATAGGTTATATTCAAAATAAATTATCATATTAAATTAGAAATGATAAAAATTATTCTTTTTAAATATTTATTTTGAAAAATAAATACAACTCAAATTGGCTTACATTGCTTTGAATGTCTTAAACCTATTAAATTAAGCATAGAACAAAATAAAACTTAAAGAACACTTCATTTCTTGTTACTATTTTATTTAAATTATTTAAACTGATAGCTTCGATATGAGTAAACTTTTTTTAAACCAAATTTTTAAAACTGAGACAAAGAGATATAAATTTGTTTGTGATAGAAGGGTAGGGAATATGATTTCACTTTTCTGATTGTGAGAAATAAAAAAAAAATCCAGGGACACTATGTCCAGAAAACCATTTTTTGCTCAGAGATTAAAGTCCAGACATAATATTCGATTTCCATAAGAAAAGTAAATTTGGTTTTTTTTTTTCAATATTCTCAAAGTGCTCAAAAACTATTTACTAAATTACCTTGAACTAGAGTGCTATTTAAGGAACAAAAAGAAAAAAAGAAAAACATTGCAGTATGTTGATATATACTACTTTTTTTTTAAATTAAGTCAATTTTCGGTGCCCCACACGGCAGGATTGCGAGATTATTATTAGCTATAAGCTAATGCTGGTGCAAAACTGGAGGCAGCTAGCTACGGACCGAGCTGGCTGGAGAAGCATGTTGGTTGAGGCCCTAGTCCGACCCGGACTGTAGTGCCACCTTAAGTAAGTAAGTATAAGCTAATAAAGGGTTTTCCAATAGGTATGATATAATTTTGGAGTGGCGTTTGGGCCATTTGTAGTATGTCATGATCTGTCATTTGTTTTTTATTGCATTCAGAAGTGTTTACAATTTCACCATTGGACCACCGTAAACGTGAACTTTCTGATTTTGCCTTAGAACAACTTGAAATCGATAACGATTTTTTTTAGGAAAAACATCTTTTCCGAAGAGTCTTACTTTTATTTGAGAAGTGCGTTAAATAAACAAAACTGGCGATGAAAATCCACAAAATATTCATGAAAAATCATTACATTCACCTTAATTGACAGTTTGGTGTGGTTTTTGGGCTGGTGAAATCATCGGTCCGTACTTCATTCAAAATGAAGCTGGTAGCGCCATTACTGTCAGTGGAGAGCGGTATAGTATGATAACCAACTTTTTATGGGCGAAATTAGAAGAAATTGATTTTGACAACATTTGGTTTCCACAAGACGGGACTACGTGTCACACAGCTAATGCAACAATTTAATTATTGCGAGACAAATTTAGAAATTCATTTATTTCAAGAAATGGTGATATTGAATGGCCTCCAAAAAGTCGTGATTTAACACCATTAGACTATTTCTTGTAGGGTTATTTGAAGTCATTGGTCTTTCAATATAAACAAGATTCTCTCCAAGCTTTACAAGTCAATATTGAACGTGCCATTCATGATATTCGACTTGATTTAGTGGGAAAAGTGCTCGAAAATTGGGTTCATTGAATTTGTTGCTGCAGAAGAAGTCGTGGTGGCCATTTGAATGAAGTTTTAATTAATACTTAATTGCATTGATTGAACTGCGCATTAAATAAAAGATATTTGAATTTCCTTAACAAAAAGTGTTTTTTTTTTTTTTAAAGAAATCATATCACTCTTATTGAAAAACCCTTTAGTTATCTGTTAAAATCAAAGAAATTCTATGTTTACCAGGCATTTTCTGCAAAAAAATGACCTCAAAATCAAAACTTTGTTTCGGGAAGAAAATTTGAACAGCACTTAAAATTGAAAATCTGGCAACCCTTAACCTGTGAAAGCTAAACTTAAATACAGTCTTTAAGGTTGTTATTTCTTCAAAAAATTAAGACTATGATTAGGTGTCTACCAGTGATTAAAATGAACTAAGTCTGCTTGTGAACTATGAGTATTTACTTGAAAAAAACGAGTTTGAACAAACTGAGTCAACCCACAAGCAAGTAAATTTGAACAATCTTATTTGTGAACCAAGCAACTCTGAACAACCCCTATTTTCAAACGAACCAAACAAGTAGACTTGCTTGCAAGTCAAAATGAGTTTGAATAACATTGAGTTAAACTGCTTGTGAGCAAAGTGCTTGTGAATAAAAGCGATCACAAGTAATTTGATCGTAAGCAAGCAATAAGTTCATGAGCAAGCAGTGTGCTTGTGAATAAGCAGTGTGTTTGTGAATAAGCAGTGTGTTCATAAAGCAAGCAATGTGATCATACCAAAAAGGGTAGTTTGATGGCGTGATCGTTTTAAGTAAAATAAAAATCTAGGTATACCTAGGTGAGAAGCACGTTTATTTAATAGCTTGGTTTTTTCTTCTTTTCTTTTATATGAAGAAAACGGTTATTATACAGTAGATATGGAAACAATTTATTGTATTCATTGAAGTAGATAGTACAGGTTTGTAAGTATATAGAAACAAAAAATTTCAAGTAAACAGAAAACTCAACTAGAAGTTAAAAAAAGCAAAACATTAAAAAAAATATGCAACTATAAAATAGGTATTTATACCTACATGTTTATAACTCTTCCTAATTCATTGATGACCTTTAATTTTTGTACCTACCTAAGCTTAAACCCAAACATTTGCATGTCATAAAACGAAAGGATAATAAGCAATCACTTGTCATAAAAAAATGATAAGCAAAATCCATTTCCGCAATAAAGGCATATAAATTTATTATACTGTAAAATTTATTATTATATTAAAAAGGGAAATTTTGGAATCAGAAATTAAAATATTTTATCATCCAGCAATGCAACCAACCCGTTCTTTCTTATATCCAAAGCCAACCATTTGTATGCCTTTCTTTGTTTTTCAATAGAATTATAGATAGGTATAAATGTTCAGTGCATTGCTTTCCGATGGACACACTGCCTGCTTATAAACACACTGTTTGCTTGTAAGCACGCTACCTGCTTGTGAACACACTGCCTGCTTGTGAACACACTACCTGCTTGTGAACATTTTGCGTGCTCATGAGTATTTGAATATATTCAAGTAAGTTCAAACAAGTCAGTCTGCTTGCAAGTCATTTGCTTGTGAGTGCAATACAGAAAAAATTACTTGTGAGCATCCTTACTGATTTAGTTTGTTCAGAAGAATTTTTGCTTGTGAGTAAATATGCTTGCGAGCTATTTGCTTGTGAATAGGGGGTGGAAAATGATCAAGTCTGAGCGATCGTTGAGAAATTTTTGATGTGTTTGAACAGATTTGAACATACTCATTTTGATATCTGGTGTCTACCATTAGTATTGACAGATATATCGAATTTAACATAGGTCATAGTACACAAAAGTTAGCCTTTTCTTAAATTGTCAAAAAGTGATGTCAAAGTTGAGAATTGAGCTTTACTGTAAAACATTTTTTTTCTTAGAATATGACCAAGAATCACACCCCAAATCGTGAAGCTCAATGGCTCTCAGCGATGTACCCAGTGCCGGATTTACTTTTTTAGGGCCCATAGGCGGAATTTTTGTGGGGGCCCCTTTAAGATGAAAATTTTTCATATGAACTGGAAAATTACCATTTCATTTTCTTCCATCTCTTAGAGAAATAGCAGTTGTTGATGCATTTGTTAAATATGATTACCAGGAATAGCATCAGGACTTGGGGGAACCTTCTTCTGATGTAGTTGGAGATCATGTCGGGTCCGGATGATTTTTTAGGTCGTCCGCCGTGGATCATTTCAACTACTTCTTCTGGATTTGTGAAGTTTTCTGCAGGTACCGGGTCACTTGCAAGGTTATCGTTGTTGAATAACATGACTTGAGTGTCCGTTTGCTGCAGTTTTCTTAGAGTTGCCTCAACTTCTTCTATAAACCCTGGATCGTTGGGTGGTTTTGGTACAAAGTTTTCCTTGAAAAAACTGGCAAACGCATCTGCTTTCTCTTGGGTTGTCTCCACTTCTCCTTGTCCGGTGCTTATTTTTTCTGGCATCTTTGGTTTTATCCCGATGATGTTGTTGATGGCTTTGAATGCGTCGGTTCCAGGCTTGATGTTCTGCAGCCTTTGTTGGAACTGGCTGTTGTTGTGATGTTGAAGAGCGCTCCTCAGCATGATGTGGGTGCATTGGAGCTTACTCTTCACCATTAGGTAGGTGTTGCTCACGGAATTTCAATCTCTTTGCTGAATCTTTTGCAGTTCCTTCCTCAGCCTTTGGCGGTGTTCGTATAGCCGCACAATTCCTTCTGGGAGGTTCTGGTATCTTTCTCTGGATGTTCTCGGTCTCTTCTGTTCATCTAAGGCGTTTGTTATTATGCTCTCCATTGATTTAATAGCCTCATCGATCTCGTCGTTGGTGAGGCGTAGTTGGATGGAACGGCAGAGCGGGCTTTCTTGATGGCTGTTTCCATATCAGTTCCAAAGTGTTCCTTTTCTTCCTCGTCTAAATTTGGTTTTTTGTGGGTATTTTGCACCTTTGGTGACGGTTTCCTAGTCTGCGTCGTTGGTTGCTGTGTCTTTGCACCTATATCTAGCTTGTTGTTTTTTGGGGAGTATGCTTTCCGTGCCTCCTCGCTTGATCATGACTGCGAAGCTAAGTGTTGGCTTCGTATGGTTGCATATTTACTGGGTCCGGAACTCCTGTTGTTGCTTCCTCTCGGCTTCAGCTTTCTTTTTGTTTTCCTTCTGTGCAAGTAGGACCTTGCATACGAGGTAGTTTGCTGGGTGACCAAACTCCTTGCAGTTGGCACAGTACACTTTCTGGTCCTTAGTTTTGCGTTTGCACTCACCGAGATTGTGGTTTTCGTTGCATTTCACGCAGACGTAGTTCATGCCGCAGTTGGTGGCCACATGACCACATCTCTGTCAGTTTTTGCACTGAACGATGTCGTTTTTTAGCCGCTCCCAGTGTACCTTTTGGTTGAGGTTCCTTGTTTTTGTATATACATCCGCTACGTCACAGGTTTTGTTTACTTCAACCACAAACGAGTTAAAGGTTTTGTTCTTGGCTTTCCTTGAACGGAAGACCGTGACTTTGGACGCTGGAATGCCTTCTATTTGGAGCTCATCCTGTACTTCGATGGTTGAATATGAGTGAGGGATACCTTTCAGTAGTAGGAGCACCTTCCTATCTTCACGAGGTGTAAATGTATGGCTCTGAACCTTCCTGGTTTTTAAGAACTCCCTTATTTTTGTAAATCCATCTCTGTCAGAAGCGTTTATGATTGTTTTCGTAGTGTTCAGGTTCTTCAGTGTAAATTTAATGTTGTTGCTGTTTGCGAACCTGCTTATTTCGGCAACGTTTCCGGATATTACGACGATTGGTGGCATTCCTGTCTTCTTGGTTTCTTTAGATGTCTGAGTATCAGTTGCTGTTGTTGATGCTGAAGTATTTCCTGGCCCTGGGTTGATTAAAGCTGGGGTCGATGGCTTTGTGGTTAAGCCCATTGTTATTATTGGAGTTTCCTCCTTCCGCTTCTTGTTGTCCTTTTTCATGGTTTTCTTTTGTCGCTTTGTTGTGCGGTTTTCATCTTCTGAGCTCGAAGCTTCAGAAGGCGCACATTCGTCACCTGTGAGGTTGACCATATCCACACAGTTTTCTGCCATTGGATGGTTCTTCTTTGACCGTTTCTTACCGGTTACCATGGTGAACTGGTCATCTTCGTTAGATTTATCGGTCTCGTCACCAGTCAGGCCGATAATTTCTTCATCCTCTCCTTGGTCGTTGATGGTTTCTTCCATTGGCTGCGGTCCATCAAGCTGTATTTGCAGCTCCTTGATGAAGCCGCTGAGGCGCTGCCGGTAGCCGACCTGGGGTTAGAGCATCCGCTTCAGCAAATTTGCGAGAGCGGTGAATGCCGTTTCCGCGGTCAGCTTCTCCATTTTCCTGAAATCTTAAAAATATTATTAAAAATTCCTGGAGAAAATAAAATTGATTAGGTATTAATCCTGTAAAAGATTATATTTTCTAGAAAGGGTTAATTCTTTCCTGGAAAAAACAAAATATTAGAGAATTAGTTTTATTATAATTCCGAAAAATTACTATAATGATGGGATAAACCCTTTTACCAGTCCGGTCCTTTTTTGAGTTCAGGTGCCTGGCAGGAAAAGTAAAGGTTTGCCATCTAATTAATATCTTATCTCTGATTCAATCTGATGCGTTCTTCTGCTAGAAAAAATCATGTCGGCAAGAATGTGGCGGTCGATAAATCAGTCCATTAGCGCTTGGCTACGGGGGTTACTGTACTCTAGTTTGCAGTTTAAGTTTTTATTAATTATTAATAAATATTCGCGAGCTGGGTTACGTGGGTTACGGCACTCTGGTTTGCAAAATTTATTTATAAACAATCTCACGAGCTGGACTACGTGGGTTACTGTACTTTGGATTGCAGTATTCTATATTTTTAAATAATTTTTTTTTTTAATAATTTTCAACTTGTGGGGGCCCCATGTTTTGTGGGGGCCCCTAGGCGCCGCCTAGTCCGCCTATATGGTAAATCCGGCTCTGGATGTACCCATGGGTAACAATAAGCCCCTAGTGTGAGGCGCCTCTGGTCCGTAAAAAGGCAGAGGTTAGTTTCACCGAAGGTAAGTACTGTTGCCTTCAACGCCGCGCCCGCTGGCTCGGCTGCTATGAATGCATTAAAGTCATTATTTTGCCACAAAGTTTTGTGTTATTTCCGTTGAGCATCCGCGTTGGTGACAAAAAATAATAAAAGTGAAATTACAAGTGTTAAGAAATCAAATCAGTGCTAGTGTTTGAATTGACAGTCGCCACAAAGCGTTTTTTGGGAAACCTAAAGTCGCCCTGAATGTCAAGCTGAGTGTTTTTTGAGCCCCAGGGCTGACCTGGGTTTTGCCTCAACTCACCTTAGGTTTTTGATGTGGCGATTTGAGGGCTGTCAAATGGCATGTGTTTTTATTCAAATGATAAGGGTGTGTGGTGATTCTGTGACTAAGTATTTTTTGAGAACTGGAAAGCCAGGTTTTTTGACAACCCATAGGGTTGTAAAGGTCAACCCTGGGTAAAGTTCAACGAACAAACCTATTCATTGGTATTAATTAGATAACAAATAGATACTTCACTATATGACACAACATTTTAATATTTCTATTTCACAGGTAGCAAATTATATTTATTGATAGTTGTTTTCGACTTGAAAACAAATCTGGCCTCAGAATTGGTTTATCACATAACGTTTTCGAGATATAAAGCCATCGAAATCGAAAAAAAAACACTTTTCGCCATATTTGAGCCTACGCTTTAATATGAAAAAATATTAACCTAAAAACAACCCATTGCTTTCCCGATGATTTGCTAAATCCAATTCTGATCTTCAAATGGTTCTATTACATCAAGTTACTGAGATATTTAGTTTCAAAAGTTAAAGAAATGACGTCTTGACATTACTCTAGCTATAATCTCTAAGACCTGATGTGATAGAGCGATTCTCTGACTGCATTCAAATTCAGTGCACTCGAAGTTCAGATAACTTTTGACTATTTTTCAATTCACAATTCACAAACTAGCTTGTGAATTAAATCCACACTTTAGCTATAAATTAGCTTAAGCATTTACAACCCTTATTACCGGACACCCTGTACAACGCTAGATAGTCTTAGAAAATCGTACTTCTACAGCTACAAAAACTATTTAGTTAGTCTGTCAAACGTTTTGAGAGACTACATTTTACAAGGACGAACACGAGTCCACCACGACTTTTTGTCCTCTCAAATGACTCATTTATGCTAAACATCATATTTTTGCTAATACACATTAACATTCAACATTTGAAAAGAACACATTTTTTCCCAAATTAAGCAATATACACTAATTTAAACATACAGTCCACATCGTACAAAACAATCGTGTTGAAAGAAACAACACGTCACGTCGTTATATTAAAGTCATCCACCGAATAACATTAGATGTTACGAATGACGTATTTTTTTTTAAATTCCAACAAAATCATTTTGTACAACACACACATACAAATACTCACAAGTTCATAGTCTTCTACCGAATTAGTCGGTTAAAAGTTTTTAATTTCCTTTCATTACTTTTTTTATTACAAGTATGACATCGTATGATGTTTTTTTGGCTTTTGTTCTAAGGAAACTGGGTGCGCAAACGGTGAGCGATAATTGGATCTTCTTAGTACAATTCAGAACAATGAACTAAGTCTCACTTAAAAGGATAAAAATTCAGGAACGCTACTAATAGCCTATCAAACTTCGTCAGAGCTTATATTAGCATCTCAATATCTTTTCGGTATCTTAAAAAATTTACGTTGCTATAGCTTAAATAAATAAATATCACGTGGAAGTTTATCCTCTTATCCCAACAATAACAACAAAACGTCGTAAGCAGCAAAAAAGTTTTTTTTTTTAAAGCCCAGCAAAAACTTAATCACCAACAAGATACGTAGTTCATTTTGTTGGTATGCACCATCTTCCGTAAAATCCCTACGCTTCACATAATTGGTAAATTAACCTCGGTGATGTGCAAAGTAAGAGTGTCGGCAGTTAGCAAGAAAAAAAAAATAATTCGAGATTTTTCCTTTTCACTCGCAGAACTTTAGCCTATAGGTAGGTGCTACAATTGATATAAAAGGAAAAATAATTGCGCACAAGGGTAAATAAGCAAATTTTTTTCAGTCACTGAACAGAGGATACATTTTATCAATTTGCGAAATCCTCGAACTCATACCAAGGTAATCTGAATCTTTATTGATTCAATTTGCTTTTCGATTTGCAACTCGACAAGGACCTTTATGCAGTTCCACTTAGCAGTTCTCTTAACAGTGAACAGCAAAGATATGCAATTTTAATTAAAAAAGTAACCAAATTATATTAAAAACGAGATTAATTAATGAAAAACGAATGTATTTGTCTGACACTTCGTAATTAAGTTTGTATTTAACTAGTTAAGCCATGTTATATGGAAACTGTTTGTCTGATTTACAAAAAAGGTTATGTGGAGAACATGTAACGTGGAGAGTTTGGTTTGAATTTTTTCCTTCTTTCTTTCAGTTTCGAAAACCTTGATTCGAAATTGTGTTACACGTGTACGGCTTATACGGGTGGGTTATACCAAATTACTCGTTTTTAAGAAACAAACAATTCAGTTATGCGTTCAACTAGTGCAAAAAAGAATTCTTTTGTATATGAAATTTTAAACTCCATTTAATTATCGATTACAAGAGTAAAATTCGATGGGTGGGAAATACAATAACAACCAACGCTCTTAAAAAGCGAACACCAACAGGTTTGACTTCGACTTTGTAAGTACTTCTAGGAAAATATGTTCATTGTGCAAATAAAGTTACAAGTAAATTGTTCGCATATTCCATCACAATGTCAAAATATTTTCACGAACTTTTATACAAATCCCCACAAAACAAAACAAAATAAAAGTAAACACGTCATACTCGTACATTATTCATTATATTATACCGAAGCATGAATTCATTTTGATTTAAAAGACTGCTTATAAAGCGCCAGAGATAAAAGTCAACACCCAGCCCCATTTATTATTTTGAAGCTCCAATTTCCGAAATTCTATCATGCGTTCCAAATGTATCATCAAATTAAATGAAAACAAATGTAATACATAAACAAATTTCGGTTAAGCCACAGAGCAAAGTAAAAAAGATTCTTTGTCTTCCAACCCCATCCATATTGGTTGGTTTTCCAAAATAGATTGTCAATCAATTTGAACATCAACTCCAGGACTTCAAAGTAATATTGAAGGGCAAAAAATAGAAAAGCACTCGAAGCAAAAACATTGTGGTTTCTGTTTCTGTTTTCGTAATATTACACTTTAATGAGTACAAAAAGGATATTCGTTTTTTTTTTTATTGAATTTGAATCTAAACCAAGGTTCTCTTACGAAATATTTGTTGTTGAGGACTATGTCCTGGTGTGCTTAGTGTTCTATTAATTTTTTTTTTTTTTAAATCTTTACGTTTGTTCGAATGCTTAAATAAACGAACCCCTGATGGAGCCAAAGACGACTTGAGTTATTTTCGTCCCGATATTACCTCGTTCCTGTAGTCGAAAAATTAATGTGACTGCGTAGTATACATCAGCAAGGTCGTTGGAAATTGGCGCTTTTACAGAGTTTCCTTTGGCCTTGAGAAAATTTTATCATTAGGTTTTTGATTTCCAATATAGAAATGTAGATGTTTATAAAAAAAAATAGGCGTCATGAGAGAGAAAGACAACACGTTTCGGTAATTTAAAATTGCTTGGGTATTTTGAGCAATGGCTAAGCAAAAACGAAATACATAAGTATGAAATTATGGGTTTGGATATAAGTAAGAACACATCTTTTCCACACACAGGCGAATTTCTTACTATTACTTTATCTTATGCTCAAAAACAAAACAATTGATTAAAAAACAATTGAATACATCAGACCTTCATAGTATAAATGGTAAGCGTGGGAATTTCTTAGACGTGAGTAAGCCAATAGTCGCCTTAGTCATGCCGCAAAGGACTGTAAACACAGATGACAAAAAACCACGCACCTTGTTACCAAACGAATGTGTGTATCTGTACAGTCTCGAGCAATATTGTTAGTGCTATTTGGTTCTAAGACACTGTCATTATACTAAATGGTAATGTTCGGCCTAATGTCACTTTGCAAAAGCGTAATTGTGCCCAATTTCTACATTTGGCCCAATGTCACTAGCTAATAGGGCCCTATGGCATCACCTATGATATTACGGCCATAGCAGGAGACCCGAAATGCCGCATCTTGTTAATGTGAATGTGAACTAGCTGAGTGACACGTTCTGCACAAAATTATGCACAATTATCTTCTCAAAATTTTTGGTAGCTTCTAAAACTGAGCCTTCGAGGTAATTTGAAGTGATTTTATTTTATTCCGACACCACCTGCCCGCATTTTACTTACGAATTTGATTTGAATTGGCATTTGTCTCTTGGTGTCTGGGTCTTCCACACCGCACACATATAAGCTATCAAAGTTTTTAAATTGTGATTTGGTTATAATAAATTCATGTTCTACTTAAGCCACAGCAAAGAAAACATCAGCCTCCCCTTGAATTCATACGGAGACAATTGTTATACAAAACCGTATTGTGCCTCCGCTTGGAAGACGGATGCGTATGGTCCTAAAGAGGTGTGCAGTCGTATGTCGTGGTTCTCCACAAAGGTAGCAGCGTCAGATCCCTCGTTGGTTTTTGGAACCATCTGTGAAGATTCGATAACAGTTCTTTCCAGATTCTGGAATTGACCAGTCCTGAACCGAATGACTGAGTATTTTTGACGCAGCCTTGGGATCATCGTGTCAGACGGCATATTCATTATATGTGAGTCAAAAAATATGCTGCTTGCGAGTTCCTCAAAGCTGCAATGCGAATTGTACCAGAGACCACATCGAGAAATGGTCTTGAGAGAACAGCCCATGACGTAGGTATCATGGGGAGGAAGATTCAGCAGTGCGTCGAAAGCAGCTCTTGGTGTGGTGGGGAAAGGCCAAACCAGTCAATAACGTACTTACGCGAAAGCTTGTTCTCTTTCGATCAAAAGCCTCTTTTGGGTTTCAGTCTATAACGGCAGAACTGAAAACGAAATCGCCGATGAAGTTGGGAGACAAGTATCTTATACAGCATTCTCAGGACTTGAACCCGTGCTTGGTTTGCTGGGGTCCTCAATGAGGGTGAGAGCTCCAATCAACGACTGATTCCAGATGAAATGCATCGTGGAGTGCAGACAGACTAAAGTATGCTCCTCAACTTTAATAACAAAACTGCAACATTATTGCTATCCTGCAACAGAAAAGGTTGCAGAAAGCTAGTGCGTTGCCGCGGCGCACTTCTCTTTTGACAAGCATTCAAACGTTCAAATGTTTGAGACTAGGGAAACACACTGCGGGTGTTACGAAATAATCAAAGGATAAGAAAGGAGTTGCCGATGCAAACATCCTTCACTGTCTGTTCTTAATAATGCGCGGGTAAAATGTAGTTAGGTAAAGCATTTCACATTCAGATTGAGACACTTAAATTTGAATCACTGTACGACCGAAATTGGGTTGAAGGGCATTATTTGCGAGGTGTTTATAGCGATTAAATTGTTTCAGGGGAGGAATGTAACATTGAAATTTTTTATTTTTCATTAAAGCGCTGTCCGTAAAAATAGTGATAAAAAGCGAGAGACTTGGAAAGTTACGACGATGTCCCATCAGAAAATCAATTGAACCTACAATTGAACTGACACCTAATAATAATTGCAACGCTCTGTTTTGAACCCTGTCAAGCAGGCGCAATGATGTTTAAGAAGCATTCGGCAAGATATTAAAGGTATACTATGAAAAATGTCCTGCATAGTTTTAAGAATACCAAGCATTTTGCAGAATTCAAATATGTATGTCATCATTCCAACGAAGTTTGTCGTTTACACACATACTAAGTATTGACAGCTTTTTGGTTTCTTGGATGCAGCATGAGGGTAACACTCATGGATAATAGTAGTGGGGGACGGTTGAGCTTTAACAACAGAAGACAGCTTTGGGTTTTCGAGGCAATGAATTCTACACGCGCTAGGCTAAGGCAAACACTCTGTTAATCCTGTGGAGAAAATCATGACACTGTGAATGTTTTCGATTTTCTCGAAACATGTTATAGATACTCGACGCACATGGTGAGAGCTGGTACTTTTGGGTTCTTATCATGGCTGCGTCTTTTTTTCTTTTTCTCTCAACATCTAGAAAGCTATAACAAAAGAAAATTTCTATCGGATAGTATCGGGTGTTATTTTTAGAGGTTGGTTTTTTAAAAAGGGATAAAACTAATATCTTGTGGTCAAGTCGGCTCACAATAATGTCATGTATGTTCAATTTGGTTTGCCATTTTATCATAATAGGTCGACGAAAGAAAATCGCTTGCTAATTGTTCAAATTTATTTCGAGAATAGTGGTTCAGTTCGCGAAGTTTGCCGCAAGTTTTGTCCATTTTATGGTCGACATAATCGTCCATCAGATCCCGACCCATAGAATCCGTTGCGTCCGTTCGCTGCCGGATTCAACTGACCAGGGGCGGCAGAACACTATTTTTTTAGGTGGGGAGTATGGTAGAATAAAATAAGGTATGGTAGTTTTACTTTAGTTATATTAAAGAATATACAGGGTGTTCTGTAATTCGTGTATTATACTTTGGAGTTTGGAATAAGATTTTTGGTGATATTCTAAGAAAAGAATTGTCTTACAGTAAAGTCCGTTTCTCAACTTTGACATCACTTTTTGACAATTTAAGAAAAGGCTAACTTTGGTGTACCCTGAACTGTGTTAAATTCGATATCTCTGTCAATACAAATGATAGAGACCTAATCTTAGACTTAATTTTTTGTAAAAACAACAACGTTTAAAACTGTGTTTAAGTTGAGTTAACATAATTTTACGGTTGCCAGATTTTAAATTTTAAATGGTGTTCAAATTTTCTTCTTTCTTTCTTCTCCCGAAACAAAATTTTGACTTTAAGGTAATTTTTTTTTCAGAAAATGCCTGATAAACATAGAGTTTCTTTATTTTTTACAGATGAAACAATAATGAAAAAAAAAAACTGAGTAATAAATGCACTCAAAAACCCATACATTTTATGATACTTGAAAAAATACAAAATGGGTAAAATTTAAAAAAAAGAAGATTTTTAGCTCTCAGGTTTGTTTGAATGAAACAATAATATTGGCATTTATAGTAGTTTTTTATGTGTTTATACAAATACAATTATAACAAGTGCTCAAAGTGCCCTCCTTCGTTTTAAATGCATGCCAGAGCCTGTTTTTGGATTTCATTGCATATGTTCAATTCAAAGTTCAAGTTCAAAGTTGAGAGACGGACTTTACTGTAGAACAACTTTTTTCTAAGAATATGACTAAGAATCACATCCCAAAATATAATACATGAGTTACGGAACAACCTGTATAATATTTTTTATTTTTCAACAAAAGAGTAATTTTTGTAAAATATTGTTTTTATTATTTCTATATATATTATTTCTATATCACTGTGTTGTATGCATGGCAGTTAAAACTGTTGTGTATCAGTCAACTTACTCTACTGCCGCTGAGTTCGTTTTTTTACGTTTTTTCGTGTTTTGTTTTTCCTGGAACGTCAGCGGACCAACAATAATTCTGCCTAACTCACGCGTATGTGTACATTTATATGAATACCTATTCCCTGAAACGTACGTTTTATTAGCCGCGTTTTATTGAAAATTTTCTATGTGCACTTATGTACACTTTCAATAAAACGATTTTTTGGTTTATATTCACTTCGGACGTCACTTTCAATTTTCACTTTCAGTGTTGGCACCCTTTGCAATTGTTCTAAGGATAAGAAACATTAAAAATTTGCATTCTAAGGATATAAATGCATACCTTTTACTTTCCATTTGTATTTTTCTCTATTTAATTCTCGATTCTCAATTTATTTGCCGCATTTCAACTTTTTACTTTCGAGGTAAACAAACAAATGTCACTTTAATTTTTTTTCGCAATGGCTGTGTTCAATTAGATTCATTTTGTGACTCATGTTTTTGGTTGCCTTGGTTCTGATGTTCTTATGTGTTCTGTCTGATGTTCTTTTTTTCTGACCGATTGCGAAACTTTCCTTGTGTGTGTGTGTGTTAGTAACTGCGTGTCTATTTATGTCCCCACCAAGTCACCACCTGACTCTTCTATTAGCTATTAGGTGTGTTTCTTCACTGAAAATTCGCACGAAATGCACCGAAATTCGGCGAAAGTCAGTCTAATCCCGTTCCGATTTTTCGTAGCAGTGCACAAAAAAGAGAGTGCTCTCGAGAGAATAAAAAAATTTCCCCGTCCTGCGAATTTCCGGCACCAAAATTTCTGTTGACAGAAATCGTGCACAGCCAAAACAAATACAAAAACTGTCAAACAGACGTTTTTCCAAGTGTTGCGTTGCTGCGAATGGTTTGTTCAAGGCGTTTCTTTACTTTTAAGACAATTACGCTCTTTAATAGATTTTCTGAAAGAATTTTACAACCACTCCTTAAAAAAAAAAAATTTCTGTGCACAAAAAGTAAAGAAACAGACTTATTCAATCTGTTGTCGAAAATCAGAAATATGAACGAACACAACCCAAAGACTGCCAACCTCTGGGTGCCAAAAAAAGAAATTTACCAACCATCCCTGTGTGCAGTTAGCTTACTGCGATATTTATGTGCACTTAGGCTATTGACATAAGGAGTTGTTGTTTTCCCATGAGCGATGTTTTACTGAAGTGTACATAAGTGCACATAGAATTTCGATAAAACGCGCCTATTATATTTTTAAAAAAGAATGACTAAAACCAAGGAGAAAAAAAGGATAAGAAATAATTCATAACGTTGAGTCTGTGACCGATAAATAAATGATTCAAATCACTTGGTCAGTTTTAGTCAATCAAGCAAAAATTAGTATAACAATATTCATAATTTCATAACATTTTTATTGCCTCATTTAACAAAAAAAAAAATTGGTATATTTCCAAGGCCAGAAGGTGGGGTGCACCGCATGCTCAGAAAAGTTAGGTGGGGTCTATACCCCACCCACCCCATATCTTCTGCCGTCCCTGCAACTGACAGCTCGATTAAATACACATGATCTTATGAGAGGTGACCCATAAGCATCGGATGCAACGGACGCAACGGAAAAATTAGCCCAATTTTTAACTTTTGCGTCCGGCAGAACTGATGACATGTGCAGTCAAAACCAATTTGAAGTTTTCTCTTCACACCGCAACGGATTCTATGGGTCACCCCATTCCGTTGTGTCCGGTAAAACTCACTGCTGTCAGTTGAATCCGGCAGCGAACGAACGCAACGGATTCTATGGGTCGGGGCCTTAATTCGGTTAATCATGGATCGTATTCGCACTACATTTACTTTATGTGAAAATACGCATCCGCAGAGACGTCGAACAGTGCGCACTGAAGAAACAATTGCCGCTGTAGAGCAAAGTGTTGAAGAGGACCCGAATGAATCGAATCGCCACCTTGGCTTACGACCTTACAAGACACAGCTTGTGCAAGAATTAAAACCGCCGGACCATGCGTTGCGTGTTGATTTTGGTGAAAAGGCCAAAAATGAGATTGATTTCGATGCTGTTTTTTATCGCAAAATTTTGTTCAGTGATGAGGCTCAGTTTTAGTTGAATGGTTACGTCAACAAGCAAAACTGCCGCATTTGGAGTGAAAAGAATCCACACGTGCATATTGAGACGCTATTATTTACATATATCCACAAAAACTGACTGTTTGGTGTGCTCTATGGGCTGGTGGAGTCATTGAGCCATACTTCTTCCGAAATGATGTTGGCGAGCCAGATACCGTTAATGGAGACCGTTATACAGCCATATTTTGTCCCCGAATTTGATGGCATGAATGTGTTTCCAACAAGACGGCGCTACATGCCACACAGCGCACGTCACAATTGATTTATTGAAGGCAACTTTCGATGAGCGCATAATTTCGCGGAATGGACCTGTCAATTGGCCACCAAGGACCAAGGTCGTGTGACTTGACGCTATTGGATTATTTTCTTTGGGGATATGTGAAATCACTCGTCTACGGGTTTGGAAGCCAACATTCGTGGTATTATTGCCGACATACGGCCTCAAATGCTCGAAAAATTGGACCTCTAGACATGGCTTTATTCGAGCCAGTCGCGGCGGCCACATCACATGCCACCATTTTTAAACATTAATGGCATAAAATTACGGAATTGATGGACATTAAAACGATTTTCTTGTGTTTTATTTCAATCCGAAGTTCTATACAGTGAAACCCGCTTAAGAGAAAAGGCGAATTGTCACAGTTTTTCTTTCACTTGAGCGGGGTTTTCACTTAACCGAACCCCGGTTAAGTGAAAAAAAAAATTCACTTAAGCGGAGTCCTGATAATTGAAAAAAATTGCACTTTAGCGGATTTAAAAGTTTCATTAAGCGGAGGTTTAATGCTTCATATACACAATAAACAATTTGATGTATTTATCTTTGGAGTTGCCTGGAATTAATTTAAATAAAAGTGTTTGAATAACTAAACATCAAAAAAATTAATTATTGAATAACAAAAATAACATTTGTATGTACATTGGAATTCATAGGTATGCAGTAGTACATAAATAAATTACATAAATCAAACTAAATCACATTTGAATTTTTGTAGGTTAATTCGTTGGCACATTGGGCAAAACAAAAAGAGTCCACTCCCAAGTTTGGCTTCAGATTTCAAATACGTACATTAGGGTGGTCCTAAGGAAAAACAAAAATTGGGGACGCCCCCCAGATTGGTTCTAAATCAGGAAAAAAAATTCACTAATTTTTTCAAATTTCTATTCCTAACCCTTCCTGACCCTATTTCATTAAGAAGTTTTTGTTTTTTCGATCATCCGTTCAAAAACGGTTGCTGTTATAAAAAAATTGTATATCGAGTTTTTGTTAATAACAAATGAAATGATAAATAAAAAAAGTCTAATTTAATGTTACATTGAAATTGCCGTAGATATCTTTGAAAAAATAATCCATGTCAAAATGTTGATTACTTTTGTCGGATTGAGCGAAATGAAAAATCACCCTTTTTGTTTATTAACAATAGAGTATAAACAAATGATCTAAATTTTATCAAGCATACACGCGGCTGTAGAGTGTTCAGATACGCTCCATTTGAGCCTAATTCGAAGTCTTTCCGTTGATTAGTTCAAAAATGACAGAAAAATGGGGCCAGGAAGGGTTAGAGATAAAAATAGGAAAAAATTAGGGAATTTTTTTTCATTTTTAAGAATCGATTTAGCGGGCGTCGCACTCAATTTTCGCAAAAAAAGTGAAATAAGGACCACCCTAATGTACATAGGTATTCATATTTTTGAATATAATTAGTTACGTTTTATGAAGACAGAAATAATCTTTCTTTCTTTCAAAAAGTCATCAATTTTCTGTCTGAAGAAAAAAGTCTAAAATCGGCAATTCAACAATTTTATATTCAATTTCATCTAAGATTAGATCTAGTTCATTATCCCCCTAAGAAAACTGCTTAATTGAGAGATTTAAAAGCTTCTTTGATTGTTGCTTTCTGGATTTCCAAAATTTTCACATCTAAATCATTGTCAGATACAGATCTGCTAGCATCAAACTTTTCGAATTGTAGTGCTGCTTCACTAATTAACAGGAATTGTGCTTTTTTAAAGCATCTCGGATTATGAGATCTTCCTATCGTCAGCGGAAAGCTCAATTGGTCTAAGTCACAAAAACAAAATTTCACTGGGGACGATATTTTGTCTTTAAATTGAATTATACATTACATAGTCACATTTTTTAGCTCATTTCTTGCTCATGTAATTTTTTTTTTGTTCTCTTGCCATTTTTTTGTTTAAAACTAATAATAAAATCCCTATAAATCCTTTCCCGCTTTTTTAAATATTCTAGAAAGCAAATAACCTAAAAATGGACAGAGAACAAGCCTCCATATAAGTATGCATTCTCCAAAAAAAAAAAAAAAAACGTGGACTTAGAACAAAAATATGGACTTAGAACGATTGGTCATATGGTCTTGCAATAAATTTATTTTCTTATTTTCTTCAAGTATTGTTCTAAGTCCAATAAATCAATAAAGATTTCTTTGGCGCTTAGAACAAAATGACGTTCTGAATGTGTGTCCAAAATTATTCTCTTTCATACAATTTTGTCTCTTAGATCAATTTGGAATTATCTTAGCATGAAAAATTTGGCGCTTAGAACAAAGTGGGTGTACATTATCTGAAAAACTATAAGAGATAGACAAAAACAGATTTCAGATTCGGAAAGAGCATACCCAAATTAGTAAAACTGCATCATTAGTTCATTTTCGAAAAAAAAGTGGACATAGACCAATTGAGCTTTCCGCTGACGCTATGTACAACACATATTTAGAAGAAAAATTATTAGCAAAAGAAAAACAAAATGACTGTGTTTAATCTTAGTCTACAGACACACCAATACAAAAAATAATTTTGTCTGTTCCAATCGAATTGAAAATGAAAAGGACAGTGATACGGTCCTTTGGTAGCTTCATTCCTGAAGGTTTTCACATCTATTTACCAATGAAACCGTAGCGTCGGTAGAGCCTTAAACATTATCCCGGATTCATCAGCATTATGCACGTCATCTGGGTTGTAGCTTTGACGAATGTTTGGCCAACAATTTTCCAGCTAATTGTCAACAGCAACTGTGTCAGCAGAATTATTTTCACCACAAATCTTCTTAAAATGAATATTTTCACGATTTTTCCACTGATCTAACCATCCATTTGTTGGCTCAAATTGTTCTGTTCGATAAAAATTTTTTCACTTAAGAGAGTTTTTTTCAATGAAAAATATGAAATTTAACTGAACATATGTTTCAGGTATCCGGGTTTTTCACTTAAGCGGAGTGTTTAATAGGTAATTGGTCTACAAATACTCGGGGATGAAAAAATTCTTTCAGATAAGCGGGTTTTTCTCTTAAGCGGGTTTTCTCTTAAGCGGGTTTTACTGTACTTCTTAAAAAAACACCCTTTACAACGAACCGGTAATTAAGTCTGAGTGCTCTAGTTGGTTTCTTTTTAACGCCATCAAATATTACAAAAATATGATCATAACTTTGATTATTCAATTTCCCTCCAACCTACGTATCCTGCACACAAGCAACATGCAAGTGTGTGCTTTTCATAACCCCCAATCCGTTGAAAAAAAAATTGATGTTGGAATCGAGAACTCACAGAATTGATTTAATACTGAAATTCATTTGAGCATAAAGCATTTTCTCTAAATTCCATTGCAGAGTTAATCAATATTTGTATTGAAGAGTGCTTTTGTTTTCTCTACTGACCTAAAAATTAAATTAATTAAAACCTACAAAACAATGTACTCCGAAATCTGTGCAGCTAAAAAAAAACAACAAAAAAATGATGTTTTCATATTGCAAGCTGCAGGGCTTAACAGTTTATTAATTTTTGAATTCATATTCCAAGTACATGGGGAAGGAAAATTAAAATGTGTACCTACACTCAGTAATATTCTAAAAAATAATCACAAATAATCAGAAAAATGGTCCGGTCTCATGAGCTTCAACGACCGAAGTATCCCCCTCCCAAAAGCCTTCGCTTGAATAATAAAAATTTATTTTATTCAGAAAACTGCTCATTATCTCTTAGTGGAGAAGAAAAATCTTTCAATAATCCCACTTACTCACCTCATTAAAGATATTTCCATCCACCGAAGTGTTAATTGTCCCGAAAATCGCCCATTAACCGAGACGTAATTAAATCACCCACGCTGGCATTGGATCTGTCTACATGTTCAAGAACACCCATCGTACGCTCGAACGCTCGAGTCAACAACACTTCAAACTGAAATTTAGAAAACAAAAATAGAAAAATTGTTTTTTAAGAGAGTTTCAACACGAACGGCAATGCAAATAGAGAAACGAAGATAAAGCAACCAAAAATTTCTTATTTCTCAATTGTGAACTTAATTAGCGAACGCAGCCACACGTAAACAATACGAACTTTTTGCAGATGGCTGATATAACTAGCACATTCTGTCGAAAATAATTCAAAAAATACCCAAAAACAAAAAAATTAACACCACTCACATTGACATTCCTCTATGCTTTACCATCAACCTGATGTCCTAGCCTATCGTCACCTACCACCTACATCACAATATGCTCAAACTTTAAGGTAAAATTGTGTTGCGTGGGTTGCGAACAATTATTTAGCTCTTTATCTTGGGCCTTGTCATTCACCACTTGGTCATTTATAAAAAAGGGGGAGTACATACCTCATTTTTTACTTTGGCTAATGGTCTTGTTATTTTTACGCGCACAATTATTTCGTTTTTTCGTTTGGAACAATTAAAATGCTGTTGTTGATTGGTAAATAGACCGTTAGGTTGTATTGGCAGGGGCTGTTTGTTTATTTTTATTTCTTCTAAATATTTTTTGAAATTATGCTGCTGGTGTCTACAGGAAAAGCACTCACGACGTGATGGAAGATATTTAATTTGCCACAGAATTAAGCGAGCTATTAGTGGTTGACTTTAATTGTTGTCTAAGTGGCATTTAGGACAACGGAAGTGGAATCAATATCTTTTTAAGGGACGGATATTGATTTCATTGAGAGAAGAGTCGAGATTTTTATTGCTTTTTCAATGAATGGCAAAATTCTTGGAAGTCCTTGAAGTATCGATTACAGAAGCCTTTAGGATGACAGCTTGGGAATGTGAATTGAGAGGTTAGTAGCTATAGAATTACTTTTAAAAGGTTTGTTGAACGGAAATCGTTGACATTGTTTATTAGTCAACTTTTTTATAGCTTCCTGACATTCTTTGAGTGTCAACCTGGAAAATTGACTGAATTTTTGAACGATATCGTCAGCCTACCCCTCCGACACAATGAGATCATTTTTTGGTAAGTTTCTTGGTTCGGTAGTCTTTGACTTAACCCTTTACCGCATGAATTTATCTCAGCGGTCAAAAAAAATCAAAATCTTTTTTTATGGGTTCTTAGTGCTGTTTGAAAACATTCTGCATTAAAAAAACAAAAAAAAGTTAATTTGTTTAAAAAATAAGAACAAAAGCCAAATTTGGCTTCGTATGCAGTAAGGTGTTAGAAATCTTACAAATTTTATTTATTCACTTTACGAGAAGAATTCAAGAAAATAGTAAGAAATAAATATTTTCAATTCAAAAACATAGCAAAACAATTCATTGCAAGAAGGTTATGAAAAAAATAACAAAAGATAAAAACTTTTCATTTGAAAACAAAACAAAATAATTTATTGTATTGAAAATAACTTAAGTATTATTTCAAAGATTATGAACCGTGGAACTGAGAAAAGCAATTTCTAATTTCATTATAACATAGAGCAACTCCACATTTTTGACAAAATGTAAACGAACGTCCATTACAATTATTTTGGCAAATTTGACGATTTTTTTAATTTGTGGCAAATGACCATAGTTATCACAACGTACCGAAGAAAGAGGAAAGTCTTGATGCCTTGCAAGATGCTGTCTTTTCAGGGTGGTTGTCGGTGTTGTAATGGTTGGAGTGGTTCGACTTGATGTTGGAGTTCTAATAGTCTCAGAAGTAGCAACTTGCATAACTAAGTGAGCTGCATGGTCGGTCGCGTCTTTTCAAAGCCATCTTATCAGCCTTGCATAAGTTCTCCGCAACAGCAAGTTTGAAATCAAAAAGCGGTAAGTGGAAGTCGTTCCCAACGTCGTCAGATGATCCATGCACTCACTATACATAAGTCGTATCACATGAAAAAATATTCTTTGTACCATTTCTTGGATCACAAAGGAATACGGTGTAGTCCAAGCATCGAATCTAACAAATCGACACCGCCCATGTACCTACTTGTTGTAAACCTCGACAGATTTAGGGGAGGAAATATTTCTGTATTGCTTATCCTTTCTAAAATAACGGCGTCTTTCTACAATTAGTTCGCTGCCACATACGGTGACATCATGCTTACAACTTTGTTGTCAAACCAAGGAACCAAGCTCAATTTGACCCCATCAATTGTGGCCGGTTTTTCAACCATGCTTCTACATCCTCCTTTTTTCAGCTCTTCAATCGGCATTTTTGAATTTGGAACTTTGTTGAGCCTCACGGTACCCAGTGGTAAGAGTACATTTTTGAATAAATGGACCTGCAAATTCGGGCTATTGTAGCAAATGTCAAAAAATCTCCCAACCAAAAAAAAATAAAAAATCAACAAAATATGTAAATTTGCAACCCCTTACTGCATACGAAGCCAAATATGGCTTCCGTACCTTTTGCTCTCCCAAGACCAGCCTAATCATTTTTTTCAATAAAAAATTGGTTCATTGCATGCGCAATTTGACACTTAATCAAAAATATATTTTTGATTTCATTCTACTTACCAAGCAATAGCAATAACTAACACTCAAAATATTAATATATTCTACACTTCCGTTTTCAATACACCGGACCGACCGGCTGACCTTTGATCACGAAATGCATACTTCTTTGCTGTCGCACACACAAAAAAACTACTGTTAAGTGTTCATAGAAATACAAAGAAGAGGATCGTGTTGTATTTCGATCTTTTCCATGTGACAGAGAACAGAAAAAAGGATACAAAAAGCTAAAGCCATATTTGGCTTCGTATGCGGTAAAGGGTTAACAGCAAATTTTTCTTCTTTTTTGTTTTGTTCCTGACTTTCCAGTTAAATTTTGCCTGTCGGCTACTCTTCGCCTTTCGTTGTTTATCGTGGTATTACAGTTACCGTTTTGGATTGCTAAGGTACTTTCTCGTAAATAGTCTTATCTTCACGGGTGCATTAAGCACATCTCTGGTTTCCTACCAAACTGGAGCTGTCTTGCACACAAAAAAACACAATGCCGAGTTCAACTTTTTGTCTTTAAGGGTTATATGCAAAACTCGACTCACCACATTCTCTGGAGTCTGCTTCGTATGCAAAAAGCATCCATCGCTCTTTTCTAAAAAATTTTGTTAACCAAGGACTACGGTTGTTTTTTTCCATTTCTTTCGCCAGTTCATTCCCTTCACCAGAAGACGTAAAATCGATCTACAAACACTCTCCCTAAATAGTGTTCAAATAAATTTCTCCAGAGTGGTCAAATATCTAGGGGTAACCCTGGATAGCAAACTCAATTGGAAACAACATCTAGACGAAACCATTGCAAAAGCAATTAATGCTTTCTTGGCTTGTTCTAGACTCATAAAAAAATGGGGACTTAAGCCAAAAATCATTCACTGGACATATTTCACTATTATCACACCCATCATAACCTATGCTTCGCTGGTCTGGTGGCAAAAAACAGAACAAGTTTATGACCGTAAGGCTTACAGGGACATATGAGCATTGTGCAAGGTGCTCCCAATACTGGTATCGCCTGCAGCTAACTCTTCGGACCTTATGCCCAAACGCATAATGTTACACCACCCCTTTCAGGTAATCTTTCCTAACAGCTCAGCATGGAAGAACCCTGTAATTCTAACAAGCAACTTCCAACACATTTGGTACACAGACGGTACAAAAACTAGGTGCAGTGATTTTCGGTCTCAACTTCACATCATCTATATCCCTTGGATGCACACAACAACTATCTTTCAAGCAGATTTAATAGCTATAGAATTCTTTGCTAGGGAATGCATTAGAAGAAACCTCCGAAGATCACGCATCTTAATTTGCTCAGACTAAAATCATTGCCCTCATCCAAAATTGAATCCTAACTAGTTTGGAACTGCCTGACATGGGTGGTTACCACAATAAAATAACTCTTTCCTAGGTGCCTGGACATGATGGTGTACAGGGTAACGAAGATGCTGACTGCTTAGTCAGATTTTGCTGTCAATCCCAATTCAAAGGCCCGAAACTCTACTACGGTCTCCCAATCAGTAGCATCAAACGCGAATTTGTTACTTGGGAAACGCAGAATATGATCCACACCTGGAACAAATGTACTGGCCATCGCCAGTGAAAACTATATTCATCGACTTGTCTCAAAGACGTATGAAATAATTCTTGACATGAGCAAGCATGACGCAAAGTTTCTTACGGACTTCTTCACTGGACACTGCTCACTCAGATATCATCTTAAAAACATGGGGATCAGCCAGGATGATACCTGCCGTATCTGTTTCGAAAACACAGAATCGGCTGAATACATTTTATATGAATGTCCTGCCATAGCTAGATTCAGGCTTCTTCTTTTCATTTCCGGCGTTACGAGTAGTGATCTTGAAGCGATCACAACTCTCCCACTTTTCTGCTTCACACTAGTGATCCGCCTGTGGGGTACGCCGATAGCCAGATTCAGGCTAAAGATATTAAACAAAATGGATTCACTAGACCTCTTGATAAGAAACACCCTTTCTTCGAATATTCTTAGGTTCTTCATGACCTAAACTTCAGATGAACAACTCCACACTTTACGTGTTGTTTAAACCTAAGGGAACAGCAAAAAATATCTTTCAGGTCGACGTGCAAGAAAAGATTTTTTGTCATCGCCCTACTTGTTGGGTAGACGATAATTAATCTGAAGTGATGCCAAGAGTCTCCAGAATCTTTCCGGCTCCTTACCGAAACAGCCATTTGAGTCTCCAGGCGTTCACTGAACACTGACTCGATGAAAGGGTGTCTATTTGAATTGCTTTCGCAATTTACTTTGCAGTACACCACCTGCTAATGGACTAGGGCTGCTTTGAACTCTGCCATCCTTTTGGAGCCACGGCAAAAATCAGAAGCCGAAAGAGAAAAAAAAAGGAAAGTGTAAGAAATATGAAAGTCTAACTTATAATAAATAGGGTGGCGCTACAGAGCAAGGAGCCCCTGGGCCTAGCGCATTTCTCACATCCATGCCTTGTGGGGGAATGGTGACAGGTGACCTACATTTTTCTGCCGGATCCGAACGGCTAATCGAGAAAGCGCTTTTCATGGCAATGAATACTAACGGAGGCTTGCCAATTCCTCGCGAAAGGCGATACCCGTGGAAAAACATTTTTGTCTCTGTTGGGATTCGAACTCGAACCTCTGGATTAACAGGCGGACATGCTATCCATCACACCACGGGTACCAAAGTCAAAAAAACAAAGATACGAAAGTCTAACTTGTTGTATTAAAATTTACGGAGGAGTCTTTCGCTAACGGTAAAATAGTTGAAATGGACATCAGTTTCTCAACCAGCTAACCTTTATCAGCCGAGTTTTATTGGGAATCTGTATTCACTTTAGCAAAACATAGCAAATGGGAAAACAACAACGATTAGTGACAAAAATTAGTCACTTGTAGAAGAAGTAAACAACAGGGATGGCTGGTAAATGGGGTTTGTGGAATAAAGTTGCATTAATGAGTGCAGCGCTTTATTGAGCGTATTAGTGAAGTGAATAAAAAAATTCTCAATAAAACACGGCTATTATAGTAAGTGAAACATTAGTTAACTTTTTAACATTTAAAACGCTTTTTTTATATATTCCTTAAAAGCAATTCATAATTGCTATTTTCAATTCTAATTAGTTTTAAATATTGTAAATTGTTTATGAATTTGTTTTCACCCACCATCGCATTATTTATAACATTTCGCATTATACTATATAGAAAATAAGCCAGAAAAATACTACTTAAATACGTAAAATTTTGACAAAAAATGGTTTGAAAAAAAAAAAATTATGTTTTTTTTTTTTTTCAAAATTTTGACTTTGAAAATTAATATTTCAAAAACTAATCATTTGAACAACTTATTTTTAAATTTAAACTAATGTATAGGTTTTTGGCTTTTCAAAATGCCTTAGCACGACTCTGTAGGTATTACCGTTATTTTTAAATATTTTTTTTCCGTTTTTAGTGATCTTTTTCTTAAATTGCCCCTACCGCCTAAACGGGGGAAAATGGACCCCCCTCCTCCCATACGATTTTTTGCTTGTCTGAGTCCAACCTACACACCCTTTCTTCTTGTCACACCCTATGCAAATCACCCTGTATAACAATCAAAGCATCATTTATATGCCATTCCATTCGAGTCCCACAAAAACATTATATTCTTGATATTTACACTCATCAGTTATCACGCACAAAGTTACTTCACTACATACAGTTAAAAAACTTTGCAAATGCGTTCGCGATCAGGGAACTGTAAATGCCCTAGGTTCATCTGGAAAAGAAAAGAAAATCGTTGAGGGAAGTAGTGTCGTTGTATTGGGAAGCACAGAAACTTTTGAACAACAGCTGTAGCCTTACATGGCTGAATGCTGTCCCGCAATCCCAAATGTTTCCAAAATTTGACACCAATGAGTGTTCACAGCTGCAACTTGGCTTGAGGGTTTTTTTTATTGACAATGAGAAAAACTTATAAATCCAGGATGCCAAACAAACTAACACACATTTGAAAGAAAAATTATCTGTTTTGTGATGTCGTTGTGCTTGTGAATTGTGCTAAGGGTTTTTGTCCCAAGAACAAAATAAGATGTGGATGCATATTGGCTTAAATGAATAAAAGTAAAAAGACACGAAGGATACAATTTTCGCTAAACAACTTAATATTTCAATGAAATTCTCCGCACCCTCCACCAGTGGTAAGGAGCTTTTTAGTCAGTTGCTCTGTTTATGTGTAAAGTAGGTGCAGTAGCTTTTAAGTTAAGAAACCTGATTTATTTTTGTCTCTTCATCTCAACGGTTTTTGCCTAAAGTGTGAAAACAAATAATAATTAAAGCAAATCTTCAAAACAACAAAACAAATCAATTTGATCCTTTTCTATCACACCCTTCAAGGTTTTCGGTGAATGAATAAAGTCCTAGTATCCAATTAGTCTCTAGATTGCTTCATTCACAGTTCGCAGCATTTCCTATTTGTTTTTGAAACAAAAAAAGAGTCCACCGGCGCGGCGGCCGGGTGTCCTCAGAAAGGTGAAAGGCCCAAACGTGTTACGATTTCATAACAACATCCCGTCTAATCCATCACTCCGATTATGCTAATGTATTGTCCTCCCCTTTCATCTGTTAAGGGATTGTCTTCCCTGAAAACGACATTTTAATTCGATATAACACAATCTAAGACGAAAACCTGTATAAATTTTCATTGTTCCATTGTTGCTGCCAGTGACCCACAAAATGGCATAACCACACCTTTCTGCTAAATTAGCATAAATTCATATTACCCAGTAAAATCCTCAGGTTCCGTAAATCACGTCATAGTGTCTGTTTACCTCTCAATTTGTCGAGATTTAAACAGAGTCCCTCCTTTTCTCTGTAAGGTAAGGTTATGGTATAAGTATTGCAAGTTCAGTTCCGAGGAAGCTTTGGATGTCAAAAGCAAATCACATTCGGACTTTATTGAAATAATTTTCCCTCTTTATCTTGTTGTTTAATTTTTCTCGATTCTACTCACGTTCGTGTATTTGAATTCTGAACTTTGAAACAAAAACAACTCTACACCCATGCCTCCCGACCTTACAGCAAGAACACAGGTCAGCATTAAATTTATCCATAGCCATTGGAGCGTGCGATTGCGACGTATGTAGTCTGCACCTACTTCATCCCTTTCATTTTCTTTCTTATGCGAACTTAATTACTGATTCAAAGCATTTTCGCTCCTAGTCTAAAATACTACCCAGAACCTACCTACAGGACAAACCTATTCATATATAAAAGCTTTTGTTCGTTCGTACATAATTTGTTGGTTTGCAACCGAAAGGGGGACGTTAAGAAATAAGAGCCTGATAATGAGATGGCATCAGAGATTTTAAGTTTATGAAGGTACCTTAATCCCAGGGTGAAAACCGAGTATGTGCCTGAGATTTGCTCAATGGACTTCCCAAGTTCAAGGCAGAACGTTGGTTTATAGTTGAGTGCAATTAGGACGCTTTTTCCATTACTTAAGCAGATGCTTCATTTGGCGTCAACTGTCTAATGTGGTGCTCAATGTGCTTGGTCAATACAGGGTGGTAACATCATTCTCCGAGTGAGAAATTTTAAAAGGCTGTGAAAAGAAAGAAAAATTATCATTCTAAAAGAAGCTAGTTTCTCTGTGTCAGATAAATGAAGACTAAAGCTTCTTTTAGAAGAACTCTTTTTTCAAAGGGTCTTGAAATATTCATAAGACATCTGCCCGAAAGTTATCTTCAAAGAAGGAATATTTTTCAACTTCATTCACATAAGCCACAAAAGTCTCCTCCAGAAGGACAATTTCTGTGAGTGCAGAGCAGAAAGGTATCAACGTTTCGGGTAGGTACTTAGACTTACATAAATAAATTTTAAAATTGAGTGTGGTGGATGTTTTTTTTGTTTACTGACAGCACGCGGGTCCCCTACAGAGAAGGGATTACGGTGATGACTCTACTACCCCAATCTATACAACAAAACTGAACCTGATAAAAGTTCACTTCTCTCGAGTGAATGGCAATTCCCAACGCAAAGCGATATCGTTTCTTCTAAGCAGGTGATTGAGAATGATATACAGTTACAGAGTATGTGTTGTGTTTTAAGAAGCATGTGCTGCTCTATAGTGTAGCTAAAGCGATTGGCCTAATAAAATGCTTGTTTATCATTTTCAAGCATCGAGTTGACAGCAGTTTTATTGAGTGGAAAATTACCACGTGCATTGAGGAATTTATATTCGCAAAGATTAAATGTAGTACAATGTAAGTGCTCTAAATTACATACGATTCGGTAAACATTGACGACGACAACGTCACGTCAGTCGTATAAACACACATCAGAGCCATGATGGTAAAGTTACCGGAAACTTATATACGAGTAGTTAACCCCATTTCCACTCGAATGTATAAGTTTAGATATACTTCCCCAATGAGTGGTGAATATTCCATGGCTCACAGGGTAATACTTATGCGTTATGGGGTGTTCGGGTTTGTGTAGTTAAAATTTCATTATCTACTTTCGTTCAGTGAGCAAAGCTTGCCTATACTGACTTAAGTTTCAAAAAAATTATTAAAATCAGAAACAAAAGCTCAACAAAAAAACTTCTATTTATGTTCATACCAAAGTTTAGATGCCAACGATTTGATTTCCATTTTCAAAGTTTTCTAATGGCCTGCCACACAAGTATGATCAACGCCTCAAGACGGCTGGCTATTCAAACGCAGACACTCAACTCATTGTTGTTTAATGCCTTCCGGTGGAGTGAGTTAATTGGGGATACATTCTCTTGTAGCACAATTCAAGGGTGCGGATGCGGAATTGAACAAACACATCATGAGTTCTTAGATAAGCAAAGTAGTCGTTTCGTTCGATGGCTTCCTACAAAATGTTAAAGCAATGCAATTTAAGTTCTAGCCCCGTGAAGTATTTTTGCTTTTAGTTTAGGTAAATTCTAAAGGGTGTACCGAAAATGTTCATGGTTAACTATAAGGAATGGAAAATACACATGTACTATAGTTTCATCCTTTGGATCGGTCTACACACATTCAACACGAGCTTTTAGGAGCTGAGGAGTGAAGAAGTGTCGTAAAGTTTTTGTTTGTTCGTTTGGCCCGACCTTTTTACGTATTGTGAGTGGAAAAATCAAATCGTGTGAATCGTGTTGTTTCGTTCGAAACGAATAAATGCTGTAATTTTTTTTTAAAAAAAAAGGCCCTTTGTTCAATCAAAAAGTAGATCATTGCAGTTGTTCCAGTTTAAAGTCTTG
Source organism: Melanostoma scalare (assembly GCA_949752695.1). Taxonomy (NCBI): domain Eukaryota; kingdom Metazoa; phylum Arthropoda; class Insecta; order Diptera; family Syrphidae; genus Melanostoma; species Melanostoma scalare. The sequence continues at coordinate 45,559,927 of OX456985.1, forward strand.
TGGTATTAGCAAAAATCGCGTGAATTTAAGTCTGTTATTAGATTTGTCATTGTAATTTTTATCACAAAACTTGTAATTGGAAAAATAATTGTTTAAAATTCATGTGAGTTTTGGCAACACAATTAGACAATCGACTCAAACGACTTAGCCAATCGGAAGCCTATATTTATCAGAGATGACTGATTTATTTTTTTTCAAACGATGCAACACGTATCACACGAAGTGTTTTTTTCTCCAGAAATGAATCGATTGTGGTCGTATCCCGCAGCTTAAACGCTTCACAACTTGCATATAGACACTTCCTTTAATGATAGTTCTGTTTTAATATTTAGTCTAACATAAACCGGAAGTAATATCTACCTCTCAACATGCCTACACAAAAGGCCGAAGTGTAGAAACAGCACTACACTGTGTAGTAAGAACGATAGAGAAAACGCTGCAAGATAAAGAATACACATTGGCAGCTTTCCTGGGCATTAAAGGAGCCTTCAACAATGTACAAACCAGTGAAACAATCACAGATTGGATCATGTTTATACTGACGACGAAACGTTAGATCCGATCCTCGTCATGAATTAGATTCTGATAACCTTCAAACATGATAGCGTCAAAGTGGTTGCCTATATCTATGACCTAGCTCATCTGGCGACGGGGAAATTCCCTACAACCAAAAGCAGGCAATTGAATAATGCACTGACCAAAGTCTGCGCTTGGACAAAAAAATACGGCCTTGAAGTTAACCCCCTCTAAACAGATTTTGTAGTTTTAACTAACCTTTCTTACATCTTTTTTTTTTGATGAATTTAAATCACTATCAAAAACTCTGTACTCAAGTTATGTTCACAGAATGGGAAAATCATTAAGGGATGATCCAAAAAGTTTCTGGAACTTTGTCAATTCAAAGAAAGATTCGGATGGATACCCAGATCACTTTACATATGGTAATGTCAAATTGACAAAAACATCCGACATTTGCAACGCTTTTGCTCACCATTTTTGTAATTCCTTCTCTGACTCTACTGTTCGTATAGATCGTAGTTACTTCGAGTTTCTACGTAAATGTCCTAAAGTTAATTTTAATAATGTCCCAATTATCCTAGAAAGAGTCCTTAACAATATTTCATCTTCAAACGATGATTACTCTGCTGGCCCTCCAATAATTTAAAACAAGTGTAAGTCCCAAATTGCATTTCCCCTTCATTATTTGTTTTCATTATCGTTAGATTCTGGTCGATTCCCTTTACTGTGGAAAAGATCTTTTATTACACCTGTATTTAAAAAAGGTATTAAATCAGATATCCTTAACTACAGACAAATATCTAAGCTTTCGTGTATTCCCAAATTATTTGAACAGCTTGTTTGTGAAAGCTTAACTTTCGATATTAAAAATATAATTTGCAAACAGCAGCATGGTTTTGTACAGAAAAGATCAACAGTAACAAACCTTGTATATTTCCTTCATAAATGTTTAAACGCGCTTGAAAGCGGGCAAGAGCTAGATTGTATATATACTGACTTTTGAAAGGCTTTCGATAAACTATCTCACGATATTATATTGTTTAAACTAAATGCATATGGATTCCCTTCGACCTTCGTCGGTTGGATCAAGTCGTACCTAACTGATAGATCATATGTGGTAAAATTTAGAAGCATTCTTTCAGACTCCATTAAGGTGCACTCAGGAGTACCACAAGGTAGTTACCTTGGCCCTATACTCTTTATTCTAGCCATCAATGATGTTACTTTTAGCTTGTTATCGAGTGAAATTTCGACCTTCGCGGATGATATGAAAATTTTCAAGAAAATAGACTGCGCAGCCGATCGTCTTATTTTACAATCTGATGTTGAAAATTTTGCCACATGGTGCGATAAAAATGGATTGATTCTCAATCCAAGCAAATGTCAAAGTATAACTTTTTCGAAGAAACGTACACCGGCTTTGCATAATTACTCGATTTCTCATCAAATATTATGCAAGGTGTCCAGTATTAAGGACCTCGGCGTTTACTTTAGCTCCAATTTAGAGTTTACATCTCATATCAATTACATTGTTAGTAAAGGAAATTCAATGCTTGGCTTTATTAAAAGATGGGCTAAGGAGTTTACGGACCCCTACGTCACTCTTTCGCTGTATAACTGTCATTTTCGACCCCATCTAGAATATGCTTCTCAAATATGGTCTCCTTATTATGCAGTCTACAATTCAAGAATAGAAAGTATACAGCGAAGATTTATTAGATTTGCTCTCAAGGGACTTCCTTGGACTGATCCGTATGACCTTCCACCGTATGAGCATCGTATTCAACTTTTGCAAATGCAACTGCTTTCGCACCGGCGAATAAATAATGATTTAGTCTTTATTCACCAGCTTATAACAGGACAAATTGATGCTCCTGACTTGCTCTCATGCATAAGTTTTAACTACCGGGGAGGCTCATACCAACTGCGCAACTTGGAGTTACTTCACTGTCCTCATCATAGAACTAATTATGGAATGAATGAGCCTATTACTCGTATGATAAAAGTTTTGAACCTAAACTCAAATTTAATAGATTTTCACATTAGTAAAACTACGTTAAAGTCCTTGATTCGAACCAGAGCTCCACTCTCTTAACTATGTTTTTTTATGTTTCTTATATCTTTATAATTGTCATATTTAATAATTAATTTTACGTACATATGTAGCTATCTAATATGTTTTAGTATATGTTTAGCAATAATTTTATAATATTTTTTAGTTATGTTGTTTTGAGTGTGTTAGACTTAGTTTTTGCTTACTAACAACTAACACCTCGCTAAATGATGACAGTGATACATATTTCTGAGTACTTAAGGGTGAAAAAACTCTTGAAGATCTTAGACAAAAAATTTAACTGGAGCCCCAACATACGAGAAAGATTCAAAAAAGCCACAATAGCACTGTATTCGTGTAACAAGGATTTTTGGCAAAAATTGGGTACCAAATCTAGGTACCCTAGGTAATCTAGTAAATTCCTAGGATCATGTGGATGTTAACTACAATTGTAAGATCCATTCTATCATATCGCAATTTGGTTTGGTGGAAGGTGCTGGAAAAATCCACTTTAAAAACCCTTACCAAAGCATAAAGAACAGCCTATATTTGCGTCACTGGAGCTATGAGAACTAAACCAACCGCGAGCTTGGAAGCAATATTCAATCTCGCACCCCTTGAGCTCTATGTTAAAGAATTGGGAACAAAACAGCGGACTTAGGCTAAACCAGTATGTTGTAATGTCTGGAAAAGTAGCCAAACAGGAGATGGACAAATCTTATCACGATATGTCCACAACAATATCTGCACGAATTACATAACTCCATACCTGGACTTTAAAAAATCTTTTTCAACCAGCTTCCCCAATAGACAGAATCGGGAGAATGAAACACCTTTTATGAACGAGACGTCTGCGTCTGTATCAATCTACACCCACGGCTCACAAATGGAAGTTCGAACAGGTGCGGGTTTCTTTTCAAAAAGCATCAATCTAGCCAGTTCCTTCAAACTTCCAAATCACAGCAGTGTCTTCCAAGCTGAGATCCTGGCAGTTAAAAACGCTGCAGAACAGGTGTCCATGATGGCGTTATCACATGCTGATATCACTTTTTTCAATGATAGCAAAGCAGCAATAAAAGCAATAATCTGCCACTCTTATCAAGTCAAAGCTTGTTTTTTGATGTCGCGAAAAGCCAAGCATAACGCAAGACTCTGCTGGGTTCTCGGTCACAGTGGCAGTCCTAGAAACGAAAAAACGGACGAATTAGTGTGCAAAGGTTCAGCACTTGACCCTTCTCTCATTGAGCAATCAGGGTCCAACCCTTTGAAATTAAACAGATCATTGGTAACAAAATAACACCAAAATCCAATGAATGATGGGAATACCTAGATTCCTGTGTCACTTCCAGAAAAAATGGCCAAAATACGATAGGAATAGATCTGAAAGGCTACTATCCTTGAACAGGCCTTCATTACGATCGCTTATCAGTATTATACCAGGACACATCCTACTAAAGGCAAACACACAGAGAAAATGGGTCTTTGGACCAATGATTTATGTAGAGGATGCAATGACGAAGACGAACATGACGATACCACTCAATTCCTTTGTCACTGTCCAGCAATCTGCCGCACCAGGAAAAAATTTCTAGGCAGTTACTTCTTCAACGAACTTGAATAATTTATCAGGCACTCCAAGAAACAGAGTTTAGAACTTCACTAAGGCCACAAAATGGTTAAAAGTTGACCAACCATAAGCTCATAGGTTTTTAGGAATTTGCAATACTCCAGGGTATCACAAAGGATCTACATTAATCTAAGTGTGGCGGAATTAAGATCAACCGTCAACCCATTCTACCTATAGCATAACCTAACCTAACCTAGGACCCCATAAAAACGAATGGAAGTTGGGCTGTGTATTTTAGTATTTGATTTATGGTGGTGCCCTTAGCTTGATAGGTTCGTGGTTCGAATCCCAACAGAGGCAAAATGTTTTTCCACGAGTATCCATCTTTTAATTTGCAAGTAAGCTTACCAATGTGTTGTTATAGGTTAAAGTGAAGTGCTTGTCCGACACAACTCGTGCGTGTTAGCACCTCCCATCACTAAACCGTCTCATGAGGCTTAAATTATCCTACACCCTGCATATTTGAAGTTAAAGCAAAATGCCGGTTGTGAGCTTCTGATTGTGGGCTGAATATCTGGCCTTTTTAAATAAAGACCTGCTTTCCGAGGGATGAGTTGAATCCTTAAATAAGAAGTATTTGTCTATTACGAGTATCAATATGATGTAACAGCACTTTTAAGCCAATTAATGTAAGGAATGGTAATAAGGGATTTGTGTCCATCAATGCACATTAGATGTGTATTCCACACTCTGTTTTATTTTATTCACTATCTGCTGAAACCTTGCACCAAAAATAGAAATGTAAGTCATGGGTCTCGCAAATACAGGTTCTTTAGCAACCTTGTATCTATTTTCGCCTTATTTCGTCATTACATAGAAAGGGCGGCATTGGGCGTAGACTCGTTTTGGGGCGGGTGAGTCTCCAATGCTTGTACTAATAGTCACTATGGCAATATGGGTGAGATCCTTTTCTAGTCAATTTCTTTTCCCAAACTTGGGGTCAGAACTTTAGTCCACAGAAAATGGGTGTGGACATCCTCATGGTATATTGAAAACAACCAGACGAGTGTTTTTCATTCGGAAATCCTATGCTCCGTGATTTTAATGTGTTAAAGGAGGCATTTCGAGGTCAACCAAAGGACTATGTTTACATTTTGGACACATCAATTTGCCAGGGATAGCAGGATTAGAATTAAAATTAGCCTTCCACAAAAAGGACATTAAAATAACAATTTCCGCCTACAAAGCAATAAAATCTGTTGTCAGAGATACCAAACTTTCTAAGAAAAAACTGTCAAGTTAAATCTCTACCTAGCTCAATTGAGACAATGTGTTACGAAAACCAAGATTGCTTCATCCATAGCAATAAGGAGTAAGAAATAAATATTCCTTAGAGCAATGTACCACATAAAGCAAATGAGCAAAACAAGGTATGTTATGTGACAGAAATTAATTAGGGCAAATTCAATTCTCCTAATATGATTTATAAATGAACGAAAAAGGTCATAGTATAGATACTGCTATCCTTCGTTGCGCATCGTACGAAATTATCATCCAATGGGACGACGGACGAGGCAAAAAAGGATATGGGAATATGATGAAGATGGAAAGTCTGCTGCCTTGCACGTTAATTTGTTCTTTTGTTGAAAAAGTTAAGTTGATTATGAACATGATCTGAAGTGAAGGACAAATTTGATATTGAGTGCCAAAGTTTTCTTCTTCGTCTAAATGGCAAAGATTTAGCTTTCATTGAAAAGCATTAAATATCTTTTTAGTGATATTATGAACACAACACTGAAAGTACCTATGGCATTTTGGGGGAATTGGATTTGACAAATCAAAAGTGATGGTGGTGTTTTCTTAAAAAAGCAGAGTTTTCTGAAGAACTTTACTTTGTCTTTGATTGAAAGATGAGCTAATTGTTTCCAGTGAAGAAATGTTTAAAGGCAGTACCATCACGTCTGCTTAAAAATTGATATTAAAGAACTAAAAGGTGGGAAGAATCAAAATGGTTTGATATAATATGATGTGGAGGAATGCAATTTTGAACTAAATTTGGGATACAGACAGACTGCTGCAACGAAAGATTTTTTCCCACAGAAAACACAATTTGAATGTGTGTGGTCGATATGGACTCTGTTCAATTCTAATATTCCTTCTGTATAATCAAAAAAGTCATCATAGAAATCCAAATTTGAAAAGTAGGGGTTTTGCTAGGCCTTTACATAATCAAATCTTTTTGCGTCCTTTGTACCTATTTGCTTCCTTTTTGTTTCGCATGCAATTAATCTCCTAATAAATCCCTCTTTGTGTATAAAATATAATCTAAAATCCAATTCTCGAAAATTGTAGACTAAAGATAAGAAAAATTAATTTTCCCTTGAACAATTTTCAGACAGAAGCTTATTCCGTTCTTATCCACGTGCCAAAAACTCTGATAAAGTCATACGAATGGAGTGTACAAATACACAATACACATATGAATGTCTATATATGCATTTAATACAATCTTTTGCTGGGTATTATGATGGTATTAACAATTTAAATGACAAATTCAAAGAAACAATTACTAGATTTACGTGCCAATGTACATCGCCATCAGCACAAACTTGACTGGAAATGAGATTTTGTATTTCACTTCTTGATGATGGGGTATCTTGCAAAGGATTGTTGGAAAATGTTAAGTCTCTTTCAAGTTACTAACTTAAATACTTTACGAATTGTCTTAAATCTGAAAAGCATTGTGGAAATCAAAATGACGCTGTTCAAATATAAAACCATTAGCATCACACAATGGGGCGCCCCAAATCCTAGTCACACAAAAATAGAATAAAATGTTCTTTGATATTTGTGTACATTTGCTTATGTATTAGAATTAATTTTTAAATGCCGATCAATCACCAAATGTCAACATATTGTCTTTGAAGGAATCAAGGATGAGTTAATTTCTTTGTCAAATTATTTCTGATGGTATGTTATGGTTATAGCCTGAGACTATCAATCGTTTGTTTGTATAAGAGTGGTGGATAGCAGCCAATAGTTCTTAATCTAAGGCCTTAAAATACCAAAATTGGAATTTCACATTCTGAAGCCACTTGACTTGTTTGACGATATTGCTTTTGAATCTTAGAATCACCTAATGTTTATGTTAACTGTCCTTTGACTTTTTGTATATTTTCTTATGGATAAATCTGGACCGAATTAACGCACTCGTTATCGAGTGATACGTAGCTGAATTACCTGAGTATGGCATTCTCAAAAGCGTTATCGAGTAATTTAGTAACATTATTTGACTTTCTCTCATTAGTACGAACGGAATTTGATTCTGTGGATGAACGACTGCAATTATAAAGTTTGGAGTAAATTTTAAGAGAAAAATGCCACTCACTCGATCACGGATGCCGTAATTCGGGACATTCCATTCCATTCCATGGCGTAATTGGTGAACCCCCTTAAAATAAAAACCGGGTTGGCGCAAAAAGCTATGAAAATCTTGGAGCCTAACGAATTCGCAACACCTATTACCTCGCCACAGAGGCAAAAATGTTTTTCCACTGGTATCGCCTTTCACGTGGAATTGGCAAGTCTTCCGTTGGTAATTTCATTGAAAAGCGCTTTCACGATTAGCCGTTCGGAACCAGCAGAAAATTGTAGGTCCCCTCCATTCCCTCACAAAGACAGTGGTTGAGAGAAATGCGCTAGGCCCCGGGGCTCCTCGCATTGTTGCGCCACCATATTTACTTATTTTTACTACTTTATGTCGATTCCGATCGCCTAAGTTAGAAAACGGTTCTTATGGCAGTGTGGAATTAATCTCGAAAGATTTGCCAGTTCTTTGCGAAAGATGGTACCCTTGAAAAGTATTTTTGGCTTTTTTATGATGTTTTTGGGATTTAAATTTGTTTATCGTGGGACAATTGTTGTACTTTTTAATCAAGAATAAAATAATTTAAGGAAGTCGCATACAGACTTTTATGTTTTATCCAAATACAATAATTAAACAAAAAACAAATAATAATAAAATAATTTTTTTATTTTAGGCAGAGTATTGTTTTTTTTTTTTTAAATAAAAATAGAGAGTTTTAGTGACCTTCACTCCATTTATGCGTTTCGCCAAGGTACAATAATATAGGCTAATCAATAGAATGTTCCTGTACCCTTCAAAGAAGCACTGTTAAAATCAGAAGCATAGGCAAAATTGCTAACGCAAGTGGATTTAGAGCTATTTATTTTCGAAATCTAAGAGTTCATAGATAAGCACCCGTCATTTTTTCGAAAAAAAATTTTTAACTACCGATGCCAATACCAATACCCGCTAAATATTCTTCAGCTTGATCAAATGATAGTTATCTCAATTTTGTGCACCCCTTTTTCCTTTTGTATATTGGAAGTAGATTACTTTCCACCATTGCTTAGGCAGACTTTTACCTTCTATATGCTTTGAGTATCTCGCCTGGCCCTGCACATTTACTTATTTAGAGTTTTCAACAGCCTCACTAACTTCTTCGTCTATGATTTCGGGTACGATTCTAGTTAAATTATATTTTACTTTTGGAAGGTGTTCTTTTTTTTAAATTTTCATCAATAGATCATCACAAAACTGTTTTCTTCTGTGTAGAATTTTTTCTTTAACATCTGCAATGAGCTTCGACGAATGAAAGCCCTGAGCACTTCTCCTTCTTTGAGTGGCTATTAGACGATTGTTGCCCCTTATTCAAGTTATTCTGCTGGATTTGATTTGAAAATCTTGGCTTGTATTTGGACGCACTTCATCCAAGCTTCTTTCTTGCCGCTTCTATAATCTCTTTCAAGTCGAGACTTATAATTTTTATTATTTGAGAGGCAATGCTTTGAAAGCCACTCTCTTCTTACTTATCACCGCTTTGGTTTCATTATTCCAACACCATGTTTCTTTGTCTTGTTGGTAGTTTCCTTTTGAAGCTCCAAAAAATGATTTGGGTCTCTTAGCAAACTTACATTTACACTTACATTTACATGAAACCTACTCCACACCTAAATCTGCGGGGTAGGGGGTTGCAGCCGGGCGACAAAGACCATTTGGTAGGGTAGGGGGTTGCAGCCGGGCGACAAAGACCATTTGGCTGATACACCACAAGACTAACTACACAAATACTACATAGAACAAATAACACATGACAACAGCACGCAGTAGTACAGGACGGGCCCCCATCTTGTCACTAACAGCGCTCATTCCGATTTAATTACGGTATTCTAATGGGAACCGACTCTTTTCGGTTGACAAGGCCGTTGTCCTAATAGCAAACTTATGGCAGTCAAACCCTCGTACATTGTTCAGTTCGCCCTGCATTTAATATCTTTAACCCGAACACTTCTGCTCGGTACCATGCGTGGGAGTGATAGTTCCTAACGATCTAGGGCTATTGCTATTCGCAAGTAAATATTTCAATAATGCTCGAAATTTAACAAAATATCACGGCACACATTTTAATTTTCGAATTGAACATTCTCCATGATTTAAGTTCGATTTCTCTTTTACTACACCGATGATTTCATCGCGTAAGCCTTGGGAAGGGATTTTCATACTGCATACTTGTGGTGTAAAGGGTGTCTTTAGTGTTGCTCTGATGTTATTTGTCTAAATGTATTTGGTTCTTTAGATGCCTCTTACGACAAAAGAGGAAAAAAAAAAACTAAAAGCAAATGACAATACTTTTATTACTAGCTAACCCACCCGACGCGAGGGGCTTAGCTTGGGCCTTAAGTAAATTAAGTAAAGTATAGTTTCCATTCCAATTCCAGAGGGAAGTTGGGGATAAAATATATAGTCTATTTTACAACAATGGAGCAATGGAGCAATCAAACTGTGAAAGAATTTTTGGAATCGGTCTAGTAGCTTACAGGTTCCCGGTTATGTTCCGGTTCTCATTTCCGTTCTCGAGAGAATACGGAATGGAAATATAGCTTATGCCACTTCTCAGGTTCTAGACCATTTTTGTTCCAAATTTTATTCAAATTGGTTCAGTAGCTTTGGAGCCTGTTCAATACAAACAAGAAGTTCTCTTTCAACGTTCCCGTTTCCTTTCCTTTGGAAATATGTATGATGAATGATGATAAAATATACATATAAGCCATCCACTTGGATAACTATCTAAAAAAAAGCCATAAAAATTCGGTGCGTAGTTTTAAAGATTTAAGCAAACAGATAGCGAAAGTGACTTTGTTTTATGCTTGGTAAGGATAAGGATGAGTATAAGGATAAGTATAAGACAGGATATGGATGTTAACATTACACCATCTTATTGCCATTGACGCACGGCCTTGCTTTAGCTTGGTTTTGATGTTCAGCAGCAAACAACTAGCTGCTCCATCCTTTGAAAATCAACAAAAGTCCGTTTACAAAAAAAATCGATGTTTAGGGAACGATTTAATATCGAATTCGAAGAATTTTCGTTTGTAAACAATCGCTGATGAGGACCAGTACAATATGCATGAAGAGTGAATAGAGTTCTATTTGTTTCCAGCTTTCAATGCCGATAATAATCTGTACATAAGGATTTCCTGCATTTTTGTACAAACGTCATACTGCGGTATGACGAAGCTATTTGCATCTCTCGAACAAGGGCAGCGTAGAAAAAAGCAGCCAAGAAATTATTTCCGTCATTGCTAAGGTACGAGTTGAATTCCTTGAACAAGGGACAGAGAAAAGCAGTATGTATATTGATTTTCTCTGCACCATGAGTTGTTGAATATTAGGGTTTCTTCGATCTCGTTGAATTCGTTAAAAAAAATTTTGGAATCTCTTTTCGTAGAACAACGATGTGAATTTTTGGAATCTCTTTTCGTAGAACAACGATGTGAGTGTCGCCTCGCCAAACTTTTCTGTCGAAATTTTGCTGGTATTTTAGTTTTGGCTGTGAATTGAGAATTGTAGAATTCATGATTATCATGAACAATGAAAATTATAAGTAAAAGCTGGGTTTTTTGGGTATTTTTCCACGGTTTTTCATCATTAGTTCCATCAACATTTTTCTAAGCATTTTTTTTTCAAGTTGCTAGTTTCTTGTTTTCTTCATCATTTTTGATACCGATGAAATATTGATTGTTTCTAAACTCTGGGGTTCACTAAATAGCTTTCGACTTGCCCTTTCATTTGACTGCCATCTCCCGTATTGAGAAAAAGAAAATAGGGTGGCGCAACAAGCGCATTTCTCACAGCCATTGCCTTGTGAAGGAATGGAGGGGACCTACAATTTTCTGGCTATTCAAGAAATCGCTCTTCATGATGATGAAAATAGTAGGTATCGGAAGACTTGCCAATTCCTCGCGTACGGCGATAACCGTGAAAAAGTATTTTTGTTTCTTTTGGGATAAGAACCAAGAACCACCGGTTTAAAAGGCACCCATGCTAACCATCACGCCACGGGTACCACAATTTAAACAAATATGAAATCTGTCGTTTTCGGGGGCCATCTTAGATTTTGAATTTATCAAAGCATAGTACAGATTCTATAACTCAAAATCATTCATTTCATTCCAATATTGAAGGGGTTGGGATAAAAGAGTCTCCCATTTTTCTGGCGGCCATATTGGATCTCCATCTAGCGCAAAAAAAAAAAAAACAGAATCCAACGAAACTTTCTAATAACCGCCAATGACAGGTGGTCATCTTTGGAACCATGCTGGTTTTCCAGAAAGCTATGGCCGGATATTTCCAAGAAGAAATATAACAGGTATCGACTCTCCCAGCTAAATTGCATTCTCATGTGTCACAACTCATTGGGTACCCACATATTGAGAATGGGCATCAGCACATCCGACTTATGAAGAGAATGCCAAGACGAAAAGGCAGATAAAGGATCATGAGAGTACCCTAGCATGGCTCACATTAAAAAAAAAACATTCGACTTCGGAAATACTCGGAACTGGACGGACGACATTTCTAACCTAACACTGAACAGCACACCCAAACTTATTTAGGATTGCAAATTTTTCAGTGGGCTTCCCAACCTCAATAATCCAGTTGTGATCCGAGTGCATTCCTCTTCTAACCTTAGGTACCTTGTCTGTGACCACAAATTTTGAATATTTCAATGAAAGGAACGTTGTACCATTTTCGATCCTTACTGAATTACTTAGGTGGGCATTACAGTTCGGGGTGAACCTGGGCCTCAACCAACATCCTTCTATAACGACTTCGATTTCGGGAGAACTCTCTCCAGTTTCGCACTCCAAGTCGGTTGAGGTCTTCATCCACTTGATTGCGCCACCTAAGACGAGGTCTTCCCCTTCCGCGAATTCCCTGCAGTGTGCTTTCGAACACCCGACGAGCCGGAGCGTTTGGGTCCATCCGCTCTACATGTCCCAACCATCGTAGCCTCGCGATGCGTACTCTTCTGGCTATGCCCATGTCGCGGTACAGCTCATACAGCTCGTTGTTGTATCTTCTTCTCCACACATTGTCTTTGCATACGGGACCAAAGATCATTCGGAGAATTTTTCTTTCGAAACGACCAAGAGTTTCCTCATCCGCTTTCGATAAGGTCCATGCTTCTGCGCCGTACAGCAGGACTGGGATGATTAAGGTCTTATACAAGGTCACCTTGGTTTTTCTAGAGAGGGTTTTGTTTCTCAATTGCAACAGTTGGCAAGAGTTATTCTCCGTTTGATCTCCGCACTGATGTTGTTGTCCGTGTCTTCAGCGGATCCTAGGTAGACGAAGTCCTGTACTACCTCGAAGTTATGTCTGTTTATTGTGACGTTTTGTCCAATTCGTCGATGTTATGTGTCCTTGTTTGATGAGAACACATACTTCGTTTTGCCCTCATTAACCATCAAACCCATTTTTGCCGCTTCTGTTTCAATACTCGCAAAAGCACCTATGACATCACGCCTTTTTCTTCCCATTATGTCAATATCGTCTGCGTAGGCGAGTAATTGTACAGACTTTTGAAAGATTGTTCCTCTGGTGTTGACGTTTGAGTTCCTTACAATCTGTTCAAGTATGATGTTGAAGAAATCGCATGACAGTTTGTCCACTTGCCTAAAACCTTTTTCGACATCAAAGGTCTCTGTGAGTTCTTTACCGACCTTGACGGAGCAGCGTGAATTCTCCAAAGTCATCCTGCATAGTCGTACGAGTTTTGCAGGGATACCGAAACTAGACATGGCTCTGTACAGCTCGTCTCTGTAAATACTGTCATACGCGGCCTTGAAATCGATAAAGAGGTGGTGAATATCGATATTATGTTTTCGGGTTTTTTCCAAGATCTGCCGTAATGTGAAAATTTGGTCTATTGTGGACTTCTCTGGTCTAAAACCACATTGATAAGGACCTATCAAGTTGTTGACGTGGGGTTTCAGACGTTCACATATTACAGCAGACAAGATCTTATAAGCGACGTTAAGGAGGCTTATCCCTCTGTAATTGGCGCAATTGTGAGGGTCTCCCTTCTTTAGGATGGGGCATACGATACTGAGGTTCCATTCATCGGGCATGCTTTCTTCCGACCATATCATGCAGATCAGCTGGTGCATGCTCCTTTCCAACTGATCACCAGCTGCCTTGAAAAGTTCGGCATCAAGGCCATCTGCACCTGCAGTCTTATTTGATTTAAGTTTGCATATGGCAAGCAACCATTTTCGATCCATCAAATGACATTTCCAGCACCTAATAATAATAGATTTCAGAGCGCGAGAGTAGAAATTTAAGACTGGGGTTCCTACTTCTAGGGCTAGTTCTTATACTCTCAATCTGTACCTAGGTGAAAAAGAGTGACTTTAAAAGGAACTTTATTTTGTATAATATGAGCTTTATTTTGAAAGTCGGAACTTAAATTTTTGAACTGAATCAAAAAATGCATGAATTTATATTTCTGAGAATCTTTGAAAAACTATTCAAGTTGGAAACAAAATCAACTCAGTTCCGTTTTAAGGAACTCGTGCTATTCTTCATTTCGAAATACTCAGTATTCAATTCAATTAGCACTACTCGAACACGCATGTACTCTTAATTGAATTTAAAAATAGAAAATCTGCTCTGAGCTATCCTAATCCATTATCTAGCTCAAGGAAATACTTGATTATTGAGTGTATCCAAGTGTATATGCACTGGTAGTGATTTAGGAAGGTGCACTATTGGCTAGTATGCCTGTAACCTGTCCATATTAATCAAGGGGATTCAGTATTGAATGAGTTTTCACAAGAATATGCCCATATTCGCTTAAAACTTATCCAACACAAATCAATGGCTGAGTCCACAACCACATACAGCAAGTAACTCCATCAAGTTGGTAAAACCTTTAAGGGAAATTCGGAGTTCACTTCTAGTGTATGAGAAATACGGACAATTTTCTAATCTAATCCCACTTCATTGATTGTAGAATCAAGAAAGCAGTAAAACTGTTAATTGGGTACTCCATTAAACCAATCCAAGGTAACAGGATATGCCAAAACAAGTTGAACTCGACTTAACCAACAGGATATTCGAAAACAGGTTTTGGTAGTTTGAGAAATAATAATTGAAAGTGTTGAATTTTCTATTTGTTTCGTATAATATTCAATGTTATTTTGTTTAAAGTTTTAAAGAAGCTTTTTGGGTTGGCCTAGCTATATCCTGCCAATATAATTTTCAGTGTGAGAGAAAGTAATGCAATGCAAACGTGTGAACTCTTTTCGCACTAATTGTAGTTTGCAAAACAAAACTTCTGGTCTCTTCAGTCAAGTTTTTCTGGGATTAAAGGTGAGTGCAATTTTATTTTCAATACAAAAAATATTTCTGAAATACTCTCAGCTAGCACGTTTTCATTTTAAGTTACTTTACATTATTTTTTCCCCTTTTTTTCGAAGGAACAATTTACGCTCTTATTGTTACTGGGAGGTATTCTTTTTATTTATTTTATTTTATGTTAAATGTAAAAACGTGCTTTCAATATTTTTATCAGAAAGTAAACATGTCCTGCATTTGTAAGGATCCTATGACAAAACAAGTTATTACAATTTACTTTCACGTTTTTTGTGAGGATGGGCAATTTTGGTATTCCCTGTGACTTTTTCACCAACGTCTCTCTCTCAAGTTGCGTTCAATTTAAAGTCGAACGTTGAACAAAAGCGATACACTTACTGTAGCTGAGTGCCACAGCATGTTCTTTCTTATTTATGAAATTAAAAACACTTCCCCCATGGGATGGAAGTGTGTGACTTTAACTGAAAGTACAAAACGCCCAAAAACTTTTGGTGTTCGTAGAAACCGATTCATGTTCTTCTTTTTTTTTTTTTTGATAACTTTTTTTTTTAAGAATAATGTCATACCAACCTATACTTTCATTTCTGTCCTTGAAGAAGAATGCTCTTTCAATCGACATATTGTGCATGGCATTAGTGCGATGAATATTATTTTTGGAGAGGCTTTCGTGCCGTTGGCTTAGGGTAAAGTCGGGTCATATAGTACATTGGGAGATATGGAAACCTTTTAACATTTTAAAAACCTTTTTTGTGTATAGATTTATGTAGATATTCTGTTGCCTGACGTCAGCTCCGCACGTATCATCTGATATATACAGACTTTAAATTTTCAAAGAAACATAAGCAAATCTTTGGCTAGAATTAATTCAACTTTTATTAAGTTTGCGATTGACGAAAGTGTAGGTTGAAAAGTGGGCACGACTGTATCTCATGTCCTTGCGTTTGTGTGGTTAAACCAGCTTTGAATCAATTGGCCAAATAGACGGTTTTTTTTCTAATACTCCTTTTTTAGCTTGTACAGGGCTGCAAACTGCTCATTATTTAAACCCAACGAAATAAAATATTCCAAAGGCTTTTTACGAAAATGAAGTAAAATTATTGTTTCGCAACTGCTAATACATTTTAACACTATGAAATGAATCAAAATCGTTGGACCAATTTTTTTAAATAACTAGTTTTTTTATTATTCACTTTCAAGTTTTTTAAAAATCGAGTACCAAACTTCTAAGGCCTCGCTAAAAAATGCTTTTACACAAAATTGAAAGAAAATCAATGGATCGTTTTTGAAGTATTAAGAAACAGTAAATTTTTTTAATTTAATAATTTAAAATTTCAAAAATTCCAATGTTTCAATTTTTGGTAGCTTTTTTTGCCTAGCTATTTAGTTGTTCTTCAAAAGTGGTACCCGTGGCGTGATGGTTAGCATGTCCACCTGCTAACCCAAAGGTTCGAGGTTCGAATCCCAGCAAAAAATGTTTTTTCACGGCTATCGCCGTTCGCGAGGAACTGGCAAGTCCTCCTTTAGTAAATTCATTGCCATGAAAAGCGCTTTCTAAATTAGCCGTTCGGAGCCTGCAGAAAAATTGTAAGTCACCTCCATTCCCTCACAAGGCATGGTTGTGAGAAATGCGCTAGGCCCAGGGGCTCCTCGCTCTGTTGCGTCACCCTATTTATTTATTTATTTTATTTGGTTCTTCAAAATAACATTTCGTTTAAATCGTATCGACCATTAACAAAAAAAGTGGGTTTTAAGAAAACGATACTGTAAGGGGTACCTTTTTAATAAAATATAGAAATACACATTAAACGCAAATTTTGAGGCCGGAACGAACAGAAAGACATACAGACAGACAGACATACTGGTTAGGTTATATTATTTTAAAGTGGCTGTTAGCTCGGCTAACACACTAAGGCCCCGTGGGCACATTGTGACACCACAATTGATCTAATGTATCCTTATCCTAATGGAACCATTTTGAGCTTACAATGAAGCGGGAAAGACGCAGGGCGTCGATATGAGTAAGATCACTAGAGCCGTTAAGGAAATACGAACCTAGGTTTATCCTACGCCTGTGAGCTAAAGCTGTGCATGAACAGAGAAGGTGGGAAATAGTTTTTCCCCTCCTCATCCACACAGCTTCTGCAACATTCGTTTGAGACGACTCCTAGCCTTGCGCCTTGCGGCATGTCTTCCAATAAGACATGACACCCATCGTCGCACTAATGTGTTTTCTTTTGAGAAAGATCAAGCCGTTCGACCGCTTAAGATCTAGCTTGGGCCGTTACACGTTAAACTGCTTGACCATCTCAGAGTAGCTTTCTTATATGCGTCCTGCTTGAGCATGAGTTCGCATGTAGCGATAGGTATCCCGATACTCTCCGCTATCGGAGAGAAGGGGAGAAGTGTTCCATTTCTGACGATTTTATCTGCTTTGCATGCTTTGCAGTTTCCTGGAATGTCTCTATGCCTAGGCATACTGACAGATAGATAGAATTCCAGGACCCAACTATTTTAACATTATAGCAAATTCACGAACGAATGCTTTCGTGCTTTTGGGTAAAAGAGGACATGAGCTGAGATATACGGAATCCCGAGGATAGAAATGTGTGGCACCCTACCATTGGGGAGGTACAGCATTGAAATAAATGGAAAAATTTCTCTGAAAAGCCAACACAAAATATTGGAGAACAGCTGTATGAAGAATTTGAACATATTCATTCGTGATGGCTCAAAAAGAGATTTATGCCACAGCATGTTTCATCGAATGGTGCCCTTGGCATAATGGTTACCGCGTCTACCATTTAATTGGATGGTTAGAGGTTCGAATCCCGGAAACATCAAGGAAAAAAATATTTACCTTGGGTATTACCTTTCGTGAGCAACTGGGAAATCCTCTGATAGTAATTTCATGCCATGAAATGCGCTTTCCCGATTAGTCATTCGGAATCGGCGAACAATTGCCGGTTCACTTCACTGCTTCTCAAGGTATGGTTGAGAGAAATGCGCTAGCCACTGAGGCTCTTCGCTCTATTGCGCCGCCTTATTTACATACTTCTAAGTTCTTGTTTCATATATCCAGGTAGTAGTCTCATTTACATCTTTTCAAATCCATGCAACAAGTTTGAAACTGAAAAAAGGACTGTGATATCAAATCACCCGCTTTTTCGTTTTTAAAAATAGAAATGTTTTTCAAGCTGATGGTTCTTCTTTAAATTTTAACATTTGCAATTCATAATAATTTCAATAAAGATTGAATGTGTTTTTGTGTGAAGCAAAAATAATTTGCTTTCCTTTTCGAGTGATTGCAAAAATAAAGAATGGATGTCATTTCTCCCAACCTTACACTATCATATGCTGTTATTTTAGACAGAGTGAAAAAAAAAAGAAAACCCAACTAAGCTTATGCTCTATACACACCGAAGCACCGCGTGATCACAGCGTGTCCCTGAATAAAGAGTTCCTTATTAAATCCCTTGCGATTATTTGGCTACGATAAAAATCTTCGAAACCAAAACGAACCACGCTCTGATGGCTGCAGACGAGACGAATAAACATCAACAAAGGCAGCAAATCGAGTTTAAGTCCTTACTTAAGATTCGTCCTTCTTTTTTTTTATATTTTCTTTTTTCTTATTCTTCTTCTAAATAACAGAGCCGAAAAGGAAATGAAATTGTTCATTCAGTTTGAATAAAAATAGTCCCTTCTGGAGTTGGTGCTGATAGTAATATACATAGAAAAAGGTTTGATTCGAAATTACGATGATGATGACTCCCAGCCCAAAAAGGGGACATAAATGATCTCACATTACTATCATTGGCAAAGACACAAGCTACTTTAGTTGCTTTTTGTATAGCTAATTTAATAATGGCATGGTGCAGGACAAAATTGAGATACAACTAAGGTGAATTTCACGGTACGGGATTCATTTTGTTAAACTTCAGAAAGTGAGCTCGACGATTTCTATAAAAGCAGTTTTGTGTCTTCACTGGATTCTTCGTTCGACAAATTGGCTGTCTGACTAAGTCGAAAAAAAACTTTTGTAAAGCTTTTCACGTAGAGATAAATTGGTAGGGTGTTTAATAAGCGGTTGGAAAAACTCAATTTCCAATCCGAATGTAACCAAGTCTCTGACAAAACATTTGGACAAACAAAAGCCTTGCCTTCACAGGCATATTTAAGATAGCTGTTAAATAAAATAAAATAAACAAGGAGTCGGAACATAGAAGGGAGCCTTGGGGCCGGGCGTACCGAATTTCTCTCAACCTTGTTAGTGAATGGAAGGCACCTACAATTGTTCGCCGGTTCTATACGGCTAATCGAGAAAGCGTTGTTTTTTAATGGCAGTGAAACTATTATCGGGAACTTGCCAATCATTTGCGAAAGGTGATACCCGCGGAAAAATATTTAAGTAGTTTGGATTCGAACCTAGAAATTATTACGTTACAGGAAAATATGGAGGTCTTTTTACTTGCGATTATAGATACTATGAGGCTAGTTTTGTAATCGTGCGATCGTTACGATGATAAAGAATACGAAAAAAGTGGGTTTTACAATTATGTTTGTCTGTCTGCCTGTAAATGGATCTGCAGGATGAACCAGTATACTGATTTTCTTCAAACTTTGCAGCTTGAATCTGCGCGGTAGCCTACAGAGGAGTTGTTGGTATTGGGTCTTTAGGTGTAACGGTATCTGCCATACAACCGATATGATAATACTTACTTTGCACGAAAACCGATTGAATTTCAGGTTGTCTCTTTTATGATGATGAAAAAGACTAGTTATTTCAACTGACTTTAAAAAATAAATAAATAAATAGTGTGGCGCAACAGAGCGAGGAGCCCCTGGGCCTAGCGCATTTCTCACAACCATGCCTTGTGAGGGAATGGAGGGGACCTACAATTTTCTGCCGGTTCCGAACGGCTAATCGAGAAAGCGCTTTTCATGGCAATGAATACTAACGGAGGACTTGCCAATTCCTCGCGAAAGGCGATACCCGTGGAAAAACATTTTTGCCTCTGTTGGGATTCGAACTCGAACCTCTGGATTAACAGGCGGACATGCTATCCATCACACCACGGGTTCAACTGACTTTAGTAAAGCTTTTTAAACTTTCCACTCTCAGCTTTTAACCCATTCTGTTGAGATGGATTTCTTCTTATTTAGAAACCGTTTTTACAGCGTTCGGTTCAGATCCGCCTTATCCAGCCGCTTTCTAGCTACATCCGGTGTTCCCCAAGGCAGCCATTTAGGCTCTCTCCTCTTCTTTCTCAGTATTAACGACATTGAAATGATCATCAAACACTCCTCTATCGCTCTCTATGCGGACAATACTAAGTTTTACCGGGTCATTTCTTCTTCTGAAGACTCTTCCCTCCTCCTACAGGATCTCGACAATTTTTCAATATGGTGCTCCAAAAACTGCCTGGAGATAAATGTTTCCTAGTACCAATCAATAACCTTCTCACGTAAACGCATCAAATCTCCTCCCCGTCTCTATCTTCTAAACAGTCAAATCATTGCCCCCGTTGAGGTGATCCGTGACCTTGGGATTATTTGCGACCGTGAGCTAAATTTCCTCAAGCATATCGACGATATAATCCTTAAGGCAAATTCAGAACTTGGCTTCGTGAAACGATGATCCAAAGAATTTGCAGACCCCTACGTAATCCGATCCCTTTACATTTCATTTCTTCGTCCGCTTCTTGAATACGCTTGTCAAGTCTGGTCGCCTTTCCAACAAGTGCACATTGCCAGAATTGAGGGCATACAACGTCGTTTCCTCCGATTTGCTTTTCGAGGTCTTAATTGGAGTAATCCCTTTATATTACCTCCTTATCAAGACCGAATCAAACTCCTCAACCTCAATACGCTGAAAGATCGAAGAGAAATATTTGACGTTCTCTTCATTCACCGTATATTCACAGGTACCATTGACTGTCCAGCCCTTAACGAATCCATTCTAAATACTAACCCTCGTAACACCCGGAATCCCCGTCTTTTCTACCTTCCCACCCATCGAACCTCTTACGGCTCCAATGAACCCATCTCCCGAATACTGAGGAATGTCAATTATCACTCTTCTTGTTTTGACTTCAATATGAGTACTCCCTGCCTAAAACTTCGTCTCCTAAACCCTCCAGCTAGTTAAGTTTAAGTCTTAGCTATTAAGTTTCTTTGTGTGTAAGTTAATAGCTTGTATTAAGCCTAATAAATGGGGGTTTTGCCCCACCAAAATTAAATTAATTCAATTCAATTTTTACTATTGGAATTTCCATAGTCATAGAAAAAGCGCAAGTCTATATGGTAGTATACAGATACACATATTTGCTGGTTTGAAGACCGAATTATTCACCAAAAGCATTATTCATATACCGTTTAAGTAGATAGATATTTGTTTTTGCTTCGTATAAATTTTACACAAAAGGTTTGCCACCGCACATATACCGTTTATGTTTGTAGAAAAGGTTCGTTTATTCCAAAGATGTATATAAATATTTATTTATTTATTGCTGAGATGAGTGCCATATAAACCCATATTATATATTTAAATCGATTTCATAGAAAATGTTTTGAGAGTTCTCAAAAACACGCAATTATTTGAGTGTGTGATGAGTGTGAGTTGCTATGTCCTTCCCTCTTAAATACTCTGAATATGTAAAATTTTGTTTTTGGCCCTAAAATTCCCAAACAAATTTTAAAGATGTTAAATTGAGGTTTGAGAACAACGGGAGACGTGCGAAGAATTTTTTTTTTTTCCAATTTCTTGTGTGCTAGCATTTAATTAAAAACGAAGCTTCAATTGGGCATTTGAAAATCTTGAAATCACTTGAGCGTTAATATTCAAAGTTACTATGGCAGAGAGAAGAGAGAAATGAAACCTTCCTGACCATTGTTAGTCAAGCGATTCATTCCGGTTGGTAGAATCATAGAGCTTAAGGGATATGATCTATTGGTATGTTTTTCAAGATTGAATTTGACCAACATGGCTTGGTAATTTAATCTCAGAATTTTCTTCAGGGTGTTGTGTGGAGAAAGTTATCGAAATTTTTAAATAGACGGCATTTGCAGGAGAATCATAGATGGGGATGATGATCTCATAAATAATAATAACTGAAAATATTTACTATATCTACAAATTGACACTTGAGAATTGAATAGATACGACTATATAGCAAAACGAACCACTTTGAAATGGGCATTCATTTATTGAGCTCGTTCCATGAAATCAATTTGGAGTATATAAATTAAAATGAAGCTTACACAAGCGTAATGTAATCAAAACATTTCACACATAAATAAGTTACTTTGAAAAGAGACATGTAATAAGAGACTCAAAGTTAGTTAATTTGTTTCCTCATCCAGTGTGGTCTACGAGAGCTTTCGTGTAAATGTTCCAGCGGATGAATTCGAAGGACAGAATCAACGGTGGACTTCAGCAGCCATAAAAGCAGAAACCCCTGAAGGAGCTACTCCAACATATTTGGTTTAAAGGTCTTTCGGGGTCTTTCAATACTAGGACAGGGTATTGAAGTAGAGATGGTGGCGGATGAGCTCCTGGTGAGCCAACGGCAGCACTCACACCCCTGCAGCAGGGTACTGACACTGGATATTCCAGCCATTTGTGTCCGAAGGGATCCAAAAGGACCTGGCCCTCCAGGTTGGGGGTTGTGCGTAGGGTTAACTACCCAACCACGTTAAAAAAAGTTTGTTCCGAAACAACTAACAGCCTCGGATAACGATAATGATTTCAAAGTTGACGACCCAAGTAAACGAAAAAAGGACAATGACCTCCGGATCTGCACGTGGAACGTAAGGTCTCTTAACGGACTACGTTCAGCTGGAGAATTAGCGGACGCCCTGGACTGCTGCAAAGCAGACATAACCGCCATCCAAGAAGTGCGATGGAGTGGACCGGGCATAAAGAAGATGAAAAACTGTGACATCTACTATGGCGACTGCTACAGACAAAAGAAACAACGCTTATTTGGGTGCGGATTTGTCGTTAGAAGAAGACTCAGGGATAAGGTGATTAGCCAAAATCCAGTCAATGAGCGTATAATGACCATCCGCATCAGGGCTAAATTCGCTAACATTAGCCTCATATGCGCCCACGCCCCCACAGAAGAGAAAGACGACGATTCCAAAGACTGTTTCTACGAGCTCCTCGAAGAAACGTATGAGCAGTGCCCTAGACACGACGTGAAAATCGTTCTTGGCGATTTTAACGCAAAGCTAGGGAAGGAGGACATCTTTGGAAACACAATCGGTAAGCATAGCCTCCATGACAAAACCTCCGAAAACGGACTGAGGCTAATCGATTTTGCTGCGGGGCTGAATCTTGTTGTAAGTAGTACGCGCTTCCCGCATCTCAAAATTCATAAAGGTACATGGCGATCCCCAGATCAATTAACCGTCAAACAAATTGACCATGTTGCGATCGACGCAAGGCACTCTTCCAGTGTGCTAGATGTCCGAACTTTCCGAGGGGCCAACTTTGACTCGGACCACTACCTTGTTGTAGCCAAGGTACGAATGAGGATATCTTGTTCACGACCAGCGCGAACTAACGCTGTGAAGAGATATGACGTCGGAAAGCTACAATCGCAAGAGATTGCCAATGCCTTTTCCAATCGAGTGTCCCTTCAATTATCCTTGAATCCCATGCCGCCAGCATTAAACATTGAAGACCAGTGGCAGCAATGCCAAGAAGCCATCAGAACCGCTGCCTCTGAGGTTCTGGGTTTCACTCGGCCACCAAAACGAAACCCATGGTTCGATGAAGAATGCAGGCAGGCAAATGCAGCCAAACAAAGAGCACGACAAATGCTTATGCAAACACGAACGAGGGCTGCTTACGATCAGTATAACGAGATTTACAAGGAGAGAAGAAGGGAAGAACACCGACTTTTCAAAAAGAAAAAGAAGCAGCATGAGAAGCGCTCGTTTGAGGAAATAGAGAGGTGCCATGACAGGAACGAGATTCGGAAGTTTTACGAAAAGGTAAAAAGATCCTGCCAGGGTGGCAAACCCCGAACTCAAGCCTGTAAAGACCAGCAGGGAAAAATAGTTGTAGAGTCACAGTCGCTACTGAGGATCTGGAAAGATCATTTCTGCAGACTGCTTAACGGCGATGAGGACACAAATTCCGCTGTCAGACAGATTGCCCCATTCAGCTCGGACGATGATCAAGAACGCCGTCCTCCCGACCTAGAGGAAGTTAAGCTTGCCATATGCAAACTTAAATCAAATAAGACTGCAGGTGCAGGCGGCCTTGATGCCGAACTCTTCAAGGCAGCTAGAGACCAGTTAGAAAGGAGCATGCACCAGCTGATCTGCATGATATGGTCGGAAGAAAGCATGCCCGATGAATGGAACCTCAGTATCGTATGCCCGATCCTAAAGAAGGGAGACCCTCACAATTGCGCCAATTATAGAGGGATAAGCCTCCTTAACGTCGCTTATAAAATCTTGTCTGCTGTAATATGTGAACGTCTGAAACCCCACGTCAACAACTTGATAGGTTCCTATCAATGTGGTTTTAGACCAGAGAAGTCCACAATAGACCAAATTTTCACATTACGGCAGATCTTGGAAAAAACCCGAGAACATAATATCGATATTCACCACCTCTTTATCGATTTCAAGGCCGCGTATGACAGTATTTACAGAGACGAGCTGTACAGAGCCATGTCTAGTTTCGGCATCCCTGCAAAACTCGTACGACTATGCAGGATGACTTTGGAGAATTCACGCTGCTCCGTCAAGGTCGGTAAAGAACTCACCGAGACCTTTGATGTCGAAAAAGGCTTTAGGCAAGGCGACAAACTGTCATGATATTTCTTCAACATCATACTTGAACAGATTGTAAGAAACTCAAACGTCAACACCAGAGGAACAATCTTTCAAAAGTCTGTACAATTACTCGCCTACGGAGACGAAATTGACGTAATGGGAAGAAAAAAGCGTGATGTCATAGGTGCTTTTGCGAGTATTGAAACAGAAGCGGCAAAAATTGATTTGATGGTTAATCAGGGCAAAACGAAGTTTATGCTGTCATCAAACAAGGACACAGAACATCGACGAATTGGACAAATCGTCACAATAGACAGACATAACTTCGAGGTAGTACAGGACTTCGTCTACCTAGGATCCGCTGTAGACACGGACAACAACATCAGTGCGGAGATCAAACGGAGAATAGCTCTTGCCCATCGTTGCTTCTTTGGGTTAAGAAGGCAATTGAGAAACAAAACCCTCTCTAGAAAAACCAAGGTGACCTTGTATGAGACCTTAATCATCCCAGTCCTGCTGTACGGCGCGGAAGCATGGACCTTATCGAAAGCGGATGAGGAAACTCTTGGTCGTTTCGAAAGAAAAATTCTCCGAATGATCTTTGGTCCCGTATGCGAAGAC
Organism: Melanostoma scalare; assembly: GCA_949752695.1. NCBI lineage: Eukaryota > Metazoa > Arthropoda > Insecta > Diptera > Syrphidae > Melanostoma > Melanostoma scalare. Next base: position 45,585,202 of record OX456985.1, read on the forward strand.
AATGTGTGGAGAAGAAGATACAACAACGAGCTGTATGAGCTGTACCGTGACATGGGCATAGCCAGAAGAGTACGCATCGCGAGGCTGCGATGGTTGGGCCATGAAGAGCGGATGGACCCAAACGCTCCGGCTCGTCGGGTGTTCGAAAGCACATTGCAGGGAAATCGCGGAAGGGGAAGACCTCGTCTTAGGTGGCGCAATCAAGTGGATGAAGACCTCAACCGACTTGGAGTGCGAAACTGGAGAGAGCTCGCCCGAGATCGAAATCGTTATAGAAGGATGTTGGTTGAGGCCCAGGTTCACCCCGAACTGTAAAATGCCCACCTAAGTAAGTAAGTAAGTATCCAGTGTGGTAGAATAAAAAAGAGTAGTTATTTTTGTTATCAAAATTATAAGAAAAACTTGATAAAATGCATTTTTTAGAAATTCAAAAACCCACCCAATCTGTGCATGGTTTCGGTTGAATGACTTAATTGCTTCAATACCATAAAAATTATTGAACTTGGTTTGGTTTTTGTTCCAGCTTCTTATCCATTGTGAATGATCTGAAAAATTAAATGGAAATAATTTTATACCAGAGTTTTTTGATATGATTTGAAAAAGAGAGGAACTTAAGTCGTGCGAACTGGCTTTTAGGGGACCCTAACACCATCAAATTATTGATATAATATTGTACAGGTTTTTGAGAACACAGAATTTCACGTGAAGCACATGTTTGATAAATGTCGAATAACGAAAGCCAAACCAAAGTCGACAGATAAGGGTCACCTTATTGTCAAAGTAGATTAATGTCAAAAGCTTTTTTTTGTTGGAGGTTTTTAAAATACCAGCTGGAGCACTCAGACCGAAATACCGGTCCATTGTACTACCAGTTAGCAACCTTCTATTTGTTATAGCTTTCCAGATGTTCGGAGAAAAGCCAAAAGACGCTGACATGATAAGGAGCCTAAGTTACCAGCTCTCACCATGTCTGCGCCGAGTATCTGTAACCTCATGCGAGAAAAAGCAGGACATTCACAGAGGAAGTGCTCTGCGGTGTTCTCATCTTCTCCACAAGATTCAAAGAGTGTGGTATCACTTAAGCCTAACACGTTTAAATGCTTGGCAAAAGAGAAGTGCCCGCTGTCAACGCCAATAAGCTTTTTACAGTCTTTTCTGCTACGAGCTAGCAAAAATGTTGCAGTCTTCTTACTAAATTTGGGGAGCATACGTTTGGTCTGTCTGTATCCAATGGAGGCATGCCATCTACGGTTGTGCTCTTCACAGACCCAATCGTTGATTGAAGCCCTCACTGAGGACGCTGGCAGACCTAGCGACGGTTCAGGTCCAGAGAAAGCTGTCTGAGATCCCTGCCTAGCAAGTATATCGGCGATCTCATTTCCTGTTATGCCGTGATGGCCCGGAACCCAAATGAGACTCAAGGAATTTAATCTTCCGAGCGCATTCAGAGAGCTCTTGCATTCCTGGATCACTTTCGAAGTGGTTAGGGGGTTGAGAAGGGCCCTAAGCACAGCTAGGCTGTCGCTGCAATAAAGACACTTCTCCCCGTCCATCCATTGTTCGTTACGTGGCTCAAGGCCATTACGATAGCATACGCCTTCGCTGGGAAAACGGATGAGTATGATCTTAAAGAGGTGTGCAGTCGTATGTCGTCGCTTTCCACAAAGGCACCAGCACCAGAACCCTCGTCGATTTTTGAACCATCTGTGAAGAATCGATAACAGTTCTTTCCCGGCTCAGATTCTGGAGCGAACCAGTTTTGAACCGAAGGAAAGTTGACTGAGTAATTTTGACGCAGTTTGAGCCTTGGGATCATCGTGTCAGACGGCAAATCCATTAGATGTGAGTCAAAAGATTTGCTGCTTGCGAGCTCTTCAAAGCTCCAGTGCAAATTGTGTCAGAGACCACATCTCTTTGAACGAGAAATGGTCTTGAGAGTACACCCCATGATGTAAGTATCAAGGGGAGGAAGACTCAGCAGTGCGTCGAGAGCAGCTCCCGGTGTGCTGGGGAAGGCCTCAGTAGCACCAAGACAAATTGTTCTTTGAAGTTTGGCAAACGAGGCAATAACGTATTTACGCGAGAGCTTATTCCACCAAACAACTGACTCATAGGAGATGATTGGTTTTATCATAGCCGTATAGATCCAAAGGACTCTTTTCGGTGACAGACCCCATGTCTTGCCTTGCCAAAGGTTCCTTTACATTGCCAGAAGACTGACACTGCTTTAGTAGTCTTAGACTCGACATGTTTAGACCAAAGAAGTTGGTTATCCAGGATCACTCCAAGATGTTTGACTTCATTTGAAAAGGGGATGTTGACGCCTTTGAGCGCAAGTTGGGTCAGACCAGTCAATTTTCTACGTCTCGTGAAGAGGCCGTTTCTAACACACCAGGGGGTCAATTCCCGATCTGTGAAGCTGTGAAGTGAAAAAAAAAATATCATTTCAGTTTTCATACAGTTTTTTCATTTTATCACTTCACGAACCCACTCTAAGCGATTCCGGATCTAAAAAGTACTAAAACGTTCTAAATGATAAATTCTGACAGTTTGCTCTCATTTTCTCTCTCATTTCTATTGGACTCCAATTGGATTTTTCATCGTTTGAGTTTTGCGGCCATTTTTCATAATTAAATTTTTCACGGACTCATACGGCAATGAAAAGAAATTTATCATATGAAAAAAAATCGACATTTGAGGTTGGATTTTCACTAATCGAGAATCGAATTTTCGGTGAAGCTGCGATAAATGTTTTCACTTCACAGCTTCACAGATCGGGAATTGACCCCCAGGTGTCAATCTTGTCAAGCTTAGAGTGTCAAAGGCTTAGGTACCAATCCAATTTTTCATTGAGTGCTACAAAGCTTATTTATTCTTTTTTTTAACTGACACAAAACAAGCAGTTCAAATTCATTCATTTCCCTCCGAACATTATAGGTGTTCCACTGGGTTCTATACTTGGTCCACTATTGTTTCCGATAGACGTTAATGAACATCCGTCCTCATTTTACAATTGCTCTTCTCGTATTGACGTTCAATTGTAGTTTCCCGAAAACGCATTCAACTCTGCACTCATCAATAAAAGCCCAAAACACCCTTCGAAAAAGTATTCGAAAGTGTATAGATTGATGCTGTCATCCATAAACTTTACTTTTTAAATTTCCCAAAACTATTTTTTTTTTTCCACATGAAGTTTTTTGTCCAATTCGGAAGTGCAAACTGTACCATCGAAGAAAACGCAAGAATTCAATTTTTCAATATAATGTAGCCAAACCAACCCATTCCAAGAGACTGCGATTACTCCCTCACGTACTGCACTTCATTGTCGCTCTCTATAGCTACTCGGAGAGTGTAAGCTCACATTAAATGACTGTACGTTTCTTACATAAGTAGAGTATGCTCGGCCATATGAGAAACCGTCTGTTTTAGAAAACCTGGAGTTGACAAAAAAATGCGGTACTGATGGCAACTACAGAGCCGCATTGATAACGCTCCTAGATGAAAGCAAACTGACAGTTCGAAACATATTTTTGCATCAAATTCAACGAAGTGCTGAAATTCAACGCACACTCGCTCGCTGTCCTCAAAAACAGCTAACTTCGCCTTCCATTGGCTTTACCCTGTATTGAGAAAGAGGACAGGAGTAAGTTTGTCAACAAAGCTTCTAATGTATGAGTAGCTGCTAAGACCCATCAACTACGGCAGCCCAGTTTGGTCCACCATTTCGAAGTCAGCGATTAAGGAACTCCAAATCTTCGAAAAAAAAAAATCCTGACCTTCAAAAGCATTGCAGTAACCGACAACAACGGTATAATGAAAACAAAATCACGTCTTTGGATCAGTACGATATCTTGACGGTAAGGAAAATCGCCAAACACCAGCATCAATTGTTAAGAAGAATGACCAATAAAGGTCAACACCAAGATGAACACCCGTTCCAAGATATATAAGTGTGATTACGCCTTTGGACACAGAAATCATTCCCCTTGAATAAACACATGTTGGCTGAGGGCTGCCAGTGACAACCGTAACGGATCGTACCGAAAGCAGCCAAATCAGGAGGCTAAAGACTTAGATATTATCATTTATATGTTTTTAAATTAATATTTTTTCAATTAAAACAATTTATAATGCTACCCCCTCTATAGCCCTGTTCACACTGTACAATTAGTTGGACAGACTTCGTTTGATGGAAGTTTGATTTTTTTTTTTTTTTATTTTTTTTTTTTTTTTTAAAAAAGAGGAGGCATATATGCTAATCTGGAGAACTCAGACCTAATATCCAGTCCATTGTACTACCAGAGTAGCAGCCTTCCCTTTTTTTTGTGTTGCAGTAGTTGGAAATAAGTTATTATTAATTTCACATATATAACCTCAAGGGCGGCGTCCATATGAAACTGGGAGGCTGAAAGAAAAGTAGATGCCCAGAGCGGGATGGAAGTTGGATGGTCTGATGTAGTTTGCGTTCACACTTATCAAGCTTTTCGTCCAACTTTATGTCACATACCCTTCCACTCCGTCCAATTTCTAGATTTTAAAAAATGTTTGAAAACCATCCAACAAGTTGGACAAGCGGTCGTATGAAGGGTTCACACTATCAAGCATTGGTCGTTCAAACCTAAGTCTGTCCAACTAATTGTACAGTGTGAACAGGGCTTATGTGCCAGCAATTTTTGTTGTAACAATTTTAATCAATAGTCTAATTGATTAAAATTGTTACTTGTTTAATAAAATTGTATTGAAAAACTTAATTTTTCCAATAAGGAAAACCTTAATATAGTAGTTTGTGGATAAGATGATAATCTTATTTTCCTTCGGCTTGAATGGTCACAATGTTTTTAACAATGAAACAATTAAGTTAACATTGGTTTTTCCCGACGTTTCGGCAAGGTTTGTTGCCTTCTTCAGGGGAACTTTTTATTGAACAAAATAGAAATAAAAATTATTAAATAACAATTATGTGACAACTTTTCAAAAATAATACAATAAACTTACAGTTTACAGAAGAAACAAAAAGATTTTTTGTAAATTAGATTTACAGTGTATGATCAACTTCAAAGTGAAGTTTAGTCTTTTTTGACAGAAAAGGGAATAAGAACAAATTTGACGTTTATTTTGAAACTAGTGAGCAGTATACAGCGGATATATTTTGTGTGTCCAGTTTTCGATTCATGTTATTTTTGTTGTTAATGATGTGTAAGGTTTCTAATGTATATCGTTTGGATGCATGCCGTTCAGTCTGGAGAACATGGACGTTATCGAAGTCTGGAGAATGGTCGTTTTCGATTGCGTGGCTCGCCAGTGCACGACCATTCTCCAGACTTCGATAACGTCCATGTTCTCCAGACTGAACGGCATGCATCCAAACGATATACATTAGAAACCTTACACATCATTAACAACAAAAATAACATGAATCGAAAACTGGACACACAAAATATATCCGCTGTATACTGCTCACTAGTTTCAAAATAAACGTCAAATTTGTTCTTATTCCCTTTTCTGTCAAAAAAGACTAAACTTCACTTTGAAGTTGATCATACACTGTAAATCTAATTTACAAAAAATCTTTTTGTTTCTTCTGTAAACTGTAAGTTTATTGTATTATTTTTGAAAAGTTGTCACATAATTGTTATTTAATAATTTTTATTTCTATTTTGTTCAATAAAAAGTTCCCCTGAAGAAGGCAACAAACCTTGCCGAAACGTCGGGAAAAACCAATGTTAACTTAATTGTTTCATTGTTAAAAACATTGTGACCATTCAAGCCGAAGGAAAATAAGATTATCATCTTATCCACAAACTACTATACAACTCCATTGGTCAATAAATCATCCTGAAAACCTTAATATGTATTTTTAACCATACACCAAACAGTGAGTCCCAGGGCCAGCGCATGTCTCACATCTAGGCCTTGAGGGACCTAAAATTTTCTCTCAGTTCCGAACGACTAATTGAGAAAGCGCTTTTTTTGGCAACGAATTTAATATCGGGGGACTTACCAATTCCTTCTTCCGTTGAAGAATATTTTTGGCTCTGTTGTGATTTCAACTACGAACTACCCTGACCCATAGAGGAGAGCTTCAAAATAGTCAATCATACAAGCGATTGGAAATTTTTTCATCGATTGAAATAGGCTCAAAAAGTTGGAGGAACATTTTCCAGCATTTTTCAAAATTTCTATTCAAGTTGTATAAATACATAAAAATTACACCATTTGAAAGCTGATTTCAATTACAGTAAGCAAGGGCCTGCAGTCCTTAATTCACTTTTTGAGTTAAGGACTTTTGTTTCAAGTCACATTTGGTATTTTACTAAAGGAGACAAGATCCACTTCCAAAAATTCGTACTTACATGCTTATCCGTGGGAATAACCCAACCACTACCCCCTGTAAAATAAAGTGCCCAATGAAGCAATTTTTTTAATATTCTGAAAATTTTCATCCACTTTCCTTAGGTACTCAAAGTTGAATTGCTCTTCCCAAATACACAAATATACATTTGAATTTTCGTACAAAAAGTAAATTTAATGTGATGCCTCAGACGTGCCCTCGTTAAAAGTTCTGGCTGTTTTCCTACACCAACTTCCAAAGTATCATTATCTGGTTACCAATGATACATCGTCAGAAGCCGCCGAAGATTAACAAAAAGCTTTTCAAATATTTAAAGTAAAGTATTGACTTAAACTTGAAAGTGTCCAACGTTCCACTGAAGTGCAGGTATCAAGCAGAATACTGAGACTGTTGGCACTATATTTTGAAATCCCTTTTTGGCACGTCATGTATAATGATATGCTGTAATTCTACTTAATTCAGTCTCCGCTCGTAAGAGAGTGCCATCGTTGTAAAATACATTATTCAATAGCAAAATATAGGACTGATGATATACTTTCGTGTGTATCTTTTCAACCAGATCGACGGATATCAATTAGTTTATCCCAAAAATATGGACGTAGCTTTTATTTGGAAGAATACATTCATGTTTATGTGTTCGGTCGAGACAAGAAAACAATCTTAATCGAATTTTCTGGTGGGAGTGGAAATTTGATCACAAATTGGGTTATACCTAATTCAAAAAAAAAAAAAATTTATTAAAATCAACTGCCACGTTCTTTAGTGTTTTTAAAACAAATTCGTTTAACGCAAAACTCCCTGTAGACCCCATTTATATGTTTGCTTTCAATACTGACTATAATAATTTCAACAATGCCTATAAGCTATTTACTCTAAACTTTGGTCTCCTTAGAGCTAGATATTGAAGATTTTGTACGTGCGTTCCACTAGTTTGACTATTACATAATATCGAACGCCCAATTAAGTGCGCTTATGATAGCATTGGTCTTAAATTAGCTAAAGACCGTAAGTGTATTTAAATAGGACAAATGGCATTGATACAATTTTGCTTCGTAATCAGAGACCCCACAAACCCCTGAGTACAAATTTTTATCAATATTATCGAAGAGTTACGTTTCGGTGTCAGCCATATTGGATCCGCCATCTTGAATTTCGAAAATCTGACTTCAGATTCGTAATCAGTGACCCCGAAAACTTCCGTGTAAGAATTTTCATGATGATAGGATCGTTCAAAAAATGTATGCTTCTAACGGTTAAAAAAAGGGTGTGTCTCTTGAGCCCATTACGCTTTTCACTCTACTTAGATGACCTGACTAGTTTTCTACCTGGCGGAATCAATTTTGATGGTCTATGACTTTACGCTGATGAAATTCTCATTCTAGCTGAGAACACGAATATTCTCCAAACCATGATCCATAAATTGAATCGCTACTGCTCGCTCTGGAACTAACAATTGAAAATCTCTAAATCTAAAGTCACGATATTCCGAAACAGAACAAATCGCTATGCAAAGGATGAACGATGGCCATGGCAAAATGAAGAATTAGAGACGATAAGAGAATATAAGTATCTGGGAGTTATGATCACTAAGAGAACGTCATTAGCAAACAAAATATTGCACACAGTGTTAAGTATAAAATCTGTGCTGTCATAGAACCAATCATGCAGCAAAAATTTGGGATTTTCTCAAGTTTGAAGAAGTTTAAAAATTTCTTAGTTACTTTATTAAATGAATCTTCATTTTACCGGAAAATACACCAACGTATTTGTTGCATTTAGAAACTGAGCTACTACCTCTCTACCTACACACACTCCGGTTACACTTTACATACAACTTAAAAGTCATAAGCCAACCAAATCATCGTTTTCTAATAAAATAGTCTTGTATCTCAAAAACAGAAACCTACAATTTTTCATTGAACGTGCGAGATTGGGCGATCTTCATGGTGTTCAACTTTTTCAAAACAGCGAAATATCTTTTGGAGAAACTCTTTGGATGCTTATAGCAAAAATTGAAGTGTCGACAAGGAGTAAGTTTGAAGAACAGAGCCAGCAAAGCCAAACAAAATTTTTTCATAAATTTCTGTTTCCTGTCTAAAATCATCATTTTCATATCATCAATTTTAAAGCGAGGGTAACTCGTCAATAATCAACATCGAAAAAAAACGAGAACGTTTTATTTATTTCAACTTTAATCGCGAATAACTTCTGAAAGAAGCACTTTGTGAAAAAGTTAAACAAGACCTTATTTTAGAAAATTAAATTTCCTTTAAGGAACATGTTTGCAATTTTTCACATATTGATTTGTACATGAGTTAAGAAACTCCAAAATAAAAGAGCAAAATCAAAAAAAAAAACTACCATTTTTCAAAGCTTGATTACTCGTAAACGGTTATTCTGAGAAAAAATTTTAAGACCTTTTTAAAGGTTATTTAATTTTGTACAAAAACATTTATCGTTAAATTCAGCCCAACTGAAAATAATTGAAGAGTTTTGACGCTCAAGTAAGGTTAGGTCTTAGAAATATAAAATACGATTGATAGACCTCTAAATACTTTTTTTTTAGCTCAAACTTTTTTGGAGTTTTTTTTTTTAGCTATCCCAAACAATATTTTCAATATGGTTTTTTTGGCCCAGTCTAATGTACATGCATTAAAGTAACCTTTTGTTGGTTGCATTATTTCATTTAAGTACATTTTGGTACACGACTTTCTTACTTTTTGATACACATTAGCGGGCGACATAGAGTTTCCATGGACATTTTTTTCTAAACGAACACCTGCAACTGAAAAGCATCTGTTCTTGAGCTTTCAAAACGTTTTCTCATTTTTTTAATTTACTAGTTTATATGGTTAACTATCTCATTAGTCGGCTCCGAAATCAACCTATCACACAGCGATTCCCGATTGCCAATATTTTTTTGAAGACCCAGATAGACAATTCTTCTCAGGTCAGCTGTGTTATCGACAATTTGAAAGAAATTCCTTCACAATGAAAGAACCTTAGGAATCGGTCCAGTAGTTTCTAGGTTCCCGTTTACGTTGTCGTTCCAGTAGAAATATAGGGACTACATATACAGCCCAGGTTCTTTCTCAGATTCTATAGACTATCTCTGAACAAAATTTCATTTAAATCGGATCAGTGGTTTGGGCGGGAGATGATAACAAAGAAATACGGACAAACAGAGTTCATTTTGGACTTATAATAGTAGTGAAGACTTCCGTTCCCGTGGTGATATGGTGACCGATCCCCTGGGAATATGGGGATTAATTAAAGTTTATGTTACTTGGAGATAGTGTAGCATTCTAACGATGGAAGAATTTTTGAAATCGGTACAGTAGTTTCAAAGCTCTCGTTTACGTTCCCGTTCCCGTGAGAATATAGGGATATAATATATAGCCTATGACATATGTCCTGTGGAAGGACATAGGCCTAATGTCCTTCCACAGGTTCAGACTATCTTTAAACAAAATCGGTTCAGTTGTTTGGGCCGTAGACGTTAACATAGAAAGGCGGTAAGACAGAGCTACTTTCAAATTTATAATATTAAGATAGGATTTTCAATAAATCACATTTTACTACTACTACTTACGGTACCAGAGGTACCCGTGGCGTGATGGTTGCCATAACGCAGAGGTTCGTGGTTCGAATCCCAACAGAGGCAAAACGTTTTTTCCACGGGTATCCCTTTTCGCGAGAAATTGGCAAGTCCTCCGATAGTAAATTCATTGCATGAAAAGCGCTTTCTCGCTTTGCCATTCGAAACCGGCAGAAAATTGTAGGTCCCCTCTATTCTCTCACGAGGCATGGTTGTGCGAAATGCGCTAGGCCCCGGGGCTCCTCGCTCTGCTACGCGACCCGATTTATTTTTTATTTTCTTTTACTTTTTTTATTTACAACACCATACAAAAGGAAAAGCAAGAGCCTTTGAAATTAAAAATCATTTGGTTAATTTTTCACAATTAAGTGCTTTAATGTATTCCAGGAACACCTTTTGCTTGAGCTCCAAGTATTTGCTTTTTCTTCTGTTCTAAGAACAGTTCTAAGAACAGTCAACAGAACAGTTCTAAGAACAGTCAACAGAACAGTTCTAAGAACAGTCAACAGAACAGTTGAAATGCTTCATTCAAATTAGAATAATCTACAAATTTGTAATCGTCACAATTTACTGCACCGAAACAACTTCACAATTACTTCAACCGCAATTACTGCACCCTCCACGTTACCACATTTCACACTTCAAAAAAGAAGAAAGATTGTGATTGAATTCATACAGTTGTAGATTTTGTTCACAATTTGAAGCAAATTTGTGATTGTTATTGACATCGTAAAAAACTAAAAGGGAGGTTTATCACAATTTTGTTAAAGGTGTAGGGGAGACTGGGTACGGTTGACACAATTTTTCTTCTTTTGTTCATAGCATTGACATCAATAAGATTAGCTTTGTAGGAATTAGGTGCAATTCAAGATCATGATTCTTTCTATTAATGAACAGTGTTTTTTGAGTGCATGGTTCACATTTAAGCAATATACATTAATTTTAATGAGAAAAGTCAATTTGTTTCAACTGTCCCCATGCCAGGGGCGGTTGAAACAATGAATGGGGTCAATTGAAACACGTTGAAATAGTAAAAATATTGCCTTGTAACGTATTTTATTAATTTTTTATTTCAAAAAATTCCATAGTTTGAGAATATATTTTTATTCAAAGTTCATTATTAAATATATACATATACTAGTATATTAACTAAACGGTCTAAACGGTCGTATCTTGATTTCGAATGTATCTTGAAAGAGAGCTGTAGTTTATTCCATGCTTCTCTGATGCACTGCGTAATGAACTGCCTGCCTTCACATCGTCATGAGCCGCTTTATATGTTGCTAATTCCACATTTCCTCGTGCAGTCTTCCTCACACGTACTACAAAACAAACAAAAAATGTAAACATATTGTTTCAACCGTCCCCAAAAAAAATGTGTTAACCGTCCCCAACCACTTTTCTAACAAAAAAAATTACAATACAACATAAACAACACTAAAACGTCCCTGCATGTCATTTCATTCTATTCTACACTCTTTTCTGCGCACAACAAAATATCACTCAACACTTACACTTGAATAGTACTCACGCAACAAAGAAAAGTAAAAAATCAAAAAAACTTGTTTTTGCTTGTCAAAAAAAAAAACAAGAGCTTCCTGTTCACTACCGATCAGCGCGACGATCAAAGCAAAACTGAAAATCGTGACTAAACTGGTTTCTGCTTAATTCTCTTTCAGTACTCAAACACATTGCGTGAACGGTTTCTGAGATATTTATGTTGTGTCAACCGTCCTGTGTTTCAACCGTACCCAGTCTCCCCTAACCTATAACAACAAGCTTATTATTTCAATGAAATGAAAAAAGCTTTTTTTAAAAACTTATACTCGTAGTTTGTGAAACACACTTCACCACTTTGTAGTCACGTGAGAATAAAGTTAGTTTGACTAAAAAGATAAAGGCACGCGAAAGCATAAAAATGATTCAGATATCTGTTGAAAAATATTTTCTCTACGCTGCGCTGGCGTTGCCCGGATTAAATTTTATGAAAACTGAATAATTTATTTTGACAGATTTTCTAATTGTACATCGAAATGAACAATAAATCGAATTGCACCGCAACAAAATTCATTGTGGCTAACATTTTTCTAATTTTCAATTTTCTACTAACTCATTTGGCTATTTGATTTTGGCCACATTTGATTTGTAAAGCACACCACTGTTTTACACACCGCGCCGGATATATGTATGTAGGTAAATCACATTCTATAAATACCTAATGTTCATTTAATTTTTGATTTGATTTCTTTCTTGGAATTACCGCTGCTCTTCAACTGACAATGAGTTGGGATTCGGAGACGCTGTTAAAGAAGAAAATGCCTAAAATCAAATAACCTTTTCATGCATGAACGAAGACCCAAATACATAAAAGAAAAATCACTCAACACAAAAATCAACCAAGGCGACCAGCCGACTACCAGGAGTAAAGTGATAAATGACACACAAAACACGACATTGATGGAATACAATCAAACAAAGTTTAAGCCAATTTTTGCTGACGATTTTGGGATAAGCCTGCCTCAAAATGTCACATAAAATTAATTTTCTGGAAGGTCTAGACGAGGGACTTAAGACATCTCTGCTCTTACATAATTCATATGAATACAACACGTCTTGTAAGACATTTTTTATTCTACTTTTTATTGTGTTAGCTTGTCTCAAAAAAAAAAAAGAAGAAAAAATAAATAAACTTCACAAAAAGCAGCATCACCTGCTCTCCGTAGCTAGGTTCCAAATTAGGATCCAAAGGATCCACCCTAAGATGTACAAAATGGCCCCTTAATCTCCTTGTTGGCACCCTACTATCCTGAAGAGCAAACACACATTATCGTCCCATCAGTAGATCTGCTGTTAAAGTAGCCACCTTTGAGATCTTCAATCGTACAAATAAATTATCTTTTATTCAGCACCTGAATATATATATATTTTTTTTTTTTGCTGAGAAATACCTATCCCCAAAGTGAAGCTGAAGGAGTCATCCACAACAAATCAGGATAAACGAATCACATCATCCACCGTCATTATTGCTGAGGTAACCAAACAATTTTTTTTTTTTTCGATAATTCATCATAGTCACGTGGAATCTGTTCAATGATTTCGTAGAAAAGCAATCAACTGGAGATGGAAAATGCAAAGTATATGAATACAGTGGATACCAACGGACAAGTTGTTTGTGCGATTTTTTTTTCTTCTATTACTTTTCAGTATTCCATAGGTATAAGGTCATTACTCAAAACATCGTTCAGTCTGTAGACTCTTGACGACGAAATTGAATCTCTATTCATTCATTCAAGCTCGAGCCTTTATGGTTGTCAAGATTGTTGGACGAATGAATCAACGCTGTTCAGAGGTAGCGCATTAAGCTTACCCAATTTTATTTTTCATGGTTCGAAACTAGGTGCCTACTAAGATATATATGTATAAGAGGTAGATCAACAATTTTAATGAGAAGTTGCCACTTGGGAGCAAAAATTAATCTCAATCAGGTTGCCGAATAAATCGAACATCATTGAAATTAATTTATAATCTTCGGGGAGTGCTAAACGTGAGTAAATTTCATCACATTTACGTGTGGAGTGTTTTGATAAATTTGAGTGAATTTGTTGATTGATCGATTACGTGAGAGATTTTTGGTCGATTTCCTGTTGGGATTCAGCATGATAAAAACTGCGTTGGTTTACATAGTCCTGGTATTGGTATGTGCTTTGGCTCCATTTAAGCTTCAGAATGTGAACTATGCAATGAAGCAGACATTTTGACCAATTCGCTTGACAGCGAGATAGAAAAAGTATTTGTCTTCCCCGTCTCTAAAAACGGCCAGTCCTCTTTCCCTTCCAATTGTCATGCAATTGCACTTACGTCCATTTTTCCAAGGTTAAGGCAACGTTAAAAGACCATCAAATTGTGTAATATTTTGATTAACGAAAGCTTTTTAACAGTACGGTTCTCGTAGCAAAAGGTCCACTGACGATCATCTCACCGAAAAGTGAAATCGATCATTACAAACAACTAGCTATCTAAAGTCATTCATTTTAAATTTTAATTTAATTTTGGTGGGGCTACCGCCCCATTTATTAGCTTAATACAAGCTTAAAATAACTTAAACATACTAAACTTAAACTAATTAGAACTAATTAAAGCTCAATTAAACTACAGGGATGAGAAATGGTTTAAAAGGAGGACTTTCAGACAAGGACTTGGAAGATTAAGGTCGAAAAGAAAAGGAACAGAATTAATCTTACTCTGCATGCGGGTTAGGGGTTCGTTGAGACCATAGGATGTACGATAAGCAGGAAGGAAAAAAAATCGGGATGATCTTACGTTTCGGGGATTAGTGTTGAAGGAGATAAGGGGGGGAGCAGTCAGTGTTACCAGTAAGAAGTCGGTGAATGAATATGATGTCAAACACATTCCTTCTGTTTTCTAGGGAGTGGAGATTAAGGATTGCGAGACGTTCGCGGTAAGGAGGCAGGGTGAGAAAGTTTCTAACATCGTAGAGATCCCGCCGAAGGGCAAAGAGCAGAATACGACGTTGAACACTTTCGATCCTAGAGATATTAACCGCTTGATATGGAGCCCACACTTGCGATGCATACTCTAGGAGAGGGCGAACATAGGCAATATAGAGAGATTTCGTTACAAGGGGGTTGTGGAACTCTTTGGACCATCTCTTGATAAAACCAAGGGCGGAATTAGCTCTTGATATTACCTCGTCAATATGAGAACGAAAATTTAATTCGCTGTCGCAGAGAACTCCTAAATCTCGGATAAGCTGCACACGGTTTATGGAAATGTTCTGAAAATAATAGGACCTGGGCTGGGGCTAGATTCCGCAAGAGTGAGTATAAAAAACTCACACTCACGGCCCTCTGAAAACTCACGCTCTGAAAGACCGTGAGTAAATTTGAAAGATAGTGTACACGTCTTCTGTCAAAAAAAAACTCACCTTCACCATTGCGGAATCCAAATTAAAGTGTGAGCACAATTTTTCGTGTACACATTTAAAAATCATTCTTGCGGAATCTAGCCCCTGGGGGGAGGTTTATTACTTTTACGAGAAAAAGTTATTGTTTCGCATTTGGCAATGTTTAACTCAAGGAAGTTTTTAGAACACCAAAAGACGAATGAACCGAGGTCATTTTGAAGTTGGAGAGAGTCTCGATTGGAGGTGATGACTTTGAAAATTTTATCGTCATCCGCGTAAAGTGAGATAGAAGAATATTGGATGATCTTTTCAACATCATTAATGGCAAGGATGAAAAAGAGGGGTCCAAGATGGCTGCCTTGGGGCACACCGGAGGTTGCCACAAAAGGAACTGAAAGAGTAGAACGGAAACGAACTTTATATTGGCGGTTATCCAAATATGAAGATATCCATTTGAGTAGGATAGGGCTGAATCCGAGGAAGGAAAGTTTAAAGAGGATTAAAGTGTGAGAGATTTTGTCGAAAGCTTTGCTGAAATCTGTGGTAATGACGTCTAAAAAGAAACAAGACTTGCGAAAGATACGGTCAGTTTTCGTCGTTGTGATTGATCAAAAGCACAAGTTTTTCAGATGACATTTAGATGACAAGTCAGATTTTTAGTTTTCTAACTTAGATTTTCAGACTGGAAAAACAGTCTGAAAGTCTGACTTTCAGAGTTAATTTATCGAAACAAGGAAAACAACATGACAATCGAACTTTTACTCTCTATGTATTTTGTTTTTTAGTCTAGGGTAATTGTTGCTGTTTTTCAAAAAAAAAGAAGTTTTGAAGTTGCTTTGAACGCAAGCATTGCAAACATAAAATCGAGAACAAAACAGAGAATTGAAAATGATTGGTTTGTGTTCAATTGTTGAATCAATTAATTCTGTTGAACTTATTTGTAATATTTTGTGTCTGTGTGTGTGTGTGTGTGTGTCTCTCTCTCTCTCTCTCTCTGTTTTTTTTTTGTCAGTGTTTTAATGACATTTAATGAGCCTGTAGCATTCCTTCCGGTTTACCTTCAGCACCGGTTTACATTCAGCGTGCAGTGAAATATAGATAGATAGATAGATAGATAGATTATTTTATTCAATATTTCAATAAATTGTGATATACATTTTCATTTAAAAGAATAAGATTTAAGGCATGACACAAATGTCGTCTGCCCTAGTGACAATGTTATTAAGTTTTGCATTTCTTACTTAACATACTATTTTAATTTTATAAAAACATTTTGAAACTTTAATACAGCTTTGATTAATATTCCAAAAAAAAAAAAAAAAAATTTATCAGAATTTGACTAAGTATATTCCAAATTTTATCTACTTTGCAAAACAAAAAGAACAAGAGAAATTTAGATATGTACTTTAAGTTCAAGCAAAGGAAAAGTATGGTTTTCAGTTTGAAAAAGAAAGAAAAAAAAGACAAATAATATTATGACTCAGAAGCTTTCGATTCAGTGAAATATAGAGATTCATTCTTTACCTGGATGTGGAATGCCTTACAGAATCTCTAACCTGCATAGAATCCGATCCGAAACTGAAAAGTTCTATCCCTCCTAACACTGAATCCAGTTATCCACCTTCTAATCTCCACCCTTTATCTTTTTATTATCAAAACGTAAGATGTCTTCGTTATAAAACTCACTCCTGGTACTTGCAGTCTCACAATCTTCCCTTTGACGTATTTGCACTTACTGAAATAAACCTTTCCCAGAACATCAAAAGCCAAGAGCTGTTTTCTTCGTTTTTCAATGTCTTCCGTGATGACGAAAAACCTCATATCGAACCACCAAATAGAGGCGTCCTAATCGTTGTCTATAACAAATACGAATCTTCCTTCGTTTCATCCTCCTTTTCCAAACTACTAGACTACATTTCTATTAAACTTACATACATTCTCTAATCAGTCCACCTTCCTGATGTGTTTCTTTATCGTTCCCGGCAAACCAACAGACTCGTACAAATTGGTTGTAGCTGCTTTTGACAAAGTGCTTGACATTATTTTCGGTGACTTCAATCTTCCCTATCTTCAATGTCATACTTCAGAAGATCAAATTGCTTTCACTCCCTCACCCGTTTCCATCAAAGAATGTGTCTTCGTGGACGGTCTTACTGATTCAAGCCTTTCCCAAACGAATGGAATTAAAAACTATATGGGCCGGCAGCTCTATCTTATTTTCACTTCCGACCCCATTAACTCATCTGTCTCAGAAAGCTCATCCCCATTATCTACTATTGACAACTTTCACCCGCCTCTCACTCTGTCTTTTTTTTTAACCTTACCTTTTCTTCTACCTAGCCCAAGTAAAACTTTCGTAAAGCTATCTTCAAGAAAGTCAATGAAATCCTCTCTACTACTATCTCTTTCAAGTGGAGTTTTTCCGGACTTATGGAAAATATCCGTTATTTCACCTATCCATAAATAAGGCCCAAAAACCTAATTTCTAACTATAGACCCATAGCTAAAATCTTTCATATCCCTAAGCTTTTCGAAAGCATTCTGTATAAAATACTTTCTTTCCAGTGTAAACAAATGATATCTTCCAAGCAGCATGGTTTCTGTAAGGGAAGGTCTACAACCACTATTCTAGTTGAGTTTGTTTCCTTCTCTCTTTCTGCGATGGAAAGGAAACAAAGTAGACGTCATTACCACACATTTCAGCAAGGCTTTCGATGAAATCTCACACATTTTGATTCTCTTTAAACTTTCCTTCCTCGGATTCAGCCCTATCTTACTCAAATGGATATCTTCATATTTGGATAACCGCCAATATAGAGTTCGTTTTCGTTTAACTCTTTCAGTTCCTTTTGTGGCAACCTTCGGTGTGCCACAAGGCAGCCATCTTGGACCCCTCTTTTTCATCCTTGCCATTAATGATGTCGAAAAGATCATCCAATATTCTTCTATCTCACTTTACGCGGATGACGCTAAAATTTTCAAAGTCATCACCTCCGATCGAGATTCTCTCCATCTTCAAAATGACCTCGGTTCATTCGTCTTTTGGTGTTCTAAAAACTTCCTTGAATTAAACATTGCCAATTGCAAGGCAATAACTTTTTCTCGTAAAAGTAATAAATCTTTCACCAGATCCTATCACCTTCAGAACATTTCTATAAACCGTGTGCAGCTTATCTGAGATTTAAGAGTTCTCTGCGACGACGGCGAATTAAATTTTCGTTCTCATATCGACGAAGTTATATCAAGAGGTAATTCCGCCCTTGGTTTTATCAAGAGATGGTCCAAAGAGTTCCGAAACCCCCTTGTAACGAAATGCTTCTATATTGCCTATGTTCGCCTTCTCCTTGAGTATGCATCGCAAGTGTGGGCTCCATATCAAGCGGTTCATATCTCAAGGATCGATCGAAAGTGTTCAACGTCGTATTCTGCTCTTTGCCCCTCGGGATCTCTACGACGTTAGAAACTTTGTCACCCTGCCTCCTTACCGCGAAAGTCTCGCAATCATTAATCTCCACTCCCTAGAAAACAGAAGGAATGTCTTTGACGTCATATTCATTCACCGAATTCCTTTTCCTTCCTGCTCATCGTACATCCTATGGTCTCAACGAACTCTTAACCCGCATGATGAGTAAGATTAATTCTGTTCCTTTTCTTTTCGACCTCAATCTTCCAAGTCCCTGTCTGAAAGTCCTCCTTTTAAACCGTTTCTCATCCTTGTAGTTTAATTTAGTTTTAATTGGTTTTAATTAGTTTAAGTTTAGTGTTTAAGTTATTTTAAGCTTGTATAAAGCTAATAAATAGGGCGGTAGCCCCACCAAAAAATTAAAATTAAAAATTAAAAAATTTTCTACTTTCCTTATTACTCGCTTTGTGTTAATGAAGTTATAACGATATTCGTTACCCCGAGTTGTTCGCGCACTACACCACGTAATTTTTGTTTCTTGTGTACATAAACTCACGGGTGAAAAGTTAACCTTGAATAATTGGAAATAAGTAGAGGCAAGTTTACTTGGGCTTTGTTTGATTAAGCAGAAATCGTTCGCCCTGAAAATGGGGGATTCAATTTCATCACAATTATTAACGTTATAAATATTTATCAATGCAAATCCTTTTCGTATGAAATGTTGATCCGTCAACAAATAACTTTATTCAACGTTTTTATCTGTAAAAACCATTTCATTAGGGATGAGTGTTTTTTTTCGCTTGTAAGGCCACAGTAAAGCACATTGATTAATAACAACACCTGGCCTGCGGTGGTTAATTTTATTTTGATAATAGCGCCTGCAATAACAAATTGATTGTGTAATTCCATAAAGTTAATTGAAAAAGCTGTAACGGAAAAATCAAACTTTCCTAGTTGCATGTAATAAACAAATAAGACTTAGGCAGAAAAAGTTAATTGCATTTATCCGGTAATTCAATTTAATGGTGTTGAATAAGAGTCTATATTAGGATATGGTGATAAGGACAAAGGATGAAATCACAAACATGCGGCAGCAGCTGCCAAATGGCTTAAATCAGATGTATCGATAATGCATAAAAGATTTTTATAACTACCGACAAATGTGTTACTATCGCACTTTTACTGTTGAATATTCGAAGGTTCATTATTGAAATGATGTGCGATGCCAGAAACTACAGATTATGTTTAAAATGCCCTATAATCACTGAAATGAAGCTGTTTGAATTATGAAAGCAGACACGATTTATCATCAGCGTACTTATAAGTGAAGCAAGCATAACCTAAACCTTTTGCAAACGGTTTGAATGTTGTGTGTTGAGAATAAACATGCACTTTATCTGCTCTATAATCGTAACTAATTGGTGCGGAGACTTCCGATGATAATATTATTTGTGCTGAAAAGGCCAAAGTTAGTTAACAAAACCTATGTTTCTTTCTTACTCATAATGACTAATCTTTACAAGATAGATGGCGGACCCTTTATTTAAATACTATAGTAGCCCCAAGGGGGTGGGGGGGCGATGTTATCGCCATCTATAGGTACTCTTCAACCCTAGTAAGTTGACTCGGTTTTCTTTTGGGAACTTCACCTGATGGTGTGACTTAGTTGTCTTTGTTTTTTTATTTCTGTGTGTTGTAATGAGGGGTATTTTCAGTGTTGATTTTAGCAACATCCGGGGGCTGAGATCATTCTTTTCAGTGTACGCTCACACTGCTAAATTCTGATTCTGATCCTTCAGAGTTTTTCCTTCCTGGGTATAGCTTAGTGCCACTATTCTTTTCCTCCCATGGCCTCGCCGTGTATATCCGTAATGATGTTGCTTATCAACTTCTACCACAGTACGGCCTCTGTTCAAATACGAACTTTAACTTCATGTGGTTAAAACTCACCGTCAATAAGCATATCATCCATTACTGTTTTATTTATAGAAGCCCCAATTTAGATAGTAATTCAACTTCTAACGAGTTCGATGCGCTATCTGACTCCATTACAAGAATTGTTTCCCTTTATCCTCGCACTGAAATCGCCATTGCGGGTGATTTCAATGTACACAATTCTGGGTGGCTTCGTCATTCTGGCCAGACAACACCCGAAGGTAGGTGTGTTGAGATCTTTGCTGAATTAAATCTTTTAACTCAGCTTGTTGATGAGCCCATTCGGGTTCCGGATATTTCTGGCCATTCGGCCAACACATTAGAGTTGTTTCTCACTTCTCATCCCGAAAAATACAGGGCCAAAGTGTCATCACCTCTAGGCACATCCGGCCATTGTGTCATATCGGTAGATTTCCCGGTTTCCGTCACAGTAAAAAGAGAGAAAGTCCCTAAAAGAACTGTGTGGCAATATGAGAAAGCCAATTGGGACGGCCTGAATAATTTCTTTCGAAATTTCAATTGGTCATTGTGCTTTCTCGGCGGTAACGTGGATGCATCAGCTGATATGATATCTAACGTAATTCTCAACGGCATGACTAACTTTGTTCCGCATAGATCAAAGAGCATCATCCCCAAAGAAAAATCGTGGTTCGAGATGATTAGGAAAGAAAAAAAACAGAAATAAGTTTAAGTGCACCAGGAACGCCTATGCAATACTCACATAAGACCAAGTTTTTATAAAACCAAAAGGTAAGGCAAAAAATACTATTGTGTCCAAAAGGAAGTAAAAACTTTTGGTCTTTTGTTAAGAATATTAAGAACTCGACCACATCATCGGTCTTAACGCTCGTCTTCAATGACTCTCCGTATGTCAGCTCCATCGACAAAGCCAATTTGCTGCCAACTCGACACTTCCTTATAGCATATTGGCTCCACCTGAGCTCGAGTCTGCAAATTCTTTGATGAACCAGATATTTTTCCGTACTCGTTCGGTAGCAAGAGTCCTCAAAGATCTTAATATAGATAAATCCGCTGGTCCAGATGGTGTCCCCGCCGTTATTCTGAAGAGGTGTTCTTCTACGCTGGCAAAACCACTGCGTAAACTTTTCCATCTTTCCTATTCTGCTGGGATTTTTCCGAGCAGATGGAAAACTGCATTTGTCCAGCCGATCCCAAAAAAAAAGGCGAATCTTCCTCCCCTTCCAATAACCGTCCAATTGCACTAACGTCCCTTCTTTCCAAGGTCATGGAAACGTTGATAAACCGTCAACTTATGAAATATCTTGAAGAACGAAAGCTTCTTAATGACCGTCAGTACGGCTTTCGTAGCCAACGGTCCACTGGTGATTTGATGGCTTATCTCACCGAAAAGTGGAACCAATCTTTACATTGTTTTGGAGAAAGTAAGATTATTGCATATTGATATTTCTAAAGCATTTGATAGAGTTTGGCAACAGGCTCTTTTATCGAAAATGCGTGCTTTTGCTATCGATGAGTCTCTTCTTCGTTGGATTAGAAATTACCTTTCTGACCGTTCAATACAAGTTGTATTGGATGGCTTCATGTATGATACCCACTTCATAAATGCTGGTGTGCCCCAGGGCTCCGTTTTGTCTCCGACTCTCTTCCTCATTTTCATTAATGATCTCCTGTCTGAAACTTCTAATCCGCTTAACTGTTTTGCTGACGACTCGACCCTCAGCTTTTCATATTCGTTTCCAAATTCACGTCCCTGCTCTTCGGACGTGGATATGAAACGGTTGCGTATGATAAGCTCATTGAATTCTGAACTTGACAGCATTGTTTCATGGGGTCTTATGAACCAAGTAAAATTCAATGCTTCGAAAACTCAATGCTGTCTCTTGTCGTTAAAGCTTAACATTCCCCTATTGCCATTATCCATGAATGGTACCTGCATCAAAGAAACCGAAAAGCTGTCAGTACTTGGTATGTGTGTCAACGATGATCTTCGTTGGAATGACCACATATTTGAAGTCGACAAAAATGATGCTAAATGCTTAGGTTTCCTTAAAAGGTGCAGGAAATTTTTCACCCCTTCTGATCTGGCTACTATTTATAAAGCCTACATCCGTCCTAAGTTAGAGTACTATTCACATATCTGGTCAGGTGCTCCTAAAACATCATTGTGCCTACTCGATAAGGTTCAAAACAGAGCATTAAGAATGATAGGTGATAGTTCAATTGTTGAATCAATTGATTGTCTTGATCATCGTCGTAATGTTTCGTGTCTCTCTCTTTTCTATAGGTTTTTTTACAAACAATGCTCGGACGAAATAGCCAGTTGCATTCCTCCCCTTAAGCAATTTAACCGCAATACACGCCTCGCAAGGAATGCAAATCAGTTTTACCTTCAGCCCAATTTGGGTCGTACAGTGAAATATAGAGATTCATTCTTTAGCCGTACTACTCGGATGTGGAATGCTTTACCTGACTCTGTTTTCCGATCTCATTGTAATACACAGAAGTTTAAAAATAATGTGCATCGGACATTTTAATAACATTATAAGGGTATTAATAACCCCTTGATGTGCGCGTATATGATGTATTATAAAAAAAAAAAAGTAAGCGCAGCTGTAAATCAACCTTTCTTTATTGTTGGTTTGCATACATAGATTCGAATACGCACTTTTTGTACATCGTCCTTTAATCCTCTCCAGAACAGGAATGTGTATATGTATATGTAGATGTACACTCAGTGATCAAATGACAATCTTTGTTAGGTCATCCTAATCTCTTAAGACATGTTGTACTTATGACCTAAGGAAATAACCTTTGATAATAACCCCTCATGTCAAACGTACATCTGAGGCACAAAAAAATACAAACAAATCCAAAGACATGTCAAAAGTGAGTGAGTTGTCGTCATTACAATTACGTAAGAGAGTGTATCACAAATATCTAGTCAATACCAAAGTAAACAAGCTTCTTCCTGTTTACTTCAAAACATCTCTCCGGGGTAATGTCCTGACGTGGGCAATTCAATTGCAATCCCTTCCCAAATTGACCTTTTCTTTCTCTGATTCATGCTTTGATCTTCCCCAAAGTTAATTACACACGCCATAGAATAAAAATCCAATCACCACTGTTAAGCAAATATTATTCGTATCGAAGATTTGATTGCCAGCCTTTTTGCCATCAGTCAACCTATACTAACTCCCTGGGTTATTTGATGTTAAACTAATTTTGATTTCCCGCAAGAAGCACTTCCCTGAGTTCACATCTTTTCTTACTAATCAACAAACGAATTTCAAAGGCTAGCTGCATAGATCCCAGATGCTCACACTTGGCTGGCCAATTATAACCAATCCTTGAAAAACAACAACGACCACAAACTCTAATTATAAGCTCTTAGCTTTGGGTTTTCTGATTTATTTAGGTATTTACTCTTTTTTTTTTTTCAAGTGAAGTTTTGTGTTTAATGAATGAAATAGACTGACATACACACATTATTTTGTGCTTGCGATCAACTTTGCGGTCGTTAATTAATTAAGTGATGTTTATTGCTATACTGTGTCCTTGTTTGCACATTCACTTTGCATGCGATTACGACATCCAAATGTCCCACAGTTTGTGTGTGTGTGGAAAGTAGTTGAAACTGAGTAATAAACTTTAACTAACGGTTTTGAAGTTGTGCTTTATTTATTTTCACATAATGGTTTGAGCGTGGCATCAGACAATAAACCACAGAAACAAGGAGTGGATGTGGAAAGCACTTGAAAAGTTAGAGTGCAAAAAGTGGAATTTGTAAATAACTTTTGACTGAAGCTAAAATGGAAATACTGTGTTGGCTTTTTAATTTATATTGCGTTCTTTTTTACCTTTGACACATTGACTTGCATAAATTAAGTTAGTTTTTCTCAATGCAAGCTGACATTTTTGGTATTGGTTAATTTTACTCCTTCGTAATACATTTTTGCTTTGATGAATGTAGATCGATGAAATATTAATTGGAAGCTTGATTTTTTGGCGTGCCGATAAATGAATGGTCGGAAAAGCAGAAAAATTTCATAAGTCAAAGTCAATTTCTGGCCCAGTTTTCAAAGAAGCCCACTATCAAAAAATCGATTGCCCCAAGTTCTTACTAAAAGAGAAGAGTTTTTAATACCGCATGAGCTAAAGTACGGCAGTTGTCGGAATACGGTGAGTTTCAAAATATTTGCATAGCACCAGGTCTCCAATTAACAGAATGACGTCCTGAATATGTTGGAGTTAATAATAACTTTTGCATCAATCTGAAGCTGGCAGGATCCTTCTTGCGCTTTTAAGATTTGAAAAAAATTTTAAATAAAAAATGACGACGTCCCAGAGACTGTTTCTTGAAGCTCCTTGAAGAAACATATAAGCAAAGCCCTAGACATGACGCGAGAATTGTCCTTGGCGATTTTAACGCAGAAATAGTGACGGAGGACGCTTTTGGAAATACAATCGGTAAGAATAGCGTGCAGAACCAAACCTTCACCATAAACTCAAGCTAATCGATTTTTTTGCGGGGCTTAACCTTATTAGTAGTCCAAAATTGTTATCTTCAGCACAACACGCCTACTGTAAAGGAAAATCTGAAACGGCCTTACACACCTTGGCTCGTACTATACAATATTCCCTCCATCACAAAGAATTCACTCTGGCCGCTTTCCTCGACAAAGAGGGAGCCTTCAATAACGTCAGCAACTCTGCAATTACAAAGGCACTGACGAAACTCAAAGTAGATGGTTCCATAGTGGAGTTGATAAATCTAATGCTAAAAAGCAGGAGAATCAACTCTTCTCTAGGATACTTCCCTGCAAAGAGATCTGTCAGTAGATGAACACCGCAAGGTGGAGTCCTATCCCCTATTCTATGGAATATTGTCGTCAATGAACTTCTAGTTGACTTTGAAGCTGAGGGATTCAAAGTGATTGCATATGCAGATGACGTCTCCATTGCGGTATCCGGCAAACATGCTCACGTCCTTACGGACCTGATGCAGACCGCTCTAAATAAACTTGTAAAATGGGCGGGAAAATGTGACCTAGGGGTCAAACCTCAGAAAACTGAACTCGTTCTCTTCACCAGGAAATATAAAATTCCTCAACTAATAACTCCTTCAATTAATAGAATCACTTGAACTTTCAAACGAAGCCAAATATCTAGGTATAATCCTAGACAAAAATCTAAATTGGAAAGCCAATACACAGGAAAGAATCAGGAAATCCACCGTAGCTTTATTTTCCTGTAAAAAAGCCATTGGTAATAATTGGGGTTTCTCCCCCCAAATCACCCACTGGCTCTACACCGCGATCATCAGACCAATACTCACATACGGAGTAGTGGTATGGTGGACCGCTCTGGATAAAAGGACCTACTGCGACAAATTAAGCAAGGTCCAACGAACAGCCGGTTTGTGTATAAGCGGAGCACTGAGATCAACACCCTCAGCTGCCCTAAATACACTTTTTAACCTTACACCACCAGATATCTTCAGCAAACAAATGGCCGCCAGTGCAGCCACTCGTATGAGAGCTATCTCCCAATGGACCGATAACAACATCGGTCACGCTACAATCCTGAATTTATTCGGATCTATTCCTTGTCACTCCGACTACACCATCCCTCAATTGGTTTTTGATAATTAGTTCCAAGTATCAATCCCACCGAGAACGATCTGGGAAGACGAAGAATTTTTGAGAGATGATTCAATTCATTTCCATACAGATGGTTCAAAAACCGAAGAAGGGGTAGGCTGTGGGGTGTACTCAAACCGACTTAACGTAAGTCTCTCATTCCGCCTTCCAAACCATTGTAGCGTGTTCCAAGCGGAAATTCTGGCGATCAAAGAGGTCCTGTCATGGCTTAAAGAAAACGAATATCCGGATTTTCTCAGATAGTCAAGCAGCCCTCAAATCACTCGGCGCTGTTTCTACGAACTCAGTAACCGCCCTTAACTGTCGCCTATCTCTTAGGGAGATGGCTGAACAGTTCAATATTCACCTTATTTGGGTGCCGGGGCACAGAGATATCGTGGGTAACTGCAAAGCCGATGAACTCGCCAGAGAAGGAACCGTTCTACCGATCTCAATCAGCAGGTTGAATATTGGTATACCAATCGCTACATGTAAACTTATGCTAAAGCAAGAGGCAATGGATAGAACAAGTCATAGGTGGTACAATATCACCACGTGCGTGGCAACAAAACGGATATGGCCAGGACTAGATCCAAAACGCACAAGACATTTGCTATCCATTACCAGATTGAAAGTTAGCTCCGTAATCAATGTCATCACCGGACATTGTCTGATAGGAAGACACGCCATAAGACTTGGCGTTCCCTCTAATGACTTCTGCAGAAGTTGCTTAGATGAGGAGGAGGAGGAGACAATCCCACACCTCCTCTGCTCATGTTCTGCACTCTCTTTTAAAAGAAAACAGCATCTATGAAAATGTTTTCTTGAAGATCCAAGCGATCTGGCGAACACAGATCCCCTGCATCTCCTTCGCTTTATAAAAAGCTCCAAATGGTTTTGTTAAGTGAGATACTTCCTCGCATAATTTTATGGTATCACAATGGACCTAATATTGGTCTAAGTGTGTCAGTTTGCTTTCCTGACAGCCATTTAAACCTAACCTAACCTAACCTCATTAGTAATACACGTTTCCGCATTTCAAAATTCATAAAGGTACATTAGGATCCTCAAATTAATAAACCAAATTTACCATGCTGCGATCGACGTCAGACACGCTTCTAGTGGAATAGATGTCCAAACTTTCATAGCGGCCAACTTTGTTGTAGTCAAGGTACGAATGTTCACGACTCACACGAACTAACACTGTGATGCGATATGACTAATCGAGTGACCCTCCACCTATCTTTGAGTCCATTGCCACCAGCACTAAGCATTGAAAACCAGTAACAAAAATGACAACTAGTTATCAGAACCGTAGCCTCTAAATTCCTGATTCTACTCGGTCTCACAAAAGAAGTATATGGTTCGATGAAGAATGCAGCCAAACAAAAAGCACGACAGATTCTGATGCGATAAAAGGGATGCTTTCGATCATTACAACGAGATTTACAAGGAGAAAAGAAGGGAAGAACACCGAATTTTCAAAAAGAAAAGGAGCAACATCAGACGGGCTCATTTATAGAAATTGAGATTTCTCACGATTGGAATAAAATTCGAAAGTTTTCTCAAAAGGTAAAATAATCATGCCAAGGACAGGGCTTCGTCTACCTAGGATTAGGACGTAGCTGAAAGAGTAAGCATCGCGAGACTACGATAGCAAGCAGGGACATATAGAATGACCGGTCATCAACGCTTATGCACAACGCATTTTCGAAAACACGTTACAGGGAAGTCGCTGATGAGGGTGAAGAACTCGTTTAAGGTGGCGTAATCAAGTAGTAGAAGACCTCAATCGACCTCTATAGTTCAAAACTGGAGAGAGCCGTGTGTTGAATTCTTGATTGTTTCTATGCTTCTCAGAGAAAACCCTTTAGATACCTGTATTGACTTGCAAAGGTGGTGCTTGTGGCGTAATGGTTAGCAGGTCTGTCTTGCTGAAGGTCATTGTCGATATACTAATTGAAGTTAAATAAAAAATGAGAATGGAAGCAAAACAAAAACGTATCAATAAAGAAATTTCTAAAAAAGTCACCCTCCCCTCCAAAGTCAAACAAAAAGTTCTATTGCGAAATATGCCGCTTTATTTGCTCATCGAACCTAGCCCTGTTCAGTTTAAAGCTTTGTAAATTTACTTTATTTAATGAAACTCCCAAACTCAATATCCAAGCAATTTATTTCCCGGTTAATGGAGACTCTAGCACAAAAACATCAAAGACAGAGGTCCTCTTTTCAGACAGGCAGCTACATTCCTCATTTAAAGTTTGTTCTATTTTCACTAAATTTCATTTATTCTGTTCATAAAATATTCAATTTCTACAGAAAATTGAACAAGCTTTGTTTGATGTTATATTGATGCAAACACAAACAAAAATAAACACTTGTCAACTGGTAGCTGAAAACGTATGGTTGTGACAGAGTGAATCTAAAATGGTGGATTTTTTTTGCTATACACAAAAACATTTTTTCTAGTTTTGTTTGCTTGTAACATCCGTACAACAGTGTGTCACATCAACAACCAAAGTTTATACTCCCTTTTTTATCTATCATAACAGCAAATGGGTGTATAAGCGAAGGGGCTTCTACACGATGTACACTTTGGCAAGTATATAATACAAAAAATAACCAAAACAACTACACGATAACATTGTCCCCAGTGGAAGGACATTTTTTCTCCGGTGAACTATAAGTAGAAACAAACAAGGGTTTTCTCTTCTTCGATGATATAGATATTCATCCACCTGAACGGAATAAGATACTAATACGACTTAAACCAACCGAAAGGTGCAGGGAAAACAACGATTGTCCTGAAAAAATGTGTGGTGTATACTCGTTCCATCAACGTCATCGGCATTTCTGAGCAATCCCTAAACATGGTGTAAATATTATTATAACATTTCGCACTGCTGCAAGGTATTTATGTACGTGTAAGTAAAGTAACTACCTTTGGCAATATCATCTCCAAGGACGAATGAGGATTGGTAAAAATAGAATTACAATAATTTGCACGATAGATTGCTGAAGGTGTTTCGAGGTATTGTGCGTCATCAGAAATAAGATGACGATTGCCGTCAAAGCAGTTTGTTTCTATGTCAAATAAGGATCTTAATTAGACTTGATACGAAGTGAAAAAGGAAGAAGGTCACGTCTGCAATGTGTCAGAGCTATAAATACAAACAGAAAATTGTGCAAAAACAGGACCTGAAAAAGTGAAACAATTCCTAGTCGTGAAATGCAATCGGAAAATAGAGGATGATAACTGAAGTTTATGGGCAACAGAAAACACTTTTAATGATATGCCTTTTTTCTTCTTCCAATTGATTGAAAAACTCAAAAGTAACTTTATTTTGTTGTTCTAATAACTGAATTCTTGATAATCCGGCTAAAACTTCCACAGCAATTACTTTTCGCCACAAAGATCTTGAAGCTTCAGCACGCAGGCTTATGCCAAAATAATAAATCTATATATATAAAATAAGATGTATGTATGTATGTATGTATGTATGTCCGGGGTAAGCTCCTAAACCACCCAACGGATTTTTATGAAATTTTCAGCGTAGACATAGTTTAGTCCAGAGATGGTTCCTGTCAAGGTTTGATCCCCATATTCCCACAGGAACGGGGTTGGGAACATAAAACTAGAAATTTCTATACAAATTTCAAAAATTCTTTCAGCACTAGGGGTGCTACATTATCTCCTTTCATCAGTAACTATAACTGTATTTCATCCCTATAATCCCACAGGAACAGAAACGGGAACGAGAACGGGAACCATAAAGTTACTTGACCGATTTCAAAAATTCTTTCAACTCCAGGAAGTTACATTATCCCTCAGTGACATAGCCTTACATTTCATTCATATATTTCCATGGGAACGGAAGGTCCCACAGGAACGGGGTTGGGAACGGAAACTTAGAAGATACTGGACCGATTTCAAAAAGTCTTTCCACTCTGGGATGTTACATCATCTTTCAGTGGCAAAGACTTATATTTCATTCACTTATTGCCATGGGAACAGAAGATTCCCACAGGAACGGGGTTGGGAACGGAAACTCAGAAACTACTGGATAGATTTCAAAAATTCTTTCAACATTAGGGGTGCTACATTATCCCCCTTTACCCTTTGTCAGTAACTTAGGCTTTATTTTTCATCCCTATAATCCGACAGGATCAGAAACAGGAACGAGAACGGGAACATTAAAGTTACTTGACCGATCTCAAAAATTCTTTCTACTCTAGGATGTAAAATTATCCCTCAGTGATATAGAATAATATTTTATTCACATATTTCCACGGGAACGGAAGATTCCAACAGGAATGGAATGGGAACGGAAACTAAGGAACTACTGGACAGATTTAAAAAATTCTTTCAGCATTAAGATGCCACATAGTCCCACAGTAAAAAAGATTTTATTGCATCCCCAAATTCCCACGGAAAAGGAAAAACGAGAACGGCAACCTTAAAACTACAGACCCGAGCAAAGCCGGGCAGCTCAGCTAGTAAAATAATAAAAGTGCAAAACTGAAGAGAGCTTGTCCGAAATCGAAATTGCTGGCGAAAGACGTTGGTTAATTCCAAGGACAACTCCAAACAGTAACGCTCATCTAAGTAAGTAAAGAAATTAAAACTAAGCTAGGCGCCCTCTTAAGCAAGGTTTCCATTCTCTTGATAACTCACCACCAATGGAAAGTTTTCACCATGCACCTGATTTTACTATTCTGGAACCTGGAGACTCGTCATCTGGTAAGGTCTATGTAAAAAGTTGAGTGCTATGTTGGGTGAAGTGGATTCAAACATTAATTCGTGTAGGTGAGGGCTATGCCCACTGTCTTGATAAATAAACTTCTCGATTCGCCCTTCGAATCCCGCAGAAAATTGTTGGTCTCCCTCATTCCTTCACAAGGCAATTTTTGTTGGAAATGCACTTGGCCTTGGGGCTCCTCGCTCTGTTGTGCCATCCTTTTTATTTATTTTATTTTATAAACGCTAAATATTTAATCAAAATCGTTAGAGCAGCTTTTTTCAAAAACCGATTTTTAATTTTTCACTTTTTTTAAAGCAGGTACAAAAGAAGTATGCAAGTTCTAAGATCTTGCAAAAAAAAATGTTTCGACAGAAAGTTTAACAAAAATTAAAGACATCGTTTTGAAAATATTTCAAAAATCAATTTTTTTAAACTGATAAAAACTGCGAAAAATTTAATTTTCCAAATGTTAATGTGGAGTCTGGTTTAAACAACCTAGGACTTCAAGAGTATCAAATTTTATTAGAATTGTGTAAGTCATTAACGAATAAGTCGGTTTTGAAAAAACGTTACAATGATGACGTAAAATTAATCCATCGTATTTTTTTTTTTATATAATTAACGCACACATCAAGGGGTTATGACTACCCTTATAAAATCGTAATGTGAGGGAAAAATAGGGTCAGGTAGAGTATTTCACATTCGGGTGGTGCGACTAAAATAAGAATCTCTATACTTGACTGTAACTCCAAGTTGGGCTCAAGGTAAAACTGATGAGCATTCATAGCGAGGCAAACAAACAACGATGGGAACTGGAGCATGAATTTTTGGACCAAGAACAAAAATTTCAGTACCTATGGGAAGAATGTCAAGCATATTCCAGGCAGAAGTCTATGCAATACGCAAATGCGCGGAAGTAAACATTGACAGGAAATATAATAACAAACATATTGCAATAATGACGGACAGTCAAGCTGCAATTAAGACCGAACGATCCTACACAATCTCCTCAAATCTTGTCAGCGAATGCATTGACAAATTGAACAAACTGGGCAGTAATAACAAGGTTACAATCTACTGGGTACCAGGACATGTAGGAATCATAGGCAAAGAACAGGCAGACGAACTAGCAAAGACAGGAGCCAGATCACCACTCATAGGACCGGAACCTTTTTGTGGAATAACAGAAAGCCACATTAAGAAAGAAATCAAGAAGTCGGAGGAAGACAACAGAGCTAAACACTGGAATGACCTCCCCAAAATACGCCAAGCCAAACATTTACTTGGCACTTTAAACACAAAACGTTACAAAGACGCAATAAAACTTAATAGAAACAATGTAGAACGCTAGCCGGGTTCTTAACCGGACACTGCAGACTAAGAAAGCACCTAAAAGTATAAGGCATAGAGATCGACGGCCAATGCAGATATTGCAAAGAACATTAAGAGTCTCCTGACCACCTCTTAGGTGACTGCGAAGCTCTAATACACCATAGGTAGAATTACCTAGGATCCTACTACGTAGAGGAGAGGGAGCTAAAACTCCTAAGCGCTACCCAGATACTAAGTTTCATAAGAGGAACTAATCTGGAAGAAGTACTTTAAATTAAGGAATACCACTTAAGAAGTAGGGGGTACAATAGATCTAAACAGGTCGAGGTACAATATAAAACCCCAATTATTCATTCATTCATTCATTCATATAGCGAGGCAGGTGTTGCGGCTAAATAGTTTCAAGGGAGGAATGCAACTGACTATTTCACTAGAGCACTGTTTGTGAAAAAAGCGATAAAAGAGAGAACGACAGGAACGACAGGAACGACGATTCTACGATTGAACTATCACCTATCACATTTTACGCTCTATTTTGTACCCTATCAAGAAGGTGCAAAAATGTTTGAGGAGCACCTGACCAGATGTGGGAGTTATACTCCAGTTTTGGGCGGATGAAGGCCTTATAAATTGTAGCCAGATCAGAAGGGGTGAAGAACTTCCTGCATCGTCTCAAGAAGCCTAAGCATTTAGCAGCGTTTTTGGCGACTTCAAATATGTGGTCATTCAAACGAAGATCATTACACACATACCAAGTACTGACAGCTTTTCGGTTTCTTGGATGCAGGCACCATTCATGGATAGTGGCAATGGGGGAATGTGGATTCAATGACAGGAGACAGCATAGAGTTTTCGAAGCATAGAATTCTACTCGGTTTTTTTTACCCCATGTAGCAATGCTGTAAAGGTCAGAATTCAATGAATTTGTCATACGAATATGAAAAGCTGAGGGTCGAGTCGTCAGCAAAACAGTTAAGTGGGTTAGAAGTCGTGTCATATCTAATATATCTAATAAATTGCGACAGTCGTGTCATATCTAATTGATATCTCAAAATAAATTTTCTGCTCGACTGTCTTATAGCACCTATCATCGCAAGTAAAAAGTAGCATTAGAAGAGCTAATTTTACGAAAATGAGGGATGCTATGATACGAAAAGGGGTTCAATAGTTTAACCGAAAAGTAAGGAGATAGAAATGAATTGAAAACCTAGAACTTGAAACTGTCTGCAGTGGGATAAAGTAGTGGTAATATAGGCTTAGGCAGTATCTACTAACTGCTGACGATCTGATCTCCAGATTGCTCAACGGATTTAAAGTCTTTCTTTTATACTCTCAATCACCCATATGCCTAGAGGCTCAGGGATAATGTATCATTCTAATCATGTAATTTTTTTTTAATCGGTTCAGTAGTTTTTCACTAGTTTCTTTATGAATATGAGGATTAAATATAGTCCTAGTTACTGAGGAATAATGAAACATTCTTATTATTTTGAAAGAATTCCTCAAATCGATTCATTGGATTCTAAGTTGCCGTTCTCGTTTTGGTATCCCGGAAAAATTTGTTTATTTTATTTTAAGCGAGAAAAACATTTTAGGACACTTTCGTTTGAGTGGTTGTCGTTGGACGTTAGGTGTGGTCGTTTCGCAAATTTGTGTCAACATTATAACTTTTGTTGGATTTAAGAACCAATAGGCTCAGGTTTCTTAAAAAAACAATTTTTGTTTTGAAAAAGCTTTTCACAAGTCCGTGAAGAGTTAAATTCCAACAGGAAAAGTTTTCCAGGATGTCGAAAGATTATTTTAAATCATCTTTATTCGTCAAAGGAGTGGAACCATATATATTTTTGAGTGGTTGAATGAAATGTTCTTCAATTTGACACACTCCAAGCATGTTGAGCCCAAATATCCACTATTTTTGTTAATATATTTTTAAATCAATATGGTGCATTTTTTATGGAAACAAGTCTACAAAGCTCACAACTTCCGATGTGGATCTTTTAAGTACACAGCTGTTAGCCTTAGGTAACAATTTTCCTTCCTATTAATGTAATTTTATGCCTTCAAATACCTTAGCGTTACGTACATTAAAAATAAGCTTGAATTTCAAACAAAAACAAATCTATCCAAAACCGAATAGATTTCTTCTTTTGAAGGACTTTTATGAGACAACTTGTGGCCAATGGTGAGACTTAGCGGTCAAAAATTAAAACTGAAAATCGTGTATTTAATAATTACACGTCTACACGTGTAAATGGTTTTTTGATACCCGTATTCAGTAGAGAGAGTTCTAATACATATCTGCTGCTCTCACAGTGTAACAAAGTGTCTAAAATATTAACCCGCTTACCAACAAGTATTATGGTCATTACCACACAATTGAAAATAGGACACTAAATGAATAAGGTAGATTGAAGCGGTGAATTCTGTTCTGTCATGTTTGACAGTTCAGGGTGACTATGACACCTGACCATTATCTCACAATTTCGAGGAGAAGCTTCAACTATAGTTCGCAGAGCTTTGAAAATCTTCTGCACGGCTTCGAGATTGGAGTGTTATTCCAAGAAAGTTATCGCTTGCCAATGAATTCTCCATGTTTCTGAACATGTGAAGATTTATTGCATTTTTCCTCAATTTGCCATGCTTTTTTAAGGATCTATAGATAAGACACTACTTTCGCAGTCGCGATGTCGTTGAAGTTGAAATATTCAATTCGCTAAATGAAGATAATGGATGGTACATTCAGTATGGAACTACTGTCAATTATTTCAGGGAAGCCTGGCGGCCTAGTGCATTTCAGTTACCTACAATTTTATTCCGATTCCGGACGGCTAAGAGAGTAAGCTCTTCTCACGCAATTATTCTCGGGGGGCCTGTCAATTCCTCGCGAAAGGCCATACCAGTGGAATAAACCTTCTGCAGAAAATTGTGGGATCCGAGCCTTGAACTCCCATATCATAGGCAGACATACCTATTATCACGTCACGGCCACCATAAATATTTTGGAACGGGAAAAAAACAAAACTAATGAGGTTCGTATAATAAGGAGCAATAAGCTTTTCATGTATATTTTTTGGTGTCTGATTTTTAGTTTAAAAAAAGAAATATTTTTTAAAGTAAAGATTTTACAGTTCGGTTGTGGGAACAGTTCTCACATGGACAGAAACGGTATAAAAGTTTAATTTTATACATATAACTGGGAATATGGTCACAATGGTCGGTGTAGCTTAGCCTGTCTTTGAATGTCATTTAAGACCATAGTAGTTTATGTTTTTAAGTCGGTAAAGCTCTAAAGAACAATCATAAAATATACAATTCCAACTTCTTTTCATCTGCTTTCATTGTTACTAATCCAAAACACGGCATCTCTTAAACCAAACTGACTGTTGAGATGGACTCATTTTTATGTCTCTAAGCGATCTTGTGATTCTTTCAAACAAGAAATAATCTGTAATCTCATCTTCAACCTGCTCATATACTTAATCCTCCTTCTTTGAAGCTTACTCTATACCAATCTGAATTAATGGAACCAACAACAGGATTTACGACATTAAACAACAACTCAAAGCATTAATGAAAGCCACAGCCAGTGCGTTTAAATTCACAAAGTGAGTCCAAAGCACAATTACTATGATGGACATGCTATAAAAACGTTTACCCAAAGGCCCCTTAATCCTTCTCCCTTACTACGTTCGAAAACAATTTTCCTAATGGAACACAGGTCGTATTCGTTTAATCTTCTTCTACTTCTCAAGAATCTTGTTGTAAATTCTAGAAGGTAGTGATTTGTTAGATATATCCCCAATTATGGCGGAACAAAGTATGTGAACGGTACTTTGACAAGGTTGTTATATCAGAACCAGAAGAGCTTGACCCATCGTAAAAGAAGTTAATCTTTCACAGATAGAAGCCAAAATCTTTATTATTTTAGCAGATGGAAAGGTTTTCCGACGAAAAAACTTTGCTCGTTACTGGCACATGGTTTGGGTTTTATCAATTTATGAGACATAAACGACACAACTATCATGGGAGCTATAAATCCATGCAACACATTCATTTGCTGTAAGACGCAAAGTGTGGATGGAGAATTCGTCCAGAGTGTCATCTGCCCTCCAGCTGTTGATTCAGAGCTAAATGGGAGCCTTATTTTATCGTTATTTGCCTCCTGGGTATGGAATTAGCAGCGGTTTCATGTATGTGTTAATAGGCACACACTGCTACTGCTACTATGGTCACCAGGGAGTTATGGAGCATTTAAATACATTTATGGATTTATTTGTAGGGATGAAAAACATAAAAGAATATTCCGAAACCAACGAAGGAGACCTTCTGTTACAATTATAAGTTCGTTAGTAAATATTCAGAGCTGCCAATTGGGTTTTCGCGCAAAGTAAGATATCTTTCGCTAGCTTCATGTTTCGAAAAACAATTAAACCACCACCTTACCTTCGCATTACTGTGCATCAATATCTCAAATCGATGCAAATTAGAGCCTCGAGGTGGTTTAAGCTGACTGAATTACTGGAATTGATTGAAATATGACGCTTGCATGAAATAATAGGTTTCACTTAAGCCAATTAGCAAATGGAAATAAAGCAATTTCAAATCAAACAATAGACAGCTGCGGTTTATAAAAGTTCAAAGGATTTTAAATTGCATTTTGTTGTTTTTTTTTACATAACAAGTTAATTAATTTTTTAAGTAAATAAACAAATTTCAATGGAAAATAGAAAAAAAAACAAAGAAAACTTCACTTCAATAAAATCATTGATTTTATGATACAACGAAATTTTTCAGTTAGTACAGAAGGTTGACGAGGTGAGTCTCTAATTAATTCAAAAATTAAAGCATGTGCTTTAATTTTTGGAATAAGTTGAAAAACACAAAAGAACTTTCAGATTTTCCATCTGGAATTGAATAGGGTAGAGCTTATTAGTAGGGGAGCCCAGGATGCTAAATTTGCAGTTACTAAAGCGTCATGGGGACTTATTGGATTGTGAAGTTTACGTTCTACAACGAAAAAAAGTGGATGGCAGTTATCCATTTTAGTGGTGCGATGAGCGTGTATGAGCTATTAAAAATGTAAAAAAAAAAAGTCGCATTGAAATACTCGAACGCGTCAGATATTCATAGAGTATACGCGCTTTGTCTTTCTGATAACCGAAAAATATTAATCTGACGATTAACTGGGCGCAAATGGGCGCAAAGAGAGGTTGAAAAATAAAAAAAGTTATTCGAGCGTGTCAGATTTTTAAAGTGAATGTTAAGTGTACTCTAAAAAGTGTATATTTCAATAATCTGACAATTTTTGGCTGATTTTTAAAAATGTAAAAAAAAACACGAGACCTTGAAATACTCAAGCGCGTCAGATTTTTATACAGAGGTATTAACTTGATGTCTTCGTCCTCCAGGATTATAATCTGACAATTTTATTGGGGCGTACTCTTAGTCTGACAATTATAAAGTAACAATTATTTGTTGTTTATGTTACGTTTTTCGAAGGTCTGTTGCTGCCAGATCCTGATCAGAATTATATAAGTTTAGCTTTGCAATACATTTCAGTACCTGAGCTCGACTCTCCATTTACAATGATTGAGCTATTAACATCACTCAATAAAATGAAAAAATAATAAGGCCGCTGGGTCAGACGGCATCCCAATTGAATTTTTTAAGAACGCAACTCCTGAGTTTCTTGAAATTGTTTTGGGATTGTTAAGCAAAATGTTTATAGAGGAGTCATTCCCAAGTTGTTTTCATGTGGCGAGTATATCTCCTATTTTTAAAAAAGGTGACCCAAGTCTTCCTGAAAATTATAGGGGCATTTCTATCTTAAGCTCACTAAGGAAACTTTTTGCCCAAATATTGTACCTCAGGCTTGTGAGTTGGGTTGAGAGCAATGACATTATTAGTTGCTTTCAGGCTGGTTTTCGAACTGGTTTGTCAACAACTGATAAAATTTTTGCTCTTACAAGTATTGCTAGGAGATTTATCGACAAAAAAAGCCTTTATTTTCCTTTTTTGTAGACTTCAAAGCTGCTTTTGATACCATCAATAGAAGATCACTTTTATTTAAGTTAGCTTCAATTGGTTTATCAACTAAATTCATCCGTGTTTATGAACAGCTTTTATCAAATATGTCAGCAGTGGTAAAAACAAGTCAAAATCATTTAGATCTGAATCAGGTGTCCCACAAGGTTGCGTCCTGAGCCCGTTGATGTTCGCTCTGTATATCAATGATATTGAAAATCACTTACCGGGAGGTGTCTGTTTTGGCGATTTATTCGTAAAGCTTTTACTTTATGCTGATGACTTAGTGATCTTTTCTGATAACCCAGTGACGTTGCAACTACAGATAAACAAACTGAAGCATTATTGTGATTCGTGGGATCTTAAATCAATACTGCTAAGTCAAAAATAATGATTTTTAAACCTCAAAACCGATCTGATAATAATGCACGAAACTGGAAGTTAGACGGAGTCAATATTGAAGTTGTTAGTGAGTTTAAACATCTAGGTTTCATTATCTCTCAAAGTTTAAGTATTAAAGCCCATATTAAAGAGAAACTTTCGATTGCAAAATCAGCGATTAATACAATATTTTATATTTTTATTTGTAGACCCTACTTCAAAGTTCCAGGTCTTCAACTCTACAATCAACAGCTGCTTTTGTTATGGGAATGAAGTTTATGGTTACCAATTGCTGGAAGAAATGGAATATATTCAAAGATACTTCTTCAAACGCATTTTCCGGTTACCGTTCAACACTCCCAACTACGCCATCTACGTTGAGTTCGGTCTAACACAAATATATGTAAGAAACTTGAAGGCTAACGCAGACTATCTAACTAAAATTATGCATAGAAATAATAGAAACTTACATAAAAAAATATTACTTATATCACTTCGTTGCGGTTATTCCCCTTTCAGAAATTGGCATGCACTTGCATTGGCACATAACCTACCACTGAATTTAAACGTCAACAACAGAGAAGATTGGAAAAATAATTTCTACGATTGAATTTCTATGATTGATGAAAAAATGTACAGAAGCCATCTTGATAGAGCTAGGGAATCAGCTTTTAGATCCACATACCGCTGCCTAAATCTGAATTTGGGGAGTAGTAATTACTTTAATGAGGATATCTCAGTCTCAGATATGAGTTTGATATTTAGGGTGCGATCCGAAACTCTTCAGCTCAATCATAGGCCACATAGGACAGACATTAACCCAGTCTGTTCCCTCTGTAACCTCAACCAGAATGAGGATGTATACCATTTCTTAGCAATTTGTCCTATCCTACAGGAAATACGTAGACTCCATTTGAACAAAAGTTTCTTGTCCCCCGAAGAATGTTTTCGCCTTCTGAACGGTGAGAGTGGTTGGAAAGTGCTAGTACGTTATGTTTCTCACGCAAAATACTACATAAACTCATATTTGAACATGTATTGAATCAAATACATTGTTCAAAGTACAATAAATTAATTTTGTTTTAGCTAAACTGAAAGCCCTATATTCCAGAACTAAATGAGATAATAATCTTTTTAAAAAAAAAATACTGGTTGTGATTTCGCAGTTTTTCTACCTCCACATCTCTTTTATACCTACTTGTTTTCTTTTCGATGCACATAGACTTATGTATACGGACTTATGTAAACATAACTTTGATAACAACATCAACATCCTACATTGCCTGTAACTAGGGTACTACGTTCTGGAGCGATTGGGAGCTCGGTAACTTCAACTAAAACTAGTAGTAGCTCCTCTCCATCACGCTTATTGAGTGGAATTATCACCAGTAAGACACTGGAAGCCTCAACATCTCATCAACATCTGCTCAGCCTCAACAGCTCTAACCCAGAAGCTGTCTCATCTGCTGAAAATTCAATGCTTAATCCACCCAACACTGATGAACTTATAGCTTTACCGCCAATTAAAAGTATATTTGTTTCACGTCTTTCTCCATCAACTTCTGAAGATTCGGTTCGTAACTGTATTATAAAAAAACTGCCCTCAGTCGATGGATCCAAGCTTATGGTAAGAAAATTCAATGTGGCTCCAGAAAAGGAATATTCCTCTTTTGAAATTAAAGTTGGAAGGGACTATGAACTATTTTCTTTAATATGCAACGCAACACTTTGGCCGTTGCACACTGTTGTCCATGAATTTTTTCGAGGAAAGAAAAGAAGGACCTACGTCTTGTAATGTGGGCTCCCTAATATCCCCAGCGACAATTGGCGCAGCTCTTTCAACCTTGGCTCCTGCGTCTTCAGTTAATTTTTCTTATTATTACCAGAATGTAGGTGGCATGAGAACTAAATTAGACTCTTTATATCTAACTT
This sequence comes from Melanostoma scalare, assembly GCA_949752695.1. Lineage (NCBI taxonomy): Eukaryota > Metazoa > Arthropoda > Insecta > Diptera > Syrphidae > Melanostoma > Melanostoma scalare. The sequence continues at coordinate 45,625,446 of OX456985.1, forward strand.
TTTCATCTTGTTCATATGATATAATTTTACTAACTGAAACATGGTTGACTGAAAGCCATCTAACATCAGAAATATTTAATTCTAATTATACTGTTTTTAGGAAGGATAGATCTAAGCTTTTGACAGGTAAAGATAGAGGAGGAGGCATTCTAATTGCTATTCGATCGTCTTTAAATTGTAGGGAGATTGAGTTGAAATCTAATTCTGAAATTTCTTCATCTTTATGTGATATTGATCAATTGATTGTTTGTATATCTTTAAATAGTGACTGTGAAGTTTTTATTATACTTAATTATATTCCGCCTAGAAGCTCTCTTGATTATTATAACATTTATTTCGAAAATTGTAAAAGTGTTTTAGAAAATCTAAGCAGTTCTCAGCATGTTATTTGCATTGGGGACTTTAATCATGGTGATATTCAATGGATATTGGACTTAGACGATAAATGCTTAATTCCTTACAATATAACCTCTGAAATTGAAGAAAACTTGGTTGACTTTTTTAGCCAATTTGACTTAATTCAATTAAATTCGATTCCCAATGGTCTTAACCGTATTCTTGATCTTGTTTTTGTTGACAAGGAATTCAATGTTTATGTTGAAAAGTCTGATATCCCTTTTGTCGATAATAAACTACATCACATTGCACTTGAAGGGCTTATTAGTTTTTATAGTTATTCAAAAATTGAAAACTGTGATAATACTCTGATACCAAACTACAATAATGCGAACTTTGATGCAATGAATGAATTTTTTTCGTCTTTTCCGTGGGATACACTTATTAGTGAAGTCAGTTTGAGTAAGGCTAGTGATTCTTTTATGGCTATTATCAATGAGGCTGTACGTAGATTTGTTCCGCATAAAAAGTCTTTATCAAATTCCAACCCAGCATGGTTTAATAAGAGACTATCGAACCTAAAAAACAAAAAAAAATAAATCATTTAAATTATATAAAAAAAATCTTGAGGATTTTCAACTTCGTTTGAATTACTTAAAACTTGAATATGAGTTCGGCACTCTTAATAAGTTTTTGTACAAATCTTATATGTTCTCCTTACAGCATAATATTAAGAGTAATAGTAAATGTTTTTGGAGCTTTATCAACTCCAAACGTAGATCTAATGGCTATCCTAGTTGTATGAAATACTTAAGTACGGTTACTAGTGATGTTGATGAGATCTGTAATCTTTTCGCAAATTTTTTTCAATCCGTCTATTCTACCAACTCTTCTACTAACCTAGAACCACCTTATATTTCAGTTTCAGCTAGCGTAGGATCCATGAAGCTTGAGATATATGAAATCAAAGCTGCTTTGCTTGGCTTGGACCCAACCAAAAAAGAGGGACCTGATGGTATTCCACCAATTTTGCTTTCAAAATGTGCTAATTCTTTAGCTAAACCTTTGACGGATCTGTTTAACCTGTCTTTATCTAGTGGTGTCTTCCTGGATTCTTGGAAATTGTCTTTTATAATTCCCGTGCATATATCTGGTTCAAAACAAGAAGTTACAAACTATAGACCTATATGTAAAATCTCCGCGTTACCTAAGCTGTTCGAAAAAATTGTGTGTGATAAACTATCCTTTAAATTAAAGGAAGAGATTTCAGAACATCAACATGGTTTTATGTCTGGTAGATCTACTACGACTAATCTCTCCTTGGTGACGAATTACATAGTAAAAAATTTTGAAAGCAATTCCCAGACTGATATTATATTTACGGATTTTGCTAAAGCCTTTGACCGTGTTAATCATCAGGTTCTAGTTAATAAACTGAAGCAATTTGGGTTTCATTCAAGATTTCTTGATTGGCTGCAATCGTATTTAAGCTCCAGAGTTCAGAGAGTTAAAATCATTAACCGTTTTTCACACCTAGTCCTAGTTCACTCTGGCGTCCCTCAAGGAAGCCACTTGGGTCCATTACTTTTTCTAATCTTCATTAATGATATTCCCAAAATATTCAGCAATTCTCTTTGTCTTCTTTTTGCTGACGACCTTAAGCTATACCGCACTATTAGGAGTGTTGAAGATTGTGTTTTGCTCAACGATGACTTAGGAAAACTGGCTGAATGGTGTCGTATAAATGATCTTCATTTGAATGTTTCAAAATGCCAAGTTATGTCCTGTTTCCGTAAAACTATACCTGTTCAGTTTAAATACCAGATTAATAATTCTGACCTGGAATGTGTTACTCAAAAAAAAGATTTGGGGGTAATATTAGATACTAAGCTTTCATTTTTACCTCATTTTAATTATATAATAAATAAATCTAACCAAATGCTAGGGTTTATTATCAGAAATACTAAGGAATTCACCGATTCATACTCACTCAAATCTCTCTTTAACTCTCTGGTTCGATCTGGACTGGAGTATTGCTGTACGGTTTGGAACCCTTGCTACAAAAACTCGATTGTGAGAATCGAAAAAATTCAAAGAAAATTCACTAGATATACGTTCTACAAACTAAATTGGAGAATCGATACTCCCTCATACAAAACCAGGTGTTTGTTATTTGGCATGCAAAGTCTAGAAAATCGACGTACTTATTTTGGGATAATGCTTGTTAGAGATTTACTAGCATACCACATAAAATGCTCTCCTTTACTTTTGTTAATTAACCTACGCGTCCCGAGTAGAACTTCTCGTAATAACTGTGTGTTTCATGAGCAAATTCATCGAACGAATTATGCTCGAAATGAATCAATTACTCGTTGCATCAGAGTAGCCAACTCAGTTTGCAGTAGTTTAGATTTCTTCGACAACTGTAGTAGAGATTCTTTTAGACAGTATGTATTTAATGTATTAAACATGCCACCATTTAATTAATTTGAAGTTTAATTAATATTCATATTCTTATTTTATTAATACTATTGTTAGTCTAATTCTTAAGTAGTCTTCAAGTGAATATGTTCTCTGATTGACGAAATAAATAAATAAATAAATAAATAAATAAATATCAAATCTAAAATTCAGATTAAATCCGGCAGACGGCTTTCACGCCATGCTTGTACTTCTTTATTCAAATTTATAATGTTACCTTCTTAATTTGTAAATAAAGAATTATCTATCTATCTATCTATTTGTTGTTTCTATTTTTTACTACTGGATAGCCCAGTTCACACTGTACAATTAATTGGACAGACTTCGTTTGATGGAAGTTGGATGGTCTGATGTAGTTTTCGTTCACACCTATCAAGCTTGTCGTCCAACTTTATATCACATACCCTTCCACTCCGTCCAACTTCTAGATTTTCAAAAAATTTTGAAAACCATCGAACAAATTGGACAAGCGGTCGTATGAAGAGTTCACACTATCAAGCATTGGTTTGTCAAACCAAAGTTTGTCCAACTAATTGTACAGTGTGAACGGGGCTGATGAAATAATAAAAAACATGTAGACATACACTTATGGCCACGCAATTAAGTCATTTTAATAAATGACGTCTACATATCCATATATTAAAAACAAATTACAACAGAAACTAAATTTATTCAAATTTTAAATATTTACAATCACAATAATTAAAAAAACAAAAAAAAAAAATAAGTTCCATTATAACAATAGTCATTTCTTTAACAAAAAATCAATCTATATATATAAAGTAGGATGTATGTATGTATGTATGTATGTATGTCCGGGGTAAACTCCTAAACCACCCAACGGATTTTTATGAAATTTTCAGGGTAGACATAGTTTAGTTCAGAGATGGTTCCTGTCAAGGTTTGATCCCCATATTCCCACAGGAACGGGGCTGGGAACGGAAAATTAGAAACTACTCCGCAGATTTCAAAAAATCTTTCAGCACTAGGGGTGCTACATTTACTCCCTTCATCAGTAACTTAAACTATATTTCATCCCTATAATCCCACAGGAACAGAAACGGGAACGAGGACGGGAACCATAAAGTTACTTGACCGAGTTCAAAAATTCTTTCAACTCTGGAATGTTACATTATCCCTCAGTGACATAGACTTACATTTCATTCACATATTTCCATGGGAACGGAAGATTCCCACAGGAACGAGGTTGTGAACGGAAACCTAGAAGCTACTGGACAAATTTCAAAAATTCGTTCTGCACTGGGATGCCACATAATCCCTCAGTAACTTGGCGTGTATTTCATCCCTATATAATCCCACGGGAACAGAAAAGGGAACGAGGACGGGAACCATAAAGTTACTTGATTTGATTTCAAAAATTCTTTTAACTCTAGGAATGTTACATTATCCCTCAGCCTCAGTGAGATAGACCTACATTTAATTCAAATATTTCCATGGGAACGGAAACTTAGAAACTGCTGGATAGATTTCAAAAATTCTTTCAGCATTAGGATACCACTTAGTCCCACAGTAAGACAGATTATATTTCTTCCCCAAATTCCCAGAACTGGAACCTTAAAACTACAGACCCGAGCAAAGCCGGGCGGCTCAGCTAGTTATATATAAAATAAGTGTGGCCATATAATTAAGTCACCTGAAAAAAAAATAAGAAAAATATGAAAAAAACATAGTTTTTTTAACCGCACCGTTAATATATCCTAGAATCCGTTCTGTTTTGATACGGCGGATATTCTCCTTTGCATGGACTCCACCTGCTGGTCGGTTTTTTTTTTTTGTAGCAACTCTTTTTTTCAGAATGTCCCCAAATTCTCTATGGGGTTTAAGTCCAGTGACTGCGCTGGTCACCCCAAAACAATCACTCTACGCTCTCCAAGGAAAGATTTCACAACTCTTTACATGTGTTTAGGGTCATTTCGTGCTGAAAGATATATCCTTGGGGTAATTGGTTCTGGTAGGCGCCGAGAATATTTGTGTCCAGTATATCCCGGTAGTCAACACCTGTCATTTTACCGTTTATTTGACACAGCGGACCGACACACCATGGCTTGTGAAACACGCCCAAACCATTATAGAATCGCCGCCATGCTTTAAGGTCTTTTTGGTGTATTTTGGGTTCAGCTCAGCATTTCTGGGACGTCTGACATACGGTTTGCCATCATTTCCATAAATGTTTACCTTCACCTCACACAACATTTGTTGATGCAAATGTAAGACAAAAAAATGTTTTAAATCTTCTAAAAATGCAATGACTTAATTGTATGGCCATAAGTGTATGTATATACAAATTTTGATTTGAAATTTTTGTTGAAAATACTAAAAACAAAACCTGAAAGTTTGAGCCCTTAATATTAGTTTTAAGCCATCGATCAAAAGGTGTGAAGATTTCCCATTGAAAATACACGGAAACTCTGACTTTCTATTTTTAATTTTCTATAACTCAGCGGCATTTCATGGGATCACTTTAACCAAAAATGTTTTTTTCTCAAAATTGAACGCTCTAAAAAAGTGTTTATTTTGGCAAAGTCGTTACTCGTACCGGCCAGGTGGTACGGGCCACTAAACCAGATTTTTCCATAAAATTCACGTTATTTCACAGTTATCTCGTAAATAACAAAAGCTACAGAAAAATTATAAATCACAAACTTGTAGAAAATTTAGTTTTCTACAAAAAAAAGTCTTGAATCAAATTGCTTATACCAATATTAACCGAGATATTAACCACCATATATAATACCTTTTATTGACGATTTTACCTAAATCTCCCCAAGCAAAATGTCAGATTATATGTTTTCCGTAATCCTGGTAAAATTACCTTCAAAATAAAAAATAAATTAATCGCGCTCGAGTATTTCTAAATGTCGATTTTTTTTTACATCTTTATGACTCGCCTACTTACTAAGGCCCCGCTCAAATTGTCAGATAATTGGAATATACAATCTTCTGGATGTAATCATAATCAACCTACCATCTGTTAATCTGACGGGCTCGAGTATTTCCGAGGATCGACTCTATTTTACTAATCTGACGGGCTGCCCTCAACGAACGCCCCAACATTAAGGTTTCATATATGGTAGGAGTACATTACAGGGTGCAAGGTTTCTCCCCAAATGATTGTCTGACGCGCTCGAGTAACGCGCAAAATCCCTTCCTGGGCTCCGCTACTATGGTCTCTATTTCATATAAAAAAAAATTGGAAGTTGAAGACCAGTTCATATTTTTACAAACGGTCATGTTTTTCTGAACTTTGCCCAAAGTTTGATTTAGTTTTTGCTTATACGAGTAGCTTTGTTCTCCAATGGATTTTAGATTTTTCAGTAAAATCTGTATTTTGTCTTTAAGGTTCTATACTAAAATCTTTGTATACATCACTGTGTCTGTGGACTTGAAATTCAATTCGAAATGCTGTGATTTTTTCCATGGTGATTCGGTTGAATCCATTGTAGCAAGTAAAGCTGTATTAACCACAATTATTTCAGGACATTACCCTCTTCTCGATTGACAATAAAGAAAAAGACTGATTCAATAACATAATTTTTTTGAGCTTTGAACTTTCCGTCCTTTGGTTTTCTCGGAATAATCTGTTATCAATATTCAAGCATGTCAGTGTTTAAAATGAAATTTTTGATCCAATGGCCCACTTCGTGTGCGTAAAAGTCCTAGTCATCGACTTTCTAGATTAAGAGAACGTCAAGAGCTTGTTCAACTCTGGGCACTGCGGTGTGTCGTGTGTGTCTGATGAAACCTATTGTGCCAGATCGACTTTCTAACCACAATTGATTGCTATGGGAAATTGTCAAGTTCTAGCCACAGCCCTCCAGGCTAGTAGACAGCTGTCGCAGTAACCTTAGACTGCTCAGTGAGACAAACACAGTTAGTTTAACCTGGGTTCCAGGACATCGTGACATTATCGGTAATGAAATGGCGGATAAGCTGGCAAAAATCGGGTCAGCACTCGAATCCAGCGAAGCGAACACTTCAGTTCTAAAGCCACTAGAGCAAGAAAAAAGCAGAATCAAACACAATTTTCTAAAAATCGCCAATGACAGGTGGTCATCATTAGAAACATGCCGAGTCTCTAGAAACCTTTGGCCAGATATTTCCCAGAAAAAAACAGAATTTCTACTCCAGCTAAGCAGACCTCGGCTCTCTCTGTTGATTGGCATTCTCACGGGTCACAACTCGTTGGGTACCCACATGATGAGAATGGGCATTAGCACATCCGACTTATGTAGAGGATGCCAAGATGAGGAGGCAGAGGAGGGATCTTTCCACTTCCTCTGTGAGTGTCCTAGCTTAGCCCACACTCGGAAAAAAACCCTCGGAGAATACTTCTTCGACGAACTGGGCGGCATCTCTAGCCTCTTACTGAGCAACGTCCTGAAATTTACTCAGGGCTCCAAATGGTTCAGTGGGAGTTCCCTACCACAATAAATATCCACCTCTCCAATCCTCCCATTTCCTCATCCTCTGATTTCCCGGGGAGCACAATGGATCCTCGAGATCCGAGTGAGGTGGTGCCACTTGTGGCTGCACCCCCCATTCAACCTAACCTAACCTAGCCACAGCCCAGTATTTTTTCGAGGCATGCAAAAATAGTTATGGGTTTGCTTGGAATATAAAAAATTTCCAAACCTTTAAGAGTGAATTAAATTGAAAAGAGATTTTCGTAGAGTAGGGATTTAGCGAAATAGGGCATGTAAGTAAACCTTTAAAATTATTCCTTAATTTTACGGGAAAAAAGTCTGACTATTTGAGTACTTACAAGATTTCCTAAAGTAAAATTCACAACAATGGATGCTAAAAGTTAACAAACTGAAATGTTTTGAGCAAGTAGTATAAAACATAGTTTTTTCTATTTTGTGGAGTATGAGTATATCCCTTAAATAATTTCAAGTCAAACTCTAATTACAAAACTACCTCTTTCGTCTAAACGGAGGAAGAAAGAACACCCACTTGTTCTATTTTTTTCTTGTCTTGACTCAATCTATTCGTCTTGGAGTTCTTGTCGCATTCTATACAGAACACCCTGCAAATTAAAAGGGGCTTGAAAGTGGGCAGATTTTCGATCGATCTAAATATAGACAAAGCTATTATAAATAGACTAGCAGACCCGCCCGGCGTAACTCGGGGCCTACTTCGACCTAGTTTATATCGTAGTCTCCGCTCTCAATATTTGAAAAAGAAAAAGAAACATTCTAATGTTGAAAGAATTCAGGAAATCTGTTTAGCGCTCTATGCTAGACTCTAAAACGCGGGCTTGTGAGGTTCTGGCATTTTGACGTTCAACTCGCTGAAAGCATTCAGTGTTAGACTCCGAAAAGCAAGCTCGTGATGTTATGGCATTTTGATACTAAAGTCGCTGAAAAATCTTTTTAGTAGACACCGATACGCGAGCTTGTGAATTTCTTTTATTTTGATTTGCAAAACGTTTTGAACGTTTAGTGATAGGTATACTCTATAGCTCGAGATTGCGAAGTATACTCCCTTTGAGTTGTAAGGCGATTGTCTGTTTCTATTGAAGACTCTCTAATGCGACGTATTTTGGTTGTCCTTGCTGTTGGCATATGTTTTGAAAGCCGTGATCTTCTTATTTAGGCATACTTACTGTTTATTTGTAAAAGCATTTTGAAAAGGATGATAGGAAATTGCCGGTTATTGTGGAATGGAGTGTTAGTAAGACGAAGGGCGGGGTAGGCTGAATTCTTAACACAGAATCTAATTTATTTCACACCTTGTTATTTGCTTATTTCTAAGGTGAGGAGATAACTAAAAAAGCACTTTCGTAGTGACTGTTCCATGTTTAATTCCTTTGAACTATAAAAACAAGCGTATTTCTTAAAAGTAATGTTTTTTTATTAAATATAGATCACTTGCTTGGGCTAGCTGCTTTTATATACAGGGTGTCCCGAAATTCGTGTAACATATTTTCTGAAATGACTCTTGGTCATATTCAAGAAAAAAATTGTAGCACAGTAAAGTCCGTTTCTCAACAACTCTTGACATCACACTTTGACAATTTAAAAAAAAGGCTAACTTTGGTGTTTCCTGACCTGTGTTAAACTCAATTTCTCTGTCAATACTGATGGTAGAGACCGAATTTTAGACTTAATTTCTTGTAGAAATAATAATCTTTAAAACTGTATCTAAATTGCTCTCCTAAAAGCTTAGGGTTGTCAGAATTTCAATTTTAAATATTGTTCAAATTTTCTTCCCGCAACAAAGTCTTGACTTTGAGGTCATTTTTTTACGACAAAATATTATCAAGCGACAATTTTCTTTAATTTCCGCACACGACCATTCAGTAGGGAGCCAACCGGGAGAGTGAGCTCCGCGGTATAATTATTTCGTGATCTTAACCCACCTCCCGTATCTCCGTGCTCAAATCAGTGCAGTAGTTTCGGAGCCTATTCGAGACAAACAAACAAACAATCAAACTTTTCCTTGTTATAATACTAGTAAGATTATTCGCTATCGGAGTTTTGGTAAGGAACTCTATTTTTTTTTTTTTTTTAACTAAATAAAGCCCATGTCACTCAGGGATAGTGTAGCTTTCCAACGGTGGAAGAATTTTTCAAATCGGTGCAGTAGTTTCGGAGCCTATTCGAGACAAACAATCAAACAATCAAACCTTTCCTCTTTATAATATTAGTAAGATTAGTAAGAAGTTAGATATAAGAATTCAATTTCACGCTAAATAGACCAAAATAAGAGCACTAGGAATTCGATTTTCTCCAAAAGTTGCGCATAGTAGCAGCTACAACTTTGCAAATGGTTTAACAAATAGTTGAGGTCAACTACCATGGCCGATTTTCTTCATGACTCCACCAGACTTTTTTGTAGCTCAACTCAAACTCAAAGAAATGCTTAAAAAATTCTTTTAAAAATATAAAAAATCTGATTTTCTAACAGTAAAAAAATGCTGAAGAGCTTATTTGAGAAAACTGAGAATGTTCCTTAAATATTTCACTACTGCAAAGAAGTTATTTTTTTTACCATTAAACTTTTGCCAACAACTTTTAAATTATCTGTAAGTCGAAAATAGGTAGTCAAAAATTATTGTGCTTGCTGATTTTCTATGTTTCTACAGGAAACTTAAAACAAAGCAGTAAAATTAAAGCATCGAATTTTGTATTTCTCGCACGACTATTGGGAACACAGTGCGACATAAATTTCAAATTTCAAATGTTCAATTTTATTCATCTCGAAAACAGCTCAACACTTAGGCTACGTTTATGACCGAGCGTAATCGCAACGCGCGATGCGATGAGAATCGCTACTAGCGATAAATTATATTAGTGCATATGGTGGTGTTCACGACACAGCGATTTAGCGAAGAGCGAATTGAGCGATTACAAGCGATAAAAGCGACGAAAATTTGCAATCAAAATATTTTGATTCATTTGAGCGAAACCAGCGAAACAGCATGGACATTTTCATAGAGTGTGTGCGTGATAATCAATGTTTATGGAATTTGCGCCATGCAGATTACCACAATCGAAATATAATAAGAAAAGCTTGGGAGGATGTTGAAAAAAAATGTGGCTTGGGACGTGAGTAAATATATTTAATATGTTTTTTATTTTTTTAATTATTGTTACATTTAACAAAAATTTACAAAATGCGCGCTTCGCTGTTGTGATTTGTTCTTATATACAGTGGCAAGCAAAAGTGAGTGCATGTTTTAAAATTCTATGTTTCAATATCTGTAACTTCCACAATATTAAACCAAATTCAACCAAATTTTCAAATACTAAAAAGTTTCCTTGCTCATGCGATAGTACTCTTTAAATTTTTCAGGAAATTGTAAAAGGCGTACGTGTAAATGATGGAATTCACCATAATATTTTCGTTCCGTGGCGATTGGGTGCACTTGAAAATTTTTTCTTTTATTTATATTTTTTAAATATTTTTTGCGCAACAAATAGCTGTTCTCTAACAATAAAATTTTGCGAGTTAATGCACGCATATTGCTTTCTATCACTGCTCCAACGTGAATAAAAAAAATATTGAGTTGTGTTGTTAGCTTTCAATCGCTTGCGATTACGCGCTACTATAAACACTCAATCGCCCGCGATAAACATAGCGAAAATGTGACAAGGACGAAGTTCACATTGGTCGATTTGTTGAAGCTTCGTGCGAATAAATGCGATTGTTTTCTTGTTCTCCTTCTCTGTTACACCAATTTGTCGGTATTGATTTGCGGTCGATTCGTTGAACAATGTGAACACTTTGGTCGATTTGTTGCTTCAACAAATCGACCAGTATGAACATCGCCAAGCGATGGAGCGATTCTCATCGCATCGCGCGTTGCGATTACGCTCGGTCATAAACGTAGCCTTAAAAATACAATATCAGTGTAAAGATCAAATTTCAAGTAAACTCTAATATACTCGTATTTGGTACACTGATGATTCAAAAACCAACAATGGTGTAGGTGAAGGAATTTTCGGTCCCAATTTCAGATCATCTACATATATCCCTTGCACACAGGCGCGGATTCAGGGGGGAGCAATAGGGGCAATTGCCCCCCCCCCCCCCTCTCTGTCAATAAAAATGTTAAGTCTATAGCAAACTGTACGTATTCGCTACAAAAATTCGGTTTGTCACTAAATTGCTTTAAATAATAATTCATTCAATAACAAAAACTCAGACAGAAAGCATAAAAAAACGTCAATGTCATTCGTTCGGGATTCACAATATTATTCAATACTTTTTGATGAAACAACTGATGCATCGCACCTCTCCCAACTGAGTATTATATCACGCTACGTTCACAATGGTAGCATTCGTGAGGATTTTGTCTCTTTCGTGGATGCATTTGTAGAACTAGCTTATTCCAGAACTGATGAAGAATACGAATCTGATGAGGAAAGCTGGAGGGAAACTAGAAGAAAACTGGCTGCCGAAGAGAAGTTATCTCTAACTGGCAAAGCCATCGGCCAAATTGTATTGTTGCAACTGAAGAAAAAGCTCAAACTTCCTCTTGAATGCTGTGTGGGAATAGGGACAAACGGATGTGCTGTTATGCTTTCAGAAGTTCGAGGTACTGTCATGGAAACTCAGAGAGAAGCGAAAAATGCTGTTAGGACTCCATAAAACAGTCATAAGCCAAATAACTCCATTTCTCAAAGTTCAAAAGTACCTGCCATTCGAGACGCTGTTGCAATAATGAAAGAGGTAATCTTCTTCTTCAAATCGCACCCAAAACGAAAAACTGTCCTTATGTACACCTTGGCGTGTGCCCTCACATCGTTTTGCGAAAGAAGGTGGGTAGAACAACATGAAGGTGTACTTCAATTTTCTTTGGACCTCATCAAAATTGTGGAAGCGTTGGAAACGATCTTATGCAATTCACAGTTTATTGTATCAGTTTAGTGTTTGAGTGATGTGTTGTCTTTAACACAGTCCTTGAGGAAGTTGCTACAATCTAAATCTCTTTGCCTGAATAGCAGCGCAATGCTGGTGAAGAACACGATTTCCGTTCTTCAAGGTCGCCGGGAGAACATAGATACCAGTTTCCACAACATCTGGCAGCATGAAAAGAATTTATGTGATCAGTTGAATGTTGAGTTGAGAATTCCTCGTATTCCACGTCATGGTGGACGCCAAATTCACCAAACCAATTTTGACACTAATTCAGCTGAGGTATGCTACAGAATCTCGTTCTACGCACCTCTACTTGACTTTGTCCTGACCGATTTGCATGAAAGACTTCGACCGGAAACCTTAGATGTATTTAAACTTACAATTTTTATTCCGGAAAATTCAATTCGATATAATACTGATGAGTTGGATACCACCGTTAAGTCGTTAATAAATCGCTTTAGTCAATTCTTAGAGTTAAATACAGACACAGCCTGTTTTCTGCTAAAAGTTGAGCAGGTTTTGTATCAGGAAAAATGGTTAACGGAAAAGAAGCAGAACAACCATCTTCCCGTTACTGCTCTTGAGTTGATGGATAAATGCAATAAGGATGTGTTTGGCATTATACACAGTTTTCTTTTAATCCTTGCAACGCTTCCGGTTACGAATTCTTCGGCAGAGCGGTCTTTTTCAATGCGGCGCCTTAAAACCTATTTAAGGTCCACAATGAGTGAAAATCGCCTTTAAGGTCTGGCACTTATGCACATCCACAGACAAATCCCAATCGATTTTGAAAATGTAATAACAAGGTTTTCAAAAACCGGCTTCAACAAAAAGTTAGATTTTAGCATTTAATTAACTGTTTCAAACTAATTTAACTTATTTTTTTTTCAATTTTTTTAAAAATGTATTCTTATATTTGATTGAGTTTATATTCAATAACTGCAAATCATTGAAAATGAAGGAAAACTACTTTAAACTTTAACCACCCACAATAAAAATAACTCTTCGCTGGGTGCCAGGACTTAAAGGTGTACAGGGTAACGAAGACAAGAGGCTGACCGCCTAGCTAGACTTGGCGCTCAAAGCCAATTCAATGGCTCGGAACCCTACTGCGGTCTCCTAATCAGTAGCATTAAACATGAACTGGTTATCTGGGAACGGCAGAACATGATCCACACCTGAAACAACTCTACTGGCCACCATCAATCAAAACAATTCATCGACTTGGCTCAAAGGCGTATGAAAGAAATTCTTGACATGAGCAAACGTGACGCAAAGTTACTTACGGACTTCTTCACTGGTCACTGCTCTCTCAGATATTATCATGTTAAGAATATGGACATCAGCCGGAATGACTCCTGACGTCTCTGTCTCGAAGAAACAAAAACGGTTTCATTTTATGTGAATGTCCTGCCATAGCCGGATCCATGCGTTTCCAAAAATGATTCACTAGTCCCCTTGACATCAGAAACACCTCTTTATCGAACGACCCCCTTCGAATGAACAACCTTACACTCTATGTGTTTAAACCCTAAAGAACAGCACAAAAGATCTTTCAGGTCGACATGCTAGTTAAGGTGATCTACCATTGCCCTATCTAGTAAATAAAAACAAAAAACGGGATCAAATTTCTACAAAGCCTTCCTCTCTATCACTTTTTCTGATAAGTGCTCAAGCCGGCAAAAGAATATCACTCCCTCATTTAAGAAGCAAGTTCATATTAGTTTTCATATTCATATAAATTTTTAGCTAAAAAGTACAAAAACCGGCAACTTAACGAGGCAGAGCCACTTCTGTACTCGCAAATTTTAAAACAGAAATGCTAATCTAAGAACTTACAATTGAATTTTTATGTACATATCAAACATTGGAAGGCAGATGAGCTTTTCAATAAAAACTTAAATTTTAAATTCTTCGTATATTCTTCCTAAAGCGAAGAAGGAACAGATTCACACAGAAGACAAAGCTGTTGTTCATTAGCTTCTCGAAGAACAACAGCTTTGTCTTCAGAGTACCATTTCCCTAAGTGGCATGAAAATCCCTGGTACTCGATACTCCAATCATCAAAAGCTCTACTTAGCATCAGAAATCATTCCCCTGGATAGATTCCTTTTTAGCCGTTCAATCTGAGTAACCTCCCCAGCCCATTCTCATCTCTAACTCAAGAAGTGAAAAAAGAATTAAATTTGCTTATTTTATTGAAAAACTGTTTGACTCATAAGACTTCTGCTTGGGAATAATAAACAATAAGCCAAGCAATTAAAAAGCAATGATAGAACTTCCTCTACCGAAGAGTAAATTATTACTCGTTATGACTTCTTTTTTAATTGCTGCTTTCAACATTAAAAATGTTATCGGTCAGAAGACAAAATAATAGTTCCATTTGACTTTTGTACGGTCTGCATGAAAAGGAATGAGGGGGAGAGTGTCACAGCCAGTAGTCGTGTGTAAATTAACTCAATTTATGTAACGTTTTGAGCTTGGCTAGGAAGGTATACTCCTAATGATTTATTTTCAAAGGAAATAAATGATTGACATAGATGTCAATTAAGCAATAATTACTTTCCCTAGCCTCATTTTGTCATAGCTTTCAAGCACAACAACCTCTACAACCCCGACAACAAAAAACAATCAAATTAAATCTCTATCATGATAGGTTTTTGCACATGTAAATAATAAAATTTACCATTGGTTAACCGTGGTTGGTGTCAGAAAACGAAACCATTTTTCCAATTAAATTATTCCTCGCTTACATGAAACGCAAAAATACGTGTTGTTTATACGTCTCCAAAGCAACACAAGGTGTCCCACAATCCGCAAGTGTAGAGGAGCAAAAGCAAATACAATATTTCTCGAACATTTGATTTGGTTTCCTTGTTCAACCTCTACTCTTACAAAGCTTCATATTGGATTGGTAAAGTGTGGAAGAAAAAATTCCACCTCTGTCTCCGTTCGAATAAAAAGCCAGTTTTTCTCCAATAACAACATTAGCACTAGTCACCTTGGCATTCGTTTCATAAAAAAGTAGTTCGTACCGTTTCCGGTTTCCGTAGTGGCACGCCAAGAATGGTAAAAATGCTTTTAAATTTAAAATGCTTTCTCAAACATTTTCTCGCGCCTTGAAATGCGGTACACGAGGAAAATTCCTTTTAATATTAAAAGGATGTGCCTGACACTTTCATTTCAAGGAAATAGCTTTTGCACTGTTCACTTATTCAATTTGAATGAGAAATTTGTCGTTAAGTTTCACACAAAGTTGGAGGTGAACAGAACAGTCTTCGGTTTCAAGTAAATGCTGATGGATGTTCATGGCGGCCATTAGTGGAAATTGTAGGAGTGACAATGAAACATGGAATTTGCGGAATTCTGCTGGCGAAAAAGCAAATAACCCGCTCTCCTCGGAAAACCAAACAGAAAAATAAATAGATTAATTGGGTGGCGCAGCAATGCTATGGAAACCTCGGAGCTTAACGCATTTCCATAAGGCCTTCAACTCTATGCCGATTACGAATGGGTAAGTAAACAAGCGCTTTTCATGGCAGAGTGTATAACGACCGAAGAACTTGCCAACACTTTCTGATTGGCAATTTTTTAAGTCTGGAAGCAAATTTAAACCGAGACTCAGCAGATGAATCTCATAGTTAAGATAGTCTATGTACGTGTTTTCATCAAATGAATCAAACATTAGTTTAATTTTCAAGATAAAATACACTTTTTGAAGTGAAAACTTCCTTAAACGCGTTTGGCACTTTTTTCATCTTCCAGTCTAGTGGGAATATTTACATTTACATTTACAGCAAACCAACTCCGCACATAAATCTACGAAGTAGGTGGGGTTGCAGCCGGGCGACAAAGACCATTTGGCTGATACACCCAAAGACTAACTACACAATTACTACATAGAACAAATAACACATGACAACGACACGCAGTAGTACAAGACCCCATTTTGTCACTCCTATTTAATTACGGTGTTTGATTGGGAACCGACGCTTTTCGGTTGACAAGGCCGTTGCCATATTGAAAATATGTAAAGTATTTTCTCAATTGAAAATGAATCTAACCTTTTCTTTACATAAGCAGACACAAGTCGTGTCTCATGAGCATGGATGAAACCTTCGCTTCGATAGCTTAATGGCAATTGAAGTATGCTTCACACTCCAGGCAAGGCCTTAAATCAATGCCTGTTCCATAAGGCAGTAACTGATTGATTTGTCTTTCGAACAGAATTGACAATAACAGGAAGACGAAAAAGATTTATGGAAAGATGAAAAAGTTTTCTACCAGAGTCTCAAACTCGTTGAGTTTCACTTTGAAGGATAACAAAGAATACTTGCAGTGAACTTTGCCGAAGGACTGAAATCCAACAGGCCTTTGAAAATGTCCCTTAGTCGATTATACTATGCTCCTCCTTTCCTATTGTACGTTCTTATTTGAAAGTAGAAGGACACACAAGATACTCTACGAGACAACACTAATTACTGCTATCAATAAACACCACCTTACACCTGTAATACAGAAGGATTTCAAACAAAGTGGAAGGACATCCAAAAACACAGAGCAGCAAGTAATCCTTATGTAAATGAAAACTTGAAAGTGATATCATAGTCTTAGAGCGACAACTACCTGAATTTGGTTTTCAGAAAGTTAAAGCAGAAGAAAAGTTTTTAAGTTGAAAGTTTCCAAAGTTTTGGGAATCAGATACCATTTGAGATAAGAAAAGACTTTTATGTTATTGTTTTATGGAATGATAAAGTTTAGTATAAACGAAAATCTTGAATACCATAACATTGAATAGGCGTTGACAATGGCAACTTCCGACGAATAAATTAATGTTACTTTTTTGCTATATGCATTATGT
This sequence comes from Melanostoma scalare, assembly GCA_949752695.1. Taxonomy (NCBI): domain Eukaryota; kingdom Metazoa; phylum Arthropoda; class Insecta; order Diptera; family Syrphidae; genus Melanostoma; species Melanostoma scalare. Next base: position 45,642,511 of record OX456985.1, read on the forward strand.
ATTATTTAGGAAAAGAAAAAGTTTTCATAGCTCTTAAGCATATGGTAAACATCATTATTAGTTTTGTCTTGTGATGTATCAGCCAAATGGTCTTTGTCGCCCGGCTGCAACCCCCCTACTCCGCAGATTTATGTGTGGAGTAGGTTTCATGTAAATGTAAATGTAAATGTAGTTTTGTCTCTTACTTATTTGGCAGTAGTAAACAGACATTTAAAATAAAAGAAATTCGTAGGGGCTTTGATAAATACTTTTTTTATATGCTTAATGCTTCTCGACTTTTGAATGATGACAGTTGACACTTGTGAAAAAGAACCATTACTTGATACGACTTAATTTTGTATATATTCACTCGTCTAATACTCATCAGATCACATATCATGTATCACGTATTTTGAAGCCATTCTAGAAAAAAAAGTTAACTAGAGAAAATTGACATACACTGTCAAAAATCCCAAAATACGCTGAGAAGCTAGACACGATGTTTACTCGGACAAAATTTTAGTTTGCTTTTTTAATACAATTGTACTTCTGCAAAAAGATTTAATTTTAAATAATTTAAAATCTACAACCGTGTAAACTTTATCGAAAGCTTATACGAGATGACGAAGGGAGCTCTTAATTACTTTTCTCAGTGGGGTTTTTGGTATTGGGTGTCTTGAACCGGTAAGATAATACTTATTTTGCTCGAAAACTGGTCCAACGATTTCGAGTAATTTTTGTGTAAAGGATTAGTTTGAGATTGTCTTTCATATGAAAAAATTTGAAAAACTCTACAAAACGGTACCAAAAAAAACCAACTTTCTCGTTGCTTACACGATGTTGACGAAATTCTGTATTTTGGAGGTCATAAGAAAAGAAAGATTTCATATCAAAATTTTATTTTTGATATTTCTATAAACTTTTTTTATGAAATAACTTTAAAACAATATCTCTGATTTTTGAAAAAAATTTTTTCCAAAGAACTTCTGACAGGATCTTAAGCTTTTCATACTTTACTTTTGAAAAACTTGTTTTTAAAAAAAAGTGAAAAATAAAAAACCGTTTTTTTTAACTGGTCCAACGATTTTTATAAAATTTTCGGCGTTTATATGTAGCAACTGCCAAAGAATGGCATTTTTAGATTTTCGCTGGAAGCCTTTGGAATATTTAATTTTATTTTTTTCCACATTTTGCATGATTTAATAAATTTTTCATAATTAATGTGTATTTGGCAGCCCTTTACCACTAAATATATTAAGAGCGAATACTAAAACCTTTTACTCAACCTTAAGACTTTGGTATTGTACTTAGCACGCAATGGCAAGTTCGTACGACCCAGACGGGCCCATTTTTCTTCAATTCGTTTGTTATTCAAAAAAATTAAATTTTCTGATTATGTTTTGTAAAACAATGAAAATAAACTTGTTCTAACTTCGAGAGTACCCATCACGGTGTTTGAGTTTGATTTTGATCCAGAAAACCACCTCCACTGCTTGTTAAGTTTATCTTAATGAACGAAAGTATTGAATTGAAAAGTAAAATTTCTCCAATGGATCAAAAACAAATATGTATGATCAGGGTCGGATTAACCCTCAACGGGGCCCTAGGCAACCATCAATTTGGGGGCCTTTTTTTCAAGCCTGTTCCTTTCTTTTTCGATTAAAATAAAAACTTAATTATATTTTATTAATTATAATTAAAAATAAATTAAAAATGTTAATGTCAAAACGTTATAATTTTAATAAAGTTACCATCTACATTTTAAACATGTCGTATTCTACATTTGTTTTCGGCAAATTCATCAATTGTATTATCAATATCAATTTTCTTCAATAAATCTGACTCAATGCAAAGTATACCTAACATGTCTAGTCACTATTGTCGCGTTATAGCTCTTTTAGTATCTTTGATTTTTTTTAATTCCGAGAAGGATCGTTAGGCACAACAATTTGTGATCATCAATGTTAAAAATATCCGAAAAGCTCTTTCTGTGTTAAGATACATCGGATAATTGATCTTCCATTGGAATCTTATACAAATGACTATCAGTTTTTTGTGCATTAAGGTATCTGGAGTTCACGTAACTTTTGAATTGTTTCATTTCAATTAAAAATTCTTCCAAATCTCTGGAATAAAAACGAACTAGCGCTTCGTGGAGTTCTCCACCACTTAGAGAAAAGTTGATGAGAAATGCAAATCTCTCTGAAACTTCCATATACACTTTCGCACGTCGTTTGATTTCACTGTGAAGATTGTCGTTGATTTCGATGAAACCTTTAGTTCTAACATCATCGCAAGACGTAAATTCTTCTTCTGAAGAATTTCCGTCATTAGGTTGTTTTTTTCTACGACGAGTATGTTTTACGTTTTCTGTATAACCTACACCAGGTAATATTTGTTTTGTTTTTTCCTCGAAATCATTGCTTTTCTCGAAATGAAACTAAACTCTCTTCTAATGATCCGTACAAAAAAGCACAAGTTTGCAAATTTGCTTTTTCACTTTGCAATGACTTAGACCTCGGCCACGCAGTAAGCGGCTGAGCGGCTGAGCGGAAAAAAAATTAAAATATATGAAATCACACAGAAACGGCCACGCTATGAGCGATCGGCGAAACAAAATTCTGAGCGTCTAAGCGGCGCCGCTCAGCAACCATACCTATTTTAATTTTTAGTAATGTTCTGAGCGGCAATTAGCAATTCTTTGTTTTATTAACCTAGGACGCACTTTTTCAAGCAGCAAATCAAAAGATAGAAAAGATAGACATACGAAGGTATTGCAGAATCTATCTGGAAATTTTCTCAGATTCAAAAATAAATGATTAAATTCTCCAAATTCCGATCTTAATTGGTTAATCGGATGAACACCAAATCGTCATCTTTTTTGTATAATTTTAAGTAATTTGTACACATACAAACGATTTTCCGACAGTAAAATACGGCGAACTGTTCTTGAGAACGGCATTTTAACTACTAATCGCTCAGTGCCATACGTCGCTTAGAGTTGTCTGTATAATGGCAAAAAAATCTACTGCATAACAACAGCGCTTCGGAACATGTTCTCCAACCAAATTAAGGGAATGCGCGGAATAGGGAACATAGATCGCATTCTCATTCGAACTCAATATTCTTGCTTGCATACCTTGATTCGAATCCAGGTACCTACCATTCGATTCAAGTCCAGTCGAATTTTGACATGTGGATGGCCCATGTTCAAACCAAAATCTTACATCTTCACTAGTAAAGAACCCCGCACAAAATGTATGGAAAACGGATCCCGGTCAAATTGGCTGAAATTTTGATATGTTATTCTTTGAACCCTTCTGAACAAAAGTTCTTATGGGCACACCGCCCAGAAACGAATTGTTTTCGAGTTATTGGCCCATATTCATTTTTAATTGTTTTTTAGAGCCATGCATTCCAGACATCCTATTACTGATAGGCCTAAGGAATTTCGCAATACATATATACGTTTTTTGGGTCGCTGAACTAGAATATGATGTCCTTTTATACATAAAATGGTACAGCTGCCCACAATAGGCAACTTTTAGTCATTTTTTAGGAGTTTTATGGTATTTTTGGAATGAAGTTCCTTATCGCGCGTTGTGAAAGGGGGCTAGACGGAAAAAACTCTTACGAAAAGTTGTCACGACACTCTTTCCTATAGTAAGCTATTGTAAGCTGTGCGTCGTCGCATGTTTCTCTGTCCGTCTCTCTCTCTCTAATAGAAAGCAAGCCAGATATTTTCATTTCTATTTCGCATTGAACAGTGTGGTGTCGCGACGATTATTTTTGTTGAGTGTATATAGGTTTTTTGTCAATAATAAATAAAAAAAAATATCCGGGTGTCCCTTGACACCTATCAAGTTTTTTTAACTTACTTGCACCGCTATAGGGCCACTTATATGATTTATTGTTTATTGTTGTATGGTTACTGTACTTTATGCAGTATGGTCACATGAGCAATAGTGTAGACACTAAGTATAAGTACAAAAATTCCATTATTTAGTACATTATTTACATATTATAAATCTACCACTTTACCATGAAATCTACTAAATGTATAATAACAGAACCTTTTTTTGTCTACTATCCACAAACTGTATTTATACCGTCGGCGTTAGCGTTACCCGATGTACACCACGTGGAGGTCGCGCGATCGGGTTTTGTACATCATGGCCCTGAAAAGGGCCGATTGTTTTTACTGGTTTTATACAAAAAAATAGCTAAGAAAACTGACATTTAGTTACTGAGGACGATTTGCTGCATTTTGAATAGTATCAAGTAATCTAGTTGATGGATAATGAATGTTAGCTTCATGTCTCGCATATCCTAAGAACCATAAGACACTTGTAACATGGGCACAAGTACCAACAACTCGAGCACCTGATGGGCAAGTGCAGTAATATCCGAATATGGGATCCTCATTTCTGTTAACTTCATAATCCTCGTCATTAGCCTCAATCTCATCATTTGGTTTAAAAGCAATGCAAAGCTGATGTCTTGTAGCATTACGGAATCGAGAATAGATTCTTACACGAAGTAAACCACGCTCCGGCAAATTATTTTCTCCTCTTAGCATTTCAAACTGAAACTCTTCATCTGGGTCTCTTTGTAGCTTGTCTTGTATATATGATGGTGAAAGTCTTACTTGATAAACTCCAATGGTTATATCTTTTAAATCTTCTAAAGATAGTTGAGGAAATTCCATCAGCTGTCCATCGTCCAATCGTACCCATCGATGAATATTTCTAGCAAAAAGATTCTCTACTTCCACTAAAGCCTGCACGACATTTGGTTCTTTGGCTTTTTCAAGAATACGATTTGCCAACTCAGCATTAGCTCCTTCCATATGAATTGTAGGGTGATATTTATTTATAAGTGCTCCAGCAATCCGATAATAATCTCCTACATTTGGAGCATGCTGAATTGAAATAGTTTGCTTCAAAAACTTAAAAATAGATTTTATATGTCCATTACGAACTTCTACGATCCACCTTGATTTCGTAATTATTCGAGAATCGTTTGCCTGCTCTGTTGGTAACTGACGCATTCCACGTTCAAGGAGTGATGGCATTTTATAAATAATACCTAAATGAGCTAATAGTTCTATGCTATCCCGATAACCTCTGTCAATTAAAATAATATCATTTTCTTGAAACCATTCTCGCATCCTTTCGCCATCTCTCTCAAATTCAGCTTCCAGTATTGCAGCATCGTTGTTATAATAATCGGAAAAGTAAGGACCTTGAATATCTAGGATATAACCATCGGGAGCTACAATAAGCACTGGTTTTATTAAATGACGCCCCTTATGAGTTGAGTATGATTGTCGAAGCGAACGAAAATTACTACTTTTATCAATAAAAGAATAAGTTGCATCAATACAGGCAATAACTCGAGGAGTATCAGGCTCAGGATTATATAAATGATTAGCGAATTCCGTAACGTGCCTTTCAATATAGGCTTCTCTGTTAATTGCATTGAAACCAATATTTTCAGGTACAAAACGCTGCATTAAGGATTTCCTAACTGTATCAACAATCAAACTTGTATTTTGTCGACTGGAATTTTGAAAAATTGCATTCAGAAATTCGTCTGAAACCCCCTGGCGCATTTTGCATAAAAATAATAATAGATCCCTTTTGCTAACATATCTGAAGCCCCCATCAACAGGTACCCGGTCGCAAAAAGTATATAAATCCTGAAACTGTTGTTTTGTCAATGAACTAAAGCACTTAAACTCTTCATCTATGAAGCTATTTTCGTCTTCGATTCTTCTCATACTTTTTGCTACACCTCGAAGCCCTTGCAAAAAAGTTTGAAGCTCCTGTCCTTTAAGCCGATAAGGCCTGTTAATAAAGCCTAATCCTAGATTTAAATGAGGTAAAATAAATCCTTTCGCATCTAAATGATCGGTGCAGGATTTTACGTTTTCGGGAATGTATATATTCATTTGTATAAAAATATTAGCTTTGGCTTCGATAGATAAGCGATGAATATCATCATCTGCATTGCAAATTAAACATGTGCTATTTCTGGACTGGGTTAAGACATTTAATCTCAAACATGTTGGGTCTTGTTCAATTAAAGCAATTTCCTCAATAATTGATTGATTGCAATTAATGCAGAGTCTCGTAAGGTCAGTTACAACCATAGGTGGTCTATTAAGATTATCACGTCTTTCAATAGCTATTTGTCGCCTAACGTTGTTTTCTTCAACGATTCGAGCCATTGTTCTACGTAAAAACCTATTATCACAAACAAAACAATTCAAATATCGATTAGCCATTGATTTAATTGAGACTAAAAAAATATTCCCGTTAAATGAGAGGTAAATCAATGTTAAAGATTTGTATTGTAATAATTTTCAATTTATAATTTCAGTTACTATAAAAAGTATTTTTTTTTAATCAATTCTCTCCAAGAAAGTATTTTACATGAATGTTCTTCTCATTTTAAATTCTATTGAGTGATTTTGTTTGCGAAAATAAATAGTGATCAATTAATATTTATTAATTCAGCATAATGGAACCTTAATATGTATAATTTTTACCAAAAATCAGCAAGAATACGCAAAAAAATCTATTTCTAATCAAATAATCTTCTGTTATCGTAATCTTCTTGTAATCGTCTGCAATCGTGAAGTGAGAAATTATTTTTAATTGAATTTTTTCAACATTTTAAAGCCTTAATACAATTTAACTTAAGTTTGTATTTAAATACTCATAAAATAGAGAGATATTTCTATGTTCATTTATTAAATATAACTTCGTAAAAAATAATTGTAAGTCTTTTAACCAGAAAAAACAATCGGCACTTTTTAGGGCCAAGATGTAGAAAACGCGATCGCGCGACCTCCACGTGGCATGCATGGGATAACGCTAACTTTAGTACATTTATAATATGTAAATAATGTACTAAATAATGGAATTTTTGTACTTATACTTAGTGTCTACACTATTGCTCATGTGACCATACTGCATAAAGTACAGTAACCATACAACAATAAACAATAAATCATATAAGTGGCCCTATAGCGGTGCAAGTAAGTTAAAAAAACTTGATAGGTGTCAAGGGACACCCGGATATTTTTTTTTATTTATTATTGACAAAAAACCTATATACACTCAACAAAAATAATCGTCGCGACACCACACTGTTCAATGCGAAATAGAAATGAAAATATCTGGCTTGCTTTCTATTAGAGAGAGAGAGACGGACAGAGAAACATGCGACGACGCACAGCTTACAATAGCTTACTATAGGAAAGAGTGTCGTGACAACTTTTCGTAAGAGTTTTTTCCGTCTAGCCCCCTTTCACAACGCGCGATAAGGAACTTCATTCCAAAAATACCATAAAACTCCTAAAAAATGACTAAAAGTTGCCTATTGTGGGCAGCTGTACCATTTTATGTATAAAAGGACATCATATTCTAGTTCAGCGACCCAAAAAACGTATATATGTATTGCGAAATTCCTTAGGCCTATCAGTAATAGGATGTCTGGAATGCATGGCTCTAAAAAACAATTAAAAATGAATATGGGCCAATAACTCGAAAACAATTCGTTTCTGGGCGGTGTGCCCATAAGAACTTTTGTTCAGAAGGGTTCAAAGAATAACATATCAAAATTTCAGCCAATTTGACCGGGATCCGTTTTCCATACATTTTGTGCGGGGTTCTTTTTTCCATTTTCCTGGATCGTTGGAACGTTTGGAGATATCTACACCTTGATTTTTATGTACACTTTCGCCAACAAGAGATTGGTTTGAAGATTCAGGTGTTGAGCTGACTGGATTCTCGTACAATTCAGGACTAGTTGCAAGTGCTTGACTGCCTGATGAATTTGGTGATTTTACCTTCCGATGAAAATAATTGTCGAGTTTTGGAACTTTTTCCAACACTACACTTGTTCGTGATCGTTTTTCTTCGGCAACCTTTCTTTTTTGCGCACCACTTAAATATGAACGAGACATTTCTTAAACATAATAACAACTTAAGACGCTAACGAAAGTTTGAGTATTTACTAGTGCATTGCACTAAAACTATCACTGCCAAAAATGATGGTCTCACTACGGTAAGGCAAAAAAACGCGGACTTTTAAGTTATAGTAACAAGGATATTTTATTCACTTATTCACTTAACACTATGTAACTGTTTCTTTTTTATTATTCGATATATATACTCTCCTTTCACTTCGATACACTTCTTTCCACGCTCATACAATTTGTCAAATGTGTCCGAAATGTCCTTTTTAGGAACCTCGTCTAGATCGTCGGTCGTCACCTTTTGAATAAGGTCAATTGAATTTTATTTATTTGAGTTAAGTCTATTTTCAGTTCTTAAAATTAATGTTATGTTTGCAAGAAAATTTTAGAAGCCTTTTTCATTTTTCGGGAGCCCCCCGAAATTGGGGGCCCTAGGCAACTGCCTATTCTGCCTAACTGTTAATCCAGGACTGTGTATGATGAAAACATCTGTATTGCTGACACCTGACACATCAAACACATGTCGAAGAATATTCGATGTATGCAGGAACACAATCAATATTGCACAGTATTACGACTCCCAAAGGCGGTGTATCCCAGACTGAAGACCTTGTGACACGAATTCTTGATACTTATATCCTTGCATTCAGTCAGCTGAACATAAACATGACATCATCAATTTTTTAATTTTTTTTTGATTGTGTACCGTACAAGGAAAACACTAAGGTATGCATTATGAGCTTCGAGTTGAAAAAATTCACTTCGAAGAGTGCAATTCCATAATGTTTTTACAAAGCAAGCTATTGCAGAGCCGCGTTATGAAAAGAACACGAATGCCTTCAGCAGGAATTCATATTTGCATGTCTATTCAACAACTGTTGTTAGTGTAAGGTTCTTGTTATTGAAAAGTAGTTGAAGATGACGGGGGCGAAAGAAAGTACTGCTTCTGTTTCCAACAGTTGAAATGGAAGGAAATTGTTTCCAAGAAACTTTTCCACTTCCCAAAGAAATTGCTAAAATTATAAAACAGAAAAATAAAAAGGTAATTGCAGGATAGTTTCTTACGATTTCTTCATAATAAACAATCATTTCTTTTTATGAAACTATTTCTAAAGCTGAAGCATTTTTCCAGTCTCCTAAATTCAGAATCTTTTGTTGTTATTAAGAGAAATTGTAGGTATTCGCAATATACGAACTTTTAAGTCTTGCTCTGTCTGCGATAGTATATTTCATGCAAACGCTGGGAAATGCTTTTCTTCTAAAATATGTTCATACACTTTCCTGGAAGGACTTTATGGCCAAATTGTTGGGATTGGCCTTATCGTAAGAGAAAACCTTCAATCGTTTATTTTGTCATATAATTGCTCAATTTGTGAGCATTTTGAATACAATTGCTTTATTGACAATGAGATGTTTTCTTTCAATATGAAATCAGAAACATCAGCATAAAAACACATGAGCGATTGTTGTTTTCTTTTCTGGTTTACCGACTTTAAAGCAATAACAGATCCATAAAAGCATTTTATAGCCTTGAGGAGTGTTTACTTTCCTTCAAATACTACAAACAAAATGTGGGTTATTTGGCCGCCACGCGCCGTGGTCGTTTATACAACTGCTGTATTGGGTCTCCCTAATTTTTTTTTTTTTTTGGGAAAGTGTTAAGGAAAGATTATGGTCTTGGACTGTTAGTCCGGTCAATTTAAACATCAAAGGTTGGAAAAGCTCACAACTGGTGGAATTGTTCGAAAACTATTTTTAAATGAAACGTAAAGTCCTAATTGATTCGACAGTTGGAAACAATGGCAAGAGTACGATAACTTTGGCGACAAGAAATAATAACGGTTTTTTGGGGGTTCAATACAAACATTTTTTACTAAGGGAAGGGGTCTATCTCCCCCCCTTTAGGCGGTAGTGGTAATTTTATAACTGACCTCAAAGTCAAAAAAAAAAAAACACTTTGAGCATTATGTTTCTCATGATTACAAATGCCAATAAAAAAAATAATTGTATTAGTTGCTTCAATAAAATTTTTATCAAATGCTGTAAACTACTTTTTTTCTATGTCTTATAGTTTTTGAGATAATTGAAAAATAGTCAAAGTTATCGTACTCTTCCCGAAACAATTTACTCGATGTCAAAGGCCACAAAAACGAGCAGTTTTCCGGAAAACGTAAAGTCTTATCATAAAACTAACAACAACAAAAATTGAAAGCCAATTAATTATAATCAATTAAGATATAACGATTCTAAAAGTCAAAAGAGTTACATTCGTCATAATATGTAGGTAAGTACCTTTTGTCCCATCACACCATATGGGGTAGCAAAGACATCAACAAAAGAGGTGAGTCACTTTTAGATTTTCTCATGCATTCACTGAAAAAAAAATTGTTCATAAAAATTACGAAAACCGTTTATTGAATTTTTGTTAGTTGGCACAACAAACATTTTGTTGTCACATGAAATTTTTAATTGTCGCAATAAACGTTTATTGAATTTGGATTTCCGAAATCAATAAACGTTTATTGGGACAAATAATTTGAGTTTATTGATTTGAGTTTATTGCCTCAAACAAGTATTTATTGAATTTCAAGTAACCATTTACTGTCTCAATAAACAACTTGTTGATACAAACAACTGTTGATTGACTTTCAACCAACCATTTATTTTCCCAACAAACTGTGTGTTGGCACAAACAACTATTTATTGACTATTTATTCTCCTAATATTTTTTTAATTATCAGTTTGTTGCCGCGAACAACTGTTGATTGAATTTCAACCAACCATTTACTGTCCCAACAAACTGTTTGTTGGCACAAACAACTATTTATTGACTATTTATTCTCCTAATATTTTTTAAATATCAGTTTTTTGGCGCAAACAACTGTTGATTGAATTTTAACCAACCATTTACTGTCCCAACAAACTGTTTGTTGGCAAAAACAACTATTTATTGACTATTTATTCTCCTAATATTTTTTTAATTATCAGTTTGTTGCCGCGAACAACTGTTGATTGAATTTCAACCAACCATTTACTGTCCCAACAAACTGTTTGTTGGCACAAACAACTATTTATTGACTATTTATTCTCCTAATATTTTTTTAAATATCAGTTTTTTGGCGCAAACAACTGTTGACTGAACTTCAACCAACCATTTACTGTCCCAACAAACTGTTTGTTGGCAAAAACAACTATTTATTCTCCTAATATTTTTTTAATTATCAGTTTGTTGCCGCGAACAACTGTTGATTGAATTTCAACCAACCATTTACTGTCCCAACAAACTGTTTGTTGGCACAAACAACTATTTATTGACTATTTATTCTCCTAATATTTTTTTAAATATCAGTTTTTTGGCGCAAACAACTGTTGACTGAACTTCAACCAACCATTTACTGTCCCAACAAACTGTTTGTTGGCAAAAACAACTATTTATTCTCCTAATATTTTTTTAATTATCAGTTTGTTGCCGCGAACAACTGTTGATTGAATTTCAACCAACCATTTACTGTCCCAACAAACTGTTTGTTGGCACAAACAACTATTTATTGACTATTTATTCTCCTAATATTTTTTTAAATATCAGTTTTTTGGCGCAAACAACTGTTGACTGAACTTCAACCAACCATTTACTGTCCCAACAAACTGTTTGTTGGCAAAAACAACTATTTATTCTCCTAATATTTTTTTAATTATCAGTTTGTTGCCGCGAACAACTGTTGATTGAATTTCAACCAACCATTTACTGTCCCAACAAACTGTTTGTTGGCACAAACAACTATTTATTGACTATTTATTCTCCTAATATTTTTTAAATATCAGTTTTTTGGCGCAAACAACTGTTGACTGAACTTCAACCAACCATTTACTGTCCCAACAAACTGTTTGTTGGCAAAAACAACTATTTATTGACTATTTATTCTCCTAATATTTTTTTAATTATCAGTTTGTTGCCGCGAACAACTGTTGATTGAATTTCAACCAACCATTTACTGTCCCAACAAACTGTTTGTTGGCACAAACAACTATTTATTGACTATTTATTCTCCTAATATTTTTTTAAATATCAGTTTTTTGGCGCAAACAACTGTTGACTGAACTTCAACCAACCATTTACTGTCCCAACAAACTGTTTGTTGGCAAAAACAACTATTTATTCTCCTAATATTTTTTTAATTATCAGTTTGTTGCCGCGAACAACTGTTGATTGAATTTCAACCAACCATTTACTGTCCCAACAAACTGTTTGTTGGCACAAACAACTATTTATTGACTATTTATTCTCCTAATATTTTTTTAAATATCAGTTTTTTGGCGCAAACAACTGTTGACTGAACTTCAACCAACCATTTACTGTCCCAACAAACTGTTTGTTGGCAAAAACAACTATTTATTGACTATTTATTCTCCTAATATTTTTTTAATTATCAGTTTGTTGCCGCGAACAACTGTTGATTGAATTTCAACCAACCATTTACTGTCCCAACAAACTGTTTGTTGGCACAAACAACTATTTATTGACTATTTATTCTCCTAATATTTTTTTAAATATCAGTTTATTGGCGCAAACAACTGTTGATTGAATTTCAACCAACCATTTACTGTCCCAACAAACTGTTTGTTGGCACAAACAACTATTTATTCAATTTCAATCAACCATTTATTGTGCCAAGAAACAGTTTATTGGCGCAAACAAACTCTTTATTGGTACAAACAATCATTTATTGCCGCAAGTTAGTCAAACGCAAAGTTGTGAAGAATAAGACGATTTATTCATTCTGTTTCTGTTCTTTGATGTGTAACGTGGTTGAAAAATTGTGTAAAAAGTAAAAAATTAAAAAAAAGACTGTGAATATATAAGAACCAATAAACTTTTGAGTTAAGACGATTCAATAAGCTGGATTGATCCATACATACATATGTGAGTATTTTCCTTATCATTGCTTTATTTTATTATCTTTTGACTAGTAAATGGTTTATTGGAAATTTTCAATATTAATTCTTGCATAATTAAAAAGTTATTTATCTGAGTGCGTGGTTAATTTCTATTCTTATATATCGTCGGTATCCTCAATGATACGAAATTCATAGTCAATCTCATGTTAAAAAAAATTCTATGTTTATTTAAATTAGTTATATATTTATTGAATCCAAAATAATTCATTCCATGTCCAAAAAATCCCCACGTGCAGTGTAAAAGCAACTCAAGTAGACTTGTGTCCAAAAACCAATAAATGGACTTAAGCTCTTTTTGCAGGATTGCCACGATATGTGAGTTAATCTTGCATTTGTTCTTTCACTTCAAAAAAGTTATTTTACTTATTGGTTCCGTATTTCAATATCTTTTAGCCATTTTGTCACTATTTTTTATTCCAATAAACCATTTATTACCCCAATTAACTATTTGTTGATTTCACATAACTACCGATTTTTCCGCTCTTTTTCTTAAATTATTCTTTTTCATCATGCAATTGAGGATTTCCATAAAATCAGAAGCTTAAAACAATACTGTTGCAGAAAAAATGATTTGTTTTGTTTGCAGTGCTAAATTAACCGACGTAATCACACTTATACAACACTTAAAAAAAGTACATTATTTGAAATCTTTTAGCACTTTTCGCTGTAGGGAAAATTTGTGTACGCAGTCATTTCAAAATTTAAGTAGCTTTAGGAAACATTTAATCAGAAAACATAATGAGAACTCTGAGGTACAAGATTTAAAATTTGATGATTTAAATTCCAGTAATGTTTTAAGTGACGAACAAGAATCCTTTAATTTCAATGAAAAATCCTTGCCTAATGAAAATTTAGAAAATTTAACGCGTAATAATAAAGAAAAGATAAATATAGAAGACTCTGTTAAAGAGATCTCCGATTCTGCAATTCGTTTTTTATTGATATTGCATGACAATAACAGCTTTTCAAGAAAAAACATATCTGATATTCAAGAACTTGTAAAAACGTATATTTTGAATCCAATACTTGATTTGTTTACATCGTTTTTCCATAAAAATTCAGACCAATGTGATATTGAATTCCTAAACGAGATGCTTAGTCTTATTTCAAATTGTCGTAATCTTTTCACGCAATATAATACAGAGTATATGTTATTTAAATGGCTTAAGAACCAAAACCTTATAGAAGACGTGCAATCTTTTTCTTTGAACAAAGAAGTTCAAACAGTTTTTAAAAACGGAACACTTGCATATGATGTCAAGGACATTAAAGCAGTTTTAATGCCTTTAAAATTTCAATTTAAACAATTTTTCGAGAAAGGTGATATCTTACATAAAACAATTTGCTATATGGAAAAGTTAAATATATCCAACGAAAATAAATCAAATTTTATTCAAGGTGAACTTTGGAAAGAAAAAGTTAAATTGTACCCTGGAAAAGTGCTTATTCCATACTTTTTATATACTGATGACTTTGAAATTAACAATCCTTTGAGTTCACATGCTGGTGTTCATTCAATGTGTGCTGTCTACTACTCATTTCCTTGTCTCCCTTATAAAGAGTCCAAGTTGGACACTGTATTTTTAGCAGCTATTTTGAAATCTTCAGACATTAAATGTTTTGGAAATAATGTATGTTTTCAAACTTTAATACGAGAGCTTTATAGCCTGGAAATTGACGGAATCGATATCAAAACAGAAGCTAATGTTTCAACAAAAGTTCATTTTATCTTAGGTCTTATTTTAGGCGACAATTTAGGCTTAAATTCATTTTTAGGTTTTAACAAATCTTTTTCCAGCTTTTCTTACTGTAGGTTTTGCAAAGTAAAAAAATCTGAAGCTCAATTATTATCTTTTCAAAATGTTGATTTACTTAGGGACCGTTTCAATTACGGAAACGATATTCTTCTCAGTAACTCTATGGAAACAGGAATTCAAATTGAATCGCACCTGAATCAAATTCCATCTTTTCATGTTACCGAAAATTATTGCGTTGATCTGATGCACGATTTATTCGAGGGAATATGTCACTATAATATATGTCATGTCATACAATATTTTATATTTACGGCAAAATTTTTTTCCTTGGAAACACTTAACATAAGAAAACAATGTTTTGAGTACGGGCCAATTGAAATTGACAATGTGTCGGGTGAAATAAAGTTAAAACACATTCAGAGTAAACATCTTAAAATGACTGCCCGAGAAATGATGACTTTTATTTCATTCTTTCCTATAATGATTGAGGACCTTGTACCTGATGATGACGAGGCTTGGAAATTTATTATAAATTTCATTGAAATAATAGACTATTTGCTTCTTTTTGAAATCAACGATAACATAATTTCCATGTTAGAACAGAAAATTCGAGTCCACAATGTAGAGTATGTTCGTCTTTTTAGAGATACACTCAAGCCAAAGCATCATAATCTAACACATTATCCTTATATTATCAAAAAATCAGGTCCAATTAGAAACATGTGGTGTTTTAAGTTTGAAGCAAAGCATAAACATTTCAAGTTGTATGCACATGCGATAACATCGCGGAAAAACGTTTGTTTGACATTAGCCAAAAAATATCAACTTAAAACTGCAAATAAATTCTTTTGCAGCGAAAATATATTAAAAAACTTTGAAATACATGAAAAGCACAAGATAGATAGTAATTTTAAAAGCATTATATTTGGGATGTTGCAAGAACCTACATCCAACATAGAATTTTATTCAAAAGCCAAAATAGAAGGTTATATATATAAGCAGAATTTCTACATTGCGTGTTTCAAAAATGATATGTTTTTATACTCAATATTAGATATTGTTGTTTTGAAAAAAGCAAGTGTATTGTTTTTTTGCCAAAAAATTAATAATGTTCAATATAATCCCCATATTCTATCTTATGAAATTGATGAAAAAGAGTTAGGTGAATTTTCGTTGATATCATTAAAGGAAATTGTTGGTCCACCAATTAATTTAATTAAAACAGCAAAAGGAAAAACAATCTTAAGGGTCAAAGAATATTTTTATTCTTACGATCATTAAATGGCTGCTTACACGTTCCCTTATTCACACATACATGAGACACATATTATTCACAAAATACTACACCAAACACCAAATACCATTTCTTATACATACATTCATAAATTAAACACTGCAATCCATCCAAACACAATGACAAGTAAGGTGAGTAATTTTTCTATAAAGTAGATTCAAAGTTACTCTTTTAGGCCGGCTATTCAATACAACAAAAAAATTTAGGTGCATACGCCACGCCATTGACATAATAGATATGGACTGCTAGTTAAATGTCATTTCAATACAAACCTTGCAGAACTTTTGTCGACAGCGACGGTGCTGCTTTAGTTTGTTGTGCCAAAAAAATATAATACCAGTTCTACTGAAACCAGTGAAAAGCAAAAAGTTCTTCTCATTGCAGTACTTCAATGGTTATTCTGTTGCTATAGTGGTAGCTTCATAAAAATACCACCCAAAACTAAAGCGCTGCTCTTAAATTTATCATCCCCTCAACAAAATCTACGTAGAGCTTTGTTTACATTTTTTCCCATACAAAAATGGCATATTCTTAAATTTTTTTAATCCGACACCATTTCTTCTTTTTTCAGTACAATTTGTATGGGCTGTCAAAACAGCATTTCACTTTGTGCCCCCGCTTTAGTTCCAAAACAACCGGCAGGTGGTGTGCAAACTCATGTTCCCAGTCCCAATTAGGTCAATGCGCCACGCAATACCACGTTTATGTTTATGCAACTTCACAACCAAACACGATAAAGTTTCAATAGCAAGTGTAAAAAACATATGTTTTGACAAGTAAAATCTTATGTCGTTTTCCAAAATATCACTCCCAAATGAAATCGGGAGTGATTTGGAGAGTTGGAGTGATTTTTTGACAGATAAGCTATACTAGAAATGTCAAAGCTGACACTTCAACTCTCCAATTCACTCCCGATTTGGTTTTTGGAAAACGACATTAAGATCAGATTTCACCTCTACTACTTTGAGTACAGCTTCCACTCCACCTTTACTTTACACAAAATCTCACTACTACCACTTTGAGTACAGCTTCCACGTACTCACAGACAGAGGATGTGATTACGAAAACAACAATGTAAGCAAAGGGTTGTTGCGGGGCAAGAGAAGTAAAGGTTTGCCATCTAATTAATTTCTTATCTCTGTTCAGAACGCAGCCATTATCTTACTCATTTATATGCTTACAATCTGTTAGAAAATATCTTTGCAAAACGCAGTCGCAAATTAAAAATGGATAGCTTAAGCACGGACGAGGAAATCATCGACGGAATTATTTCGACAGCCAGCAGTGAATTGCAGTGCGATGACTTACTTCTTGGCTCCATGAGCACCGAAGTTGGCAAAATCATCAGTGTGGAGGCTTTAACGAGCGATGAGCTGCAAACATATTTTGCCCAATGTAATCATCAAGACGATTGCGCGGAGCTGTTAAGAAGTTGGAATTTGGAGTCTCTTATACAACACTTTAAAGGTAATTATGGTAATTCTTTATTTTCTTCTGTATTTTGTGGTATTTATTTTATGAGTTAAGGCGGGACACTTTCCCGAATTCTATTTTTGTCTGCACCTCTGTCTACGGTCGTCGATCGGATTCGCTTCAACAACTAGACTGTATGTTTTTTTGTGAACGCCATAGAAACGAGGACTACTGCTTGCCAGACGGATTTTAACACTTTTCAAGTGCATTTTTCAGCTTAAAGCACTTATAACTTTTTCCCCATTACAAATAACCAAGAAAGTGGTACACCAAAAAATTAAAAAAGTTACCCTGATTTCAAAAAAGTGTGCTTAAGACGATTTGGTTTCAGTTTACTGCTTGCCAGACGCTCTTTAACATTTTAGTAAAATGCATTTTTCTTCTTAAAGCACTGCTAACTTCTTTCCTATCACATATAGCCAAGAAAGTGATATGCTAAAACATCAGGAAATTTATTCTGGTTACAAAAAAGTCGGTATCAGACGATTTGGTCTCAGCCTTCTCCATGCCAGACGCATTTTAGCTTAAGCATGTTTATCAAATTGAATGAATAATTGCTGTAGTATTTCATTTAAATAAAATTTTCGATTTTCATTCAATTTGATAAACATGCTTAAGCTAAAATGCGTCTGGCATGGAGAAGGCTGAGACCAAATCGTCTGATACCGACTTTTTTGTAACCAGAATAAATTTCCTGATGTTTTAGCATATCACTTTCTTGGTTATATGTGATAGGAAAAAAGTTATCAGTACTTTAAGTATAAAAATGCATTTTACTGAAATGTTAAAGAGCGTCTGGCAAGCAGTAGATTGAAACCAAATCGTCTAAGACACACTTTTTTGAAATCAGGGTAACTTTTCTTATTTTTTGGCGTACCACTTTCTTGGTAATATGTAATAGGAAAGAAGTTATTAGTGCTTTCATCTGAAAATGCACTTGAAAATGTTAAAATGCGTCTGGCACGCAGAAGGCTGAAACCTAATCTTCTTAGACCGAGTTTTTTGTAATTAGGGGAATCACTTCGACCTCAAAATCTGAAAAATTACCATTTTCGATATAATGGTGCGTGTATCTACACATACATGTGCAATATTTTTGGTTATCACTCCACTCCAAAAATTTGCTTCCAGCTCTTGGTCTATGAGGCCCTTTTTAACTCTTCGCGAAAAGTGCATTAAATGTATTTTTTCGTTAAATATTTCCGAAAAAAGACCAGGTGCTAGACGGAGCAGAAGAATGCCCTTTAAATTTTTTAACGCATTTTTTCTTTTTTTTATACAAAATTACTTAGTTTTGTATTTTTCGATGATACAACTAATCTGAGGATTAGGGGCCGATTATAGCTTTCATTGAATCGTGTCATGGGAAATGTTTGAATAAATTTTTTAGCATGTTATCTTTTGGCCAGGAACGTTAATTATGTACCAATCGATCGGAAATCACTCAAAGAATTTTTTTGACAAAAAAAAAATTCAAACACACGTTCATTTTTTTCTAAAAATGTGAATTTCTATTTCCAAGGAAATCAATCTTCCGGAACAACTGAATTTCGATTTCCATCATGGAAATAGAAATTTACATTTTTAGAAAAAAATAAATGTGCGTTTAAGCTTTTAAACTCTTTTCAGTATTACAGATTAATATTTTTTGCGTTGGTTCTTACACAAAAGATTATTTAATTTTAACACTATCAATATTAAATACAGAATTTAAATATATCTAAGATATTAAAATCAAAACTTTTTCCTGTGTTATCATATGTGCAACCCCAAAATTATTAAAATGAATGCAAAAATTTTTAACCGTGTATTAAATGAATTTATTTTTTTTTCTCAGACGAAGAAGTTGATATAAATTCCTTAAAAGAAATTGAGTGTCACCACTTGCCGCAACTTTTTAGATCATTCAAATACTCAACGCTCATCAAGTTCGAATGTAATTTGAGAAAATGGAGAGAATCCATAGGAAAACCGTTGTATCAATATTCTCAAGCGCATTTAAATTTATTTGACGATCGCCCCAGTTCATCAGGTAGATCTTCTCCCTATCCTGTTTCCAGACCACACACTCCTGCCTCATTGACTAGATCTAATACTTGTGCTGTAGCACTATCAACTATTTTGAATAGTAACGAAAGTTCTATTTCAATCGCTCAAAGCTACGCTGAGAACAAGAAATTTACTGAAAAACAAAGAAATCAGTTAATTTCTATTATAGCGCAGTATTTTGTCTCAAACAAAATCCATCTTGAACTAGGTGGCAGCTACAAATTGGAAAAGGAAATGATTGAACGATTCCCTACTGAGAAATTGGTACGTTGTTTCGTAAAATTCAAAAAAGCAGGTTTAACAAAAACAATTAATATCTTACAGGAATACTACAGGTCAGGAAAGAGGGGGAAGATTTACAACAAGTATTGCAATCTGAAATTTACTTTGAAGGCGATGAATACACCAACTTCAAGTAAATCGAAAAATGAAAAGATTGAGGACGAAGACACCGAAATGCGTTAGTATTATCGTATTCCTTTAATTTTTGTTTTTATTTTACGCAGACTATTTCTGAGTCTGATTATTTCCGAATTCCTTACGCCAATTGCCACCTTCGATACGAAAATACTCGACAAATGCAAGGAAAAACAGCATTCCAAAATAAAATAACTATCGTGGAATTTTCGATTCAGAATTTTTGGTTATTTACGACTTACCTTTCCGGTGTTATGAGTTCTATTTTGCCAAGTACAATAATTTTGCAGAACACTTTGTCAATTATGAACCTTGTACAATATAGTTCAAAAACACTGTTTTGTAACTTTTTTTAGAACAGACTTCATAACTCCGGAACAGTAAGTCGCAAATAACCAACAATTCTGAATCAAAAATTCCATGATAGAATTATTTGCTTACTGCAATATCTTGGCTTTTCCCTCTTTTCAATGCAAATTTATGTTTTTCAGTTCCCGAAATAAATGCTGATAAGTGCTATGAGTCACTAAAATTTGATAACCTTAGTTCGGAGCAATTCGACAAATGTTGGAAGGCGTGTTCCAAATACAGATTGAACGACATTAAAAATTCAACAACAACTTTGGAAATTTTAAAAAAATGGCCGCAGTATAAACTGCCTCACGGCTACAGATTTGTAAGTCCAACTAAGATTTATATTTCTTTATGTTGCATTTGTAAAAGTAAATTTTCCGTCGGCTGTTTTGATCGTTTTGGGTGTGGCTAAGAAAAAAAATAGATTTCTTTGACTTTTCCAAACGCTTCGGCAAGGGTTGTTACCTTCTTTCTATTTGTTTTCTTTACCACACCCAAAACAGCCGACGGAAAATTAACTTTTACAAATACAACAGAATAATAACGAAGTGATCAATACATAAAACCTTATTTATATTTCTTGTAACTTTAAAATATTTACATACATATGTATAAATATGTTTAAAAAAAATACTGCAATGCGAATTACATTTTTTCCATTTTTTTTTTCTTAAAGGTAAACATGGATTTCGAGTATATGTTTACGAATCACAACTCTCTTCTTGAGCGCTGGGATGAAGTAGTTTCAAAAATCCGCGAATTCCTCCTAACAGAAGACCGCATAAAAGAGAAAACGATAAAGGACGTTCTTGCAAAATTAGAATGCACTGATAGTGGAGAAAGTAAATTCAATATCAATATACTATCAACTCTGAATAAATCGGAGATTTCGGTATCATTCCATTCCTTTTATTTTGTTGCCTTTCGTTAAACATTTTTGAAGCTAGTACCTCGAAATGGTTGCAAAAAAATGGCACGAAGAGATTTTTTTTCTATGGATATGTTTTTAGAAACCGTCAATCTGCAGCCTTATTTTTTTTTCTGGAACTGATTCTTTACATTTTATGCATATTTTAGCAAAATTTGATTCTGCAGACGGACGATTTCATAATTAATACAAACACTTAACATTTCCTCATACTATTTTTTTTTACTACTTTTTTGGTAAATTTTTGGACGTGGTCTCTCGTACTTAATGCACTTCACACGATACGAGTTTATTTACATTAACATTTACATTTACATCACACTGCTCCGCCGATAAAAATTTAAAATTTATATCGCAAAACTATATACCCATGTTTTCATATTAATTTTCAGACTGCCGGGATGCTGCTCTCTTGTGGGCGCTTCATGGGTACTTGGTCCCAACACTTAAATCAGTGCGAAAAGATCGGAAGGGGTTGAAAACCACGGTGAAGCCAACAATAAAAGACTCCCAAGAATCTTTCCTTTTCGTCGGATCAACAATGCAAAATATTGAAGATCACATTCAATACATCAATACAAAAGGTGATAGCGTGCAACCGTTCATTATTGTGCTAGGCACAGATGTGCTCAATTTTAAAGACATTTTTTTATATTTCGATGGTGTGAAATTCCCTTTTATAAGTTTCATCCGCGCCGTCGATATTTGTTTTAAAATATTTTTCCTTTTTAATTTGGAATTTCCAAATGCAAGTTCCAATTTCTGGAACTTCATTAGTTCACTTTATTTTAATAATAACAAAAACAACTGCTCAAAAGCACACATATTACTTAATGTAATTAACGAATAGAAGCACTTTACTTGCTCTAAAGCAAACGTTCATTGCTAAATTTTATTAACGATGTAACCAATTTGTTATTTCATGTAAAAACACTAAAAATATATCACTGTCATCCTAATTTCATTACTTTTTTTATTGGACTTAAGTGGACTTCTAATTTCAGGAACAAAATCTTTTAAATTTCAGGTTGGAAGGAAATATAAAACGTAAGTATACATTACATGCTCTTGCCACAATAAATCATTTATGCAAATAACTGAGTTCATTGCACCAACAAACGAATTAGTTGCGCCAATAAGGGAATTAATTGAGCCAATAAACGGAGTTTATTGCGCCAAACAATAGTTAGTTGATTTCAATAAAATAGTTACTTGCGCCAATAAACGGAGTTTATTGCGCCAAACAATAGTTAGTTGATTTCAATAAAAAAATTACTTGCGCCAATAAACGGAGTTTATTGCGCCAAACAATAGTTAGTTGATTTCAATAAAATAGTTACTTGCGCCAATAAACGGAGTTTATTGCGCCAAACAATAGTTAGTTGATTTCAATAAAAAAATTACTTGCGCCAATAAACGGAGTTTATTGCGCCAAACATCAGTTAGTTGATTTCAATAAAATAGTTACTTGCGCCAATAAACGGAGTTTATTGCGCCAAACAATAGTTAGTTGATTTCAATAAAATAGTTACTTGCGCCAATAAACGGAGTTTATTGCGCCAAACAATAGTTAGTTGATTTCAATAAAAAAATTACTTGCGCCAATAAACGGAGTTTATTGCGCCAAACATCAGTTAGTTGATTTCAATAAAATAGTTACTTGCGCCAATAAACGGAGTTTATTGCGCCAAACAATAGTTAGTTGATTTCAATAAAATAGTTACTTGCGCCAATAAACGGAGTTTATTGCGCCAAACAATAGTTAGTTGATTTCAATAAAAAAATTACTTGCGCCAATAAACGGAGTTTATTGCGCCAAACAATAGTTAGTTGATTTCAATAAAAAAATTACTTGCGCCAATAAACGGAGTTTATTGCGCCAAACAATAGTTAGTTGATTTCAATAAAATAGGTACTTGCGCCAATAAACGGAGTTTATTGCGCCAGACAAAAGTTAGTTGATCTCAATAAAATAGTTACTTGCGCCAATAAACGGAGTTTATTGCGCCAAACAATAGTTAGTTGATTTCAATAAAATAGTTACTTGCGCCAATAAACGGATTTTATCGCGCCAAACAATAGTTAGTTGATTTCAATAACATAGTTACTTGCGCCAATAAAGGCGTTTATTGCGCCAAACATCAGTTAGTTGATTTCAATAAAATAGTTACTTGCGCCAATAAACGGAGTTTATTGCGCCAAACAATAGTTAGTTGATTTCAATAAAATAGTTACTTGCGCCAATAAAGAAGTTTATTGCGCCGGTAAAATCTGCCCTTGTTTTGGCCGGTTTTTTTCAATTACCGCTTTATTGCCTCAAACAACTCTTTTATTGAAATCAACTAACAATTTATTGAAATGAAAATTAATAAACAGTCGTTTGCTGTCCCAACAAACTTGTTAGTTGGACGAGTTTTAATAAATAAATTTACTGTCCCAAACAACTTTTTGTTTGTCATAACGTACCTTTTTGGTTCAGTGTTCAAACTTAGATATTCTAAATAAGGGAAATGAACCTACTTTTGTCACCTCCACTAGGAAAGAAGTGTTGGATATGACAGTGGCAAGTTTTGCCATAGCCAACAACATTCTCAATTGGCATGTCTCGAAAGAGATATCATTCTCGGACCACCGGCACATCAGATTTGATCTGGCAAGGCCGAATCACAACAATATAGAAAACAATAGGGTACCAAGACACACGGACTGGAATCTCTACACAGAGACACTTCGTTGTGAATTTGAACCATCCTATCCAAACATTGACTCTCCTTATCAACTTGAAAGGGAAGCAACACGCTTAAGCTCACAAATCACAAGCGCATACGAGTCCAGCTGTCGCATTAGACAGTCCAACTCAAATCGCGATGTTCCCTGGTGGAACAGTGAATTGGAGAAGTTAAAAAGAAAGCTTCGAAAGATGTTCAACAAAGCTAAACGAACCAATTCGTGGAGCGAATATCGAACAACTCTAACGACTTACAACTCGATGATAAGAAGGCAAAAACGACTTACCTGGAAAAACTTCTGTGAAAGTATCGATAACTTGCCTTCTTCAATTAGAGTTCAAAAAGCCTTAGCTAAAGATCATAACAACGGTATTGGTCTCTTAAAAAAATAGGATGGTAGTTTTACCCAAAGTTACAGTGAAACTCTGAGCCTACTTTTGGCCACTCATTTTCCTGACTGTACACATACCACTGATCAATCTCTAACCACAAATGTGAGTTACACTATACCTAATAGCACAACAAGAAGTCTAGCAAGAAAAATTTTTAACGAAGACTCCATCAAATGGGCAATATCCTCCCAACAGCCTTTCAAGGCGCCCGGGGAGGATGGTATCATTCCTGCTCTCTTGCAGTATGGAATTGATACCATAACTTGGAGAAAGGTGAGAGTAGTAGCTGGCAATAGATAAAACTCAGACCCAAAATCCTTCAGACCAATCAGTCTCACATCCTTCTTCCTAAAGGTCATGGAGAAAGTAATTGACTTACACATTCGCAGTACGGCCTTAATAGCAAATCCTCTCAATGCTAACCAATTCGCTTACCAAACTGGTAAGTCCACAGTTACAGCTCTCCATCAGCTGGTCAGCAAAATTGAGAATGCGTTTGCTAAGAAAGACATCATAATCTGCTCTTTTCTTGATATTTCTGGCGCCTTTGACAATACTACGTACTTGTCAATTCAAACCGCTGCAACTGTCAAAGGAATTGACACACCAACCATTAAATGGATTGACTCTATGTTAAGTGGCAGAATCATCTCCACCACACTAGGTCAAACATCAATAACAGTTAATGCTGTTAAAGGCGGTCCCCTACTCTGGTCAATTGTAATAGATCAGCTCTTGGACGACCTCAATAAGCTGGGCCTTGATACACAAGGCTACGCTGATGACATAGTCATCTCTATTCAAGGCAATCAAGAAGCACAGGTCACAAACCGTATGCAAAGTGCCCTGAACAAAGTTAATGACTGGTGCAATAAAGAAGGGCTTAAGGTCAACCCTACCAAAACAGTCATCATTCCATTCACCAGGAGACGTAAAATCGATCTCCAAACTATCCCTAATTAATGTTCAAATTAATTTTTCCAAAGAGGTCAAATATCTAGGAGTAACCCTGGATAATAAACTCAATTGGAAACCACATCTAGACAAAACCATAGCAAAAGCAACAAATGCTTTCTGGGCCTGTTCTAGACTCTTTGGTAAAAAGTGGGGACTTAGGCCAAAAATGATTTTCTGGACTTACCTCACTATTATCACACCCATCATAACATATGCTTCGCTGATCTGGTGGCAAAAAACAGAGCAAGTTTATGCCCGCAAATCTTTGCAAAAGTTACAAAGACTAACCTGTGTAGGTATCACAGGCGCAATGCGCACCTGCCCAACTTTAGCGTTAGAAAGTTTATTAAATTTTCCTCCGCTACATCAAAGAGTAAAGAAGACTGCTGCACTAAGCGAACTAAAGCTTCATCTCACTAACCACTCGAGAAAGGAAAACTTACAAGGACATATGAGTATTCTGCAGGTGCTCCCAATACTGGAATCGCCTGCAGCCCACTCCTCGGACTTTATGCCTAAACGCATACTGTTACACCACCCCTTTGAAGTAATCTTTCCAAACCGCTCAGCATGGTAGAACCCTGGAACTCTTACTAATAACTTACAATACATCTGGTATACTGACGGTTCAAAAACAAACAACGTTGTAGGTGCAGGGATTTATGGTCCCAACATTAAATCATCTACATCCCTTGGTAACACAACTACTATCTTTCAGGCAGAGGTAATGGCTATAGAATTCTGTATTAGGGAATGCATTAGAAGAAACCTCCGAAGATCAAGCATCCTAATCCGCTCTGACAGTCAGGCAGCACTAAAGGCTCTGTCCTCGACAAAAATCAAATCCAAACTAGTTTGGAACTGCCTGACATGTATATTTCAATTAGCTACTCACAATAAAATAACCCTTTCATGGGTGCCTGGTCATGAAGGCGTACCGGGTAACGAAGAGGCTGACCGACTTGCTAGACTTGGCTCTCAGTCCCAATTCAAAGGCCTTGAACCCTACTGTGGTCTCCCAATCAGTAGCCTTAAAAACGAATTAACTACCTGGGAACGACAGAGCATGATCAGCACCTGGAACAACTCAAATGGCCATCGTCAGTCAAAACTATTCATTGACTTATCCCACAAACGTATGAAAGAAATTCTTGACATGAGCAAACGTGACGCAAAGTTACTTACGGACTTCTTCACTGGACACTGCTCTCTCAAGTATCATCTTAAGAACATGGGCATCAGCCAAGATGACACCTGTCGTCTCTGTCTTGAAGACATAGAAACAGCTGAACACATCTTATGCGAATGCCCTGCCTTAGCTAGATCCAGACTTAAAATATTCAATAAAGGGTTCCCCTGTCCCCTTGATATCAGAAACACCTCTTCCTCGAAGATTCTTAGGTTCTTACATGACCTCAGCTTCGAATGAATCAACCTATACACTACGTGTTTTTAAACCTAGGGGAACAGCACAAAAGATCTTTCAGGTCGACGTGCTTGTAAAGGTAATTTTCACCTTCACCCTATATAATTAAAAAAAAAAAAAAAAAAAAGTACCTTTTGTATAATGCACCGCTGAAGCTGTAATACAAGTAAAAATACCGTTCTATTGCTCAGTGTAACTTACAATAACATGTAAAATATTGCAAATATGAGAATTTCGGGTTAAAGGTTTACCTGTGATTCACAGGCTGTGAATGTTACTGCGGCTGCTGAAGCATAGATGGCTTTTTTGACCGCTACTGTTTTGTCTTCCTCCAACCGCAGCGGCTGCTCATCAACATATTTTTTTTTTTTAATATATTGCCATGTTTAAGTGGGGCTAGGTTATCAGATAGACCCACAAAGGGCTATGGTTGGAAATTTATCGCCAACTCATTAGAGCGACAGGAAAACAATTTTTTGCAACTGTAAAAATGAAAAATGATTTACTGCATGTATAAATATTCGCTTTATGCTAATCAAGGGACATGCGATGTGTCAATATTGGGGCAATTGGCTTGCATCCAGAATGAAGAAGAGGAAATATAAGAAGAAGACGAACAAAAAGAAGAGGAAGCAGAAATTTAAGATAATTATTGTTCCGATGGATAAATTTCTTCTTGATTAACAAATTTTATGTTTGCTTATTTATTTATCGCAAAAAATCTGTTTTTGTGACCTTTGACAACGACTATCCTATCCAAACTTTCAGCCAAGTCTGAATTTATGTTATCTGACTCCTACTTTTTGGTCTTACTTGACCGGACTATGAAGCCAAGTTACCTTTCGTCTAATTTGTAAGATTGAAAATGTTAACGGGTCAATTATGTAAATAATAACATGACCTATCCGTGTGTTCATCACGTTGAGAACAT
The DNA here is from genome assembly GCA_949752695.1 of Melanostoma scalare. Taxonomy (NCBI): domain Eukaryota; kingdom Metazoa; phylum Arthropoda; class Insecta; order Diptera; family Syrphidae; genus Melanostoma; species Melanostoma scalare. The sequence goes on from OX456985.1 coordinate 45,670,140, forward strand.
TTAGGCTGGTTCACTTGTTGATATCTGTGCACTGTGCTATACACTCTACCTGATAGCTATCGTAGGAGTAACACGATTGCTAACTGTGAAATTCACCGAGCGAATAAAAGATATACAATACATATATGAAATTTGGAGCATATACTTTCTTACTAAAGGGGGCATAACAATTCAGTGTCAGCCAGGGACTTAACCAACATCCTTCCATAGCGACTTCGATTTCGAGCGAGCTCTCTCCAGTTTTGCACACTAAGTCGGCCGAGCTCTTCTTCCACTTAATTGCAACACCTAAAATGAAGGCCTCCTTTTTTAGAATCAGACATGCGAAACTGAGGTTCCATTCATCGGGCATGATTTCTTCCGACCATATCGTGCAGATTACATTGTGCATGCACCTTTAGAAATGATCAACAGGTGTGGAAATTTTAACTGCTTTTTGTTCGGAACAATGGAATTCTTGATCTTCGTCCAAGTTGAATGGGGCATTCTGTCTGACAGCGGAATTAGTGTCTTTTCATCGCTGTTTAGCAGTCTGCAGAAGTTGTCTTTCCAAATCCTTAGTAGCAACTGCGAAAATATTACTATGTTTCCCTGCTGGCCTTTACAGGCTTGAGTTCGAGGCTTGCCACCGATCTTTTCATCTTTTGGTAAAACTTCCGAATTTCATTCCTTTCATGGCATCTCTCAATTTCCTCAAACGAGCGCTTCTCATGCTGCTCCTTTTTTCTTTTTAAGAAATCGATGTTCTTCCCTTCTTTTCCCCTTGTGAATTTCTTAGTAGGTACTGGTCGAAATGAGCTCGTGTTCTCTTTTGCGTCAACATTTGTCGTGCCTTTTTTCGGAACATAAAAGAAAAATAGGGTGGCGCAACAGAGCGAAAGCCCTACGACCTAGCTCATTTCTCACAACCATGCCTTGAGAGCGAATGGAGGGGACCTACAATTTTCTGCCGGTTCCAAACGGCTAATCGAGAAAGTGCTTTTCGTGGCAATGGATTTACCAACGGCGGACTTGTCAATTCCTCGCAAAAAGCGATATCCGTGGAAAAACATTTTTGCCTCTGTTGGGATTCGAACCTCCAACCTCTGGGTTAACAGGCGGGCATGCTAACCACCACACCACGGAACAAGATGTCTACCGTCTCTCCAAGATGTCTACCACTTAAAGCTACTGACTTTTTAATGTGTGGCATCTTAGACACTTTTTCTGACAAGGGCAGCAACATCTTGTCAAGTTGCTTGCAGGAAAACGTCAGAATCCAAAACTCATTTCTATTGAAATGAATTCAAACTCTTTGCACGCCCCCAAACCATTCATTCTTCCCAGTAAAAAAAAAAAAACACAAAATTGACACCTGACATGAGAGATATTCATTCATAGAGCCTCAATCACATCTCACAAGCGGATTGCTGTTCATTCGAACATCTGAATCCAAGGAAACCTCAAATTTTGATGCTGTTCTTGAATAATAAACGATTGTAACTTAAAAAAAGCATATAGAAGAATTTTCCAATTAATCTTCTGCCACAGCCATCATCTACCACACTCTGTCGTCATCAGCATAACCTAGTTAAACATGGAATTGAACCTCGTCCCAGAGTCCTGGACAAATTACATTTTGATCAGTCTCAGGTACGCCTATCGATGAACAAAGTACAAATACCATTATATATAAGCTATACATAGGTAGGCGTTGGGTATCAGAGCTATAACTTTATATTCTCAATCGACCTTCAATAGGGCACGCAAAATGTGTCTACCTTTTTTGGTCTGATTATTATCTGGTACGTGCCATATCGGCAATCTACATAAAATAAATAAATTGTATTCTCAAATCGAAATTTTATGTACTATTCAACACAAAATCCTTTCTCTTGGTTTTGTTTTATTTTCCATGTCGATGTAGGTGATTTAATGCTCGTAAATCAAATTGGTCTTAGTTCAATGCCCGTGAGCTTTCAAAAATAATGCTCCTCGTGAATGGTTGAGAGCCTAGCGTTTGATGGTAACAATTTTGTATAACACCATACCACCTTCTTTAATTAAAGACTGTTGATTAGGTTTTTCTCTTGGTGGTTACGAAACGTTTTCTTATACGTGCTGTAATATTTCAAACAGCAACAGGTAGGTTGGGATGTGGGTGTGGGTTGTGGGATATTTCCACTTGCTTGGGCGGTTGAGAAGATATTCAAAAGCATAATTTTGATTGAGGTATCTTGAGGCTGTGTAATTTTTTCTTCTTTATTTGTATTGGCAGGAATATTATGACTTGCTAATGACACATTGATGATAGCAAAGATTTAATTTGGATAAGAGAAGTAGGATTGTTTGTTTGAAGAAATTTTACGATATGCTTGTCTTTCCTTCGAAGTATTCATATTCACATTAAATCGCTTCAGTATCAATGATGTGGTAGGAAAAATTGGTTTACCTGCACCGCACAAGGATGTACGTTTTTTTTGCTTTTCTTTAAATGAAAGACAAATAGAGGAGACCGTATGGAAACATGAGTGAGTGAATTCAAGTTATGTGTTTTTGAAATAGAAAAAATTTTTATCAGATATGATAGAAAAGTGGAAAATACGCGGGTCTTAAAAGTATAGTTGTCTACTGTCGGTGGTAGTACCCGAGGAGTGATTGTTAGCATGTCTGCTTGTTAACCGGCAGGTTCTTGGTTTGGTTCCAAACAGGAGCGAAAATAATTTATCAAGGAAATTGCCTTTCACGAGAAATTGGCAAGTCCTACATTAGTAAATTAATTGCCATGAAAAGCGCTTTCTCGATTAGCCGTTCGGAACCGACAGAAATTTGTAGGTCCCCTCCATTGCCCCACACGGAATAGTTGTGAGAAATGCCCTAGTCCATGAGACTCCTCGCTCTGTTGCGCAACCCTGTCTGTCGGGTTATTAATGAAAGCCTTAAAAGCTTGGCTGATGTTCTTCAAACTGGGTTGGTAACTATAACTTATAAATTAGCCTACAGAGGCAAATTGAAAATTGATTTTTTAGGTCTTAAAATAACGCCAAGCATAGCCATTATTACAGAACTTGTTCTTACTAAACAATTTTGATAAAAGTTCAAGTGAAAAGTTGTCTGTTTTGTTAACCATTTTTGTGAGTATCTTAATAAGGTTCTGCAAAGTAGAGGAAACTTTAAATTTTTCTGTTGGCTCTGGCTGTCTCAGACAGAATGCACTTTTATTGTCATGGGCGTAATATTCTCTCGGATGCTGCCGGTGGCGTTATGGTTAGCATGTTTATCTGTTATGTGGGAGGTTCGTGTTTCGAATCCCATCTTCATTCTTCATTCAAAATTGACAGCTTCAACAATCGATTTTCAACTCTCGAGTTGATCAACTTCCGATTTTCTCAACTTCTGAAAAAAGTAGAATTTGAATGGGTAAACATCACAGTTTTCTGTGAAATTACATTTTGTACTACATTTTTTTGCTTCTGCAGTTATTTTCGATTTACATACATACAGTGCTCTTCACTTGATTAGACGCATACATTTTTTTCTACAGAAACCTAATTTTTTTGTAAGTGTGGGTAGCAATTGTCAAACAATTGCATTTATTTGAAAGCTTATTAATTTCTCAACAAAATAACACTGACAAGTCGAAGGTGAGTGGAAGTTAACGGATATTTTTCTATCTTTTGTCTATGCTCCAAGAAAAAGTACAGTTTTTTTTTCTTCACATGATTAGACGCACCTTTACAATTCAGTGGCGTAGATAGCTTTTGGCTAAGGGGGGGATAAACCTAGTTCGCTCATTATTTTAAAAGATTTAATAATTAAAAAAAAAAACAAATAGGTAATAAGACTTCATTGAATTCATTATGTATGCCATAAGAAATTGTGTATTTTTTAAAGATAATATTTTATGCGCATTAGAAATTTATCATAGAATAAAATCCTTTCAATTCTGTCCTTTTTATTGTTATTAAAAAAAGACATATTTTTAAGAATCTCACTTCATTGGTCACGCTTCTTTGTGTTGTTTTTACTCTCTTTAAATAGGAGACATTTTTTTCGGGAGTTGACGTTGAAACGGGCAGTGTAGCTAATATACTGTTAGAAGATAAAGATATATGTATACAGGGTGTCCCGTAATTCGTTTTACATACTTTGGGATATGATTCTTGGTCATATTCTAAGAAAAAAATTGTTTTACAGTAAAGTCCGTTTCTCAAGTTTGACATCACTTTTTGACAATTTAAAAAAAGGCTAACTTTGGTGTACCCTGACCTGTGTTAAATTCGATATCTCTGTCAATACTGATGATAGGGACCTAATCTTAGACTCAATTTTTTTTAGAAATAACAACCTTTAAGACTGCATTTAAATTAGGCTTCCATAGGTTTAGGGTTGCCAGATTTTCAATTTTAAGTGGTGTTCAAATTTTCTTCCCAAAACAAAGTTTTGACTTTGAGGTCATTTTTTTGGAGAAAAGGCCTGTTAAACATAGAGTTTCTTTATTTTTTACAGATGAACAAAACAATAATAAGGAAAAAACTCAGCATTAAGTTAGCTCAAAAACCCATAAATTTTATGATACTAAGAAAAATACGAAATGGGAAAAATAAAAAAAAAAAATAAAAAAAAGTTCTTGCTTTGAAGTTTGTTTGAATAAAACAATAATATGATAACTTTTAGTAGTTTTTTTAAGTATTTAATACAAATACAATTATAACAAGTGCTCAAAGCCCCATCCTTCGTTTTGAATCCATGCCAGAGCCCGTTTTTGGATTTCATTGTGGGTGTTTGCTGTCGATAACTCTTGTCTTACTTGTAGTCTTGTAATCTTTGAAACTGTATTTAAATTTGACTCCTATAGGCTAAGGGTTGCCAGATTTTCAGTTAGTATAAAGTTCCTGGTATCCTTTGTTGTGCTTTTCTTCAATTTCCATTTAAAAACTCATATAAGAAAAAAAATGTCTGCGTATTCTTCTCTAGTAAATGAAAGCATTTCAAAAAACGCTCTGATCAAACTGCAATCGTGACTTAATTTGACAAACTAATGAACAAATTTGTTTTCTTATTCTTTTATACGACTTATTTACCTATTGAACATTCATACCCCAAATTTAAAGCAAACATCCACAATGAAATCCAAAAACGGGCTCTGGCATGGATTCAAAACGAAGGAGGGCGCTTTGAGCACTTGTAATAATTGTATTTGTATTAAATACATAAAAAAACTACTAAAAGTGATCATATTATTTTTTTATTCAAACAAACCTCAAAGCAAAAACTTTTTTTTATTTTTTTTTAAATTTTTCCCATTTTGTATTTTTCCAAGTATCATAAAATGTATGGGTTTTTGAGCTAACTTAATGCTGAGTTTTTTCCTAATTATTGTTTTGTTCATCTGTAAAAAATAAAGAAACTCTATGTTTAACAGGCCTTTTCTCCAAAAAAATGACCTCAAAGTCAAAACTTTGTTTTGGGAAGAAAATTTGAACACCACTTAAAACTGAAAATCTGGCAACCCTAAACCTATGGAAGCCTAATTTAAATGCAGTCTTAAAGGTTGTTTTTTCAACAAAAAATTGAGTCTAAGATTAGGTTCCTATCATCAGTTTCGACAGAGATATCGAATTTAACAAAGGTCAGGGTACACCAAAGTTAGCCTTTTTTTTAATTGTCGAAAAGTGATGTCAAACTTGAGAAACGGACTTTACTGTATAACAATTTTTTTCTTAGAATATGACCAAGAATCATATCCCAAAGTATGTAAAACGAATTACGGGACACCCTGTATATATTAGGAAAGTTTTCTTTGGGGGAGTTATCGAGCGCTTCCAATGAATTCTTAGAGGCCTACTTCCTCTATTATTCCTTGGATCTAATATCTCTTCCAAGTTTTTAATTCTTCAAGAACAGAAGATGGACTCAACATTTTCTTTAAATTTTTCAGCTGCTTTGTATATTTCAGACGAAAAATCCTTGAAAAGAACCAAAAACGCTTCTAGTATGTTTTCATGGTTTGTAAATATTTCTCCAAGGTTCATTACATAGAAATCGAGAAAAGGATTGTTTTCATAACACAAAAATATTCTTCTGTACTTGGAACCGAAGGGTTCGAACTATTCTTTTGTCGGTTCACTATTCTCTTATGTTTAACGTCAATATCAAGGACTTCAGTTTTTTTTTTTTTTTTGCATTTTCAAACACTTTCGAAAATGAGTCGTCTTCTGCACGTTTAATTTTTAGTTGATCCCTTAAATCTTTGGCGAGATTCATAGCTTGGATCAAGTCTAAATTCACTCTATGAATCTCACGACTTATTGACAACGAGAGTTGGTAAACCATACTTTTAACCTTTAAGCCAATCAAAAACTCGAAATTCATATCGTTTTTTAAGTTCCTTGCGTCAATTTCCAATGTTCTTATTTGGTCAAGAGTCTCGAACACAAACGGAAATAGCTTCTCAAAATCTTCAACTGCTTTATATTTTGAGATCCATCGCGTCAGATTCAGCCTTTTCAATGTCTTTTTTTGTGGAGATTGAAATAATTGTCAACTGCTTCATTTGTGGTTAGGCGGTCTCTAATGGCTGGAATTTTTCTGGAAACAGATACAGCAAGGATTTAAAGAATGTGCTGCATAATGGACGTACAGAGCAACCGAAGCAAATTGTTGGCGAATAATTGCCTGAACACCATTGTATCGATCAGACATAGTGCTTGCTCCGTCGTACCCTTGGCCGATCAAAAAGGAAATGGCCAGATCACAATTTTGAAGATTTTCCACTATAAGATTTGCAAGAACTACACCTGGATTGTTAATACAGTAATGTTTGGTAGATTGCTGTATTAGAGATTTTAAGAGAAGAGATTTTTTTCATACCAGTCGTGGAAAATTGACATAAAAAATTCAATTCAAAAGATTGGGTGATTTGCCGAAATAATAATTTCTTTCAGATGAAATTGACTTTGTATTTTCAATGTAGAATGAAAGTATAGAATGTACAATCCTGTGAGTACTAATAAGACTTAATTCACGTTGGAAGTAGCTACTAAATTTCACATTGTGTTTCTTTAACTTTTTTGGTTCATGACTGGTTATGTTGAACAATTATCGATCCCAATGGGGGGGGGGGGGGGGGGATATATCCCCCGGACCCCAACCCCCCCTATCTACACCACTGGTACAATTAGTAAGTTGGTCGCGATATGTTACGTGGATTAGAGTAAGCTGCAAAGTTTAAGCAATAAAAAAGTATCTGCCACTGATTTCAGTCCAAAATGGGGGGAAAAAAGTATTAACAGCAGAAAAGGGAAAATTGACGTGTTGCAATTCGGAGAGTTTTCAATGAGAAGTATTGCAAAAAAAAAAATTAGGCCGAAGTGACCATGTTGTGAGGAATTTTATAAAAAACAGTTCATACGATAAAAACTGCAAATGAAGGACAAAAACGGTTTTACGACGACACATGGTCACTTCGGCTTATTTTTTGGCAATACTTCTGATTGAAACCCCTTCGGATTGGAACATGTCAATTTTCCTTTTTCTTCTACAATTAAACCTTTTTTTCCATTTTGGACTGAAATCTGTGGCAAAAAATCTTTTATTGCTTAAACTTTGCCACTAACCTTCATCGACGTAACAGATCGCAACCAACTAACTAATTGTACAGGTACGTCTAATCATGTGAACAAAAAAAAAACTGTACTTTTTCTTGGAGCATGGACTAAAGAGAGAAAAAATATCCGTTAACTTCCACTCACCTTCGACTTGTCAGTGTTATTTTGTTGAGATTTAATAAGCTTTCAAATAAATGCAATTGTTTGATAATTGCTACCCACTCTTATAAAAAAAAATTAGGTTTATGTAAAAAAAAATGTATGCGACTAATCAAGTGAAGAGCACTGTACAATGAACCCATGAACACATAACAAGGTTAAACTGTTTAAAAAAAAACATATCTAAGTTGCTCTTTACAAACTGGTATCTAAAAAAATTCAGTAATGACATATAGGTACAATCAATCGTTCACTCTAAACGTACTCCCGACATGACGCTTGAGAAAAGAACTATGTAATTTGCCTAATTCATGGTTGGTGTATTTTCAATCACTGTTATTGTTTAAAAGCAATACTATTTTGAAAAATTAAAAAATTCGGAAAATCCCATTTCTCTTTCGTCGGATATCATTTGTTTGTGTTTGTAGTGGGACTTAATTTTTGATTGTACACATAAAAAATACACAGACTTTTTATGTCGTGCTTGTTTATAAAATACGTGCAATACGGAACTTCGATTTACGACTTTGTTTCAATAGAAGTTAATGATCTTTTAAATAGAACCCGTTTTTTGACAAATGTTGAATTGCCAGACAACATTTGTTATACAAGCTTATAGTCTAAGAGCTAGAAGCAAATTTTTGGAGTGGAGTGATAACCAAAAATAATGCACATGTATGTGTAGATAGACGCACCATTATATCAGATTCAAAAGTCTGGCAGGTTTCTTTTTCAGCCGGGGGCGGGGGTGGGCGTTAGAAAATGGTAATTTTTCAGATTTTGAGGTCGAAGTGATAACCACATAAATGATACATCAAAAAATCAGAAAAATTCCCCTGATTACAAAAAACTCGGTCCCAGACTATTTGGTTTCAGCCTACTGCTTGCCAGACACTTCTACACATACATGTGCATTATTTTTGGTTATCACTCCACTCCAAAAATTTGCTTCCAGCTCTTGGTCTATTACAAAGAACCATTCACCATTCATACTGAGCATTAGTGATGCTCTTGTTCTTTTTTTTCGGATGATCCAGTGACCCAGCTGCAGTAATCAAATCAATCACCTTTTAGTCCCCCTTTTTAGCGGTTTTCCACGTATCTATAATGCGAAATATTGGAAAACTTACAATTATTCAAATGCGTTTTGGTGTGCAAATTCAATATTTTGACTTGAAGTGTTTTGATTCTTGGGTAAAAGAATTTGAAGAGACTTTATCCGTTTTGCTTATCGAGTGTAATAATTGCATAAATTGCTGTCAAAAACGAACCACAGAAAAGACTTTTGCTTACTCTACGAACAAACCCCTTATAACTTTTATGTGATATTTGGGGGACGAAACCATAAAAAACCCTGAGTCAATAAAAGTTTCGATGGCAAATCAAAGAAAACTTTCCATTGTGTTCTAATTTGTAGTAACGTTTGTGTAGCAAATTGGTTTCAATATTGTTTGGACTTTTCAAAAATTATCAATCAAATCGCCGAGCTGATTTATTTTAAGGGAGGGGTAAGTCCTGGGCATTTTCAGGAAATCGATTATTGCATTTTCTTACTAAACTACATTTCAAGAATGTTGTGTCAAAATTTCAAGTCATTCCGAGTTGAATTCGAAAAGTTACAGTGATTTTAAATGATTTTAGAGTAGGTATGCGCGGCGAGCGAATAGAGGAGGGCCGGCCGGACGACCTTGAACCAACCTTTTATTGTTGGTTCCAGGTCGCTCGAGGTCTACTTTTGTGTTCAGGGAAAGGTAGCTCACTGTAATGACGCTTCTAAGGGAACATTTTTGAGGGGAACCATTCAGTGTACTGTTTTTCGCGTTTATCTTTAAACGCGTTTATCTCGAAACTAATATTTTTAAAGTCGGTGTGCAAAACATCTCGGCGACTGTTGCACCGATCCTTCTGAAATTTTGCACACTTCTTAAATATATATTTTTAGAGGTAATAACACGAGGATTTTAAAAAATTTTAATTTTTCCGGAATTGACAGCTACAAGATGGCGGCATTTTTAGGCAAAAAACAACTTTCCACTTCAAATTGTCACCAAAATTTCAAAATTGCAAAAAAAAAAAAACCTCGTGTTATTGATAATATGGATAAAGTTGTCTTACAACGAAATCGTTTTAGAATTTTGATTTTAGATGATCGTGTCAAAAGATCGAAAAGTGAAGGCGTCTCGGAAAATGCATCGGCTTGTTTTTCAATATTTTTGTGTGAAAAAATTATAGAAGATACTTGAGACTATACTCAATAATGTAGCAAATCAATAAATTAAATTAATTTATCAGATTTTTCGTAAAAAATTCGTAAAAAAAAACCTTTTTTCAGCCTCCCAGAGTTTACCACTCCCTTAAAGTTGGGAAAATGAAAACAAGAGGATTTTTAACGTTAATATCTTCTTTCCCGAAAAAAGTTTAAAATCTATGAAGCTACGTGAACCTGCCTTCCGAGTAGAGATACAATATTTTCAATCGTCGTTCACATATGGGTCATTCAACGCTCCACGGTAACACCCGAAACGAACACTTTTCGACTCATAAAATTGTTAATCCTTATGCTGATATTTTTGCGTTTTAATTTTTCTTTATTTTCTACATATTTAGTTGGTTTATCTCAATTGTTAGATTTGAAGATTTTAGCAAAAAGATAAACAATTTTATGATAAACAATTTTATGAGTCGAGGGGTGTTCGTTTCGGATGTTACCGTGGAATAACCCATATAAGCTCTTCTCCAAACCGAGTTACTCGTGATTAAATTGTATATCAATAGCTGAATCTTTCATATTTAAAAGTCTCTATCACAGTTTTGTAATATTTCATTGAATTTTGAAAAAAAGAACACCTTCCCGACGTTCAGCAGAACAAGTTCCTACGAAATCCATTTGTGGAGACGAATTTGAAACCAAAATTTCAGTATTTACCGAGAGATAGCGAAACCCTAGCAATGAATATAAACGCCGCATAAAGTATAAGCAATAAAAAGAACATTAATGCAGAAAGGAATTCCAATTTTCATTCAATTCCATTTGACAAACTTGTTGACCATAAAAGGAAAATAGTATCAACCCTCCTGCTATGCTGGGCTTTGTAATAAGCACAGCAGAGACTCGTTTAAGTTCACCCAGCTGCTAAATTTGTCTTCTTTTTTTCTGTCGTCAACCATTCCAAATTCGTTTAAGCATAAACTCGTCGTCTTTAACGTGGGGGACCGTTTTTCATTGTGTTCTTTTTCCTTTGCATCTTTAATATTTTGCATTCGTTAAATACAATCCACAATAATTCAAAGTTAAATACCAAGATTATTCAGAACAGGAATTATGCTAAATAAAAATTAAATTTTCTAACTTACTGTGGTCAGTAAGAATTGTAAGCAGGCAGCTGTTGGAGGATTATATTTTTTTTGTTCACTTTAAATTCCACACCGATGATAAATAAGAACAGGAGATATTTTGAGCAGGGCTAACACTTTTTCTTCTAATTTTTAATTAATTTTTAATTGAATTTCGCACTGTTTCCGTACATTGCTTTTTTCATTTGATGTTACAACTTTTCTTGAAAAATACAGAACCACCAATAGACACAGAACCCGAAAAGTATTGTCACAGAAAAATATAAAAGAAAAAGTCCGTTGAGAAAATCGCCGAAAATATTTTTTGTTTTTCACTTCAATGTACCCGCGGCATTACAACACGTCTTCGTGTCTGGAGTTACCGGTTGAAACTGAATTTTTGACAAAACTAAAGTTTTCCAATTCAAACAAATTTCCATAAGATTTTCCTGAACTTGAAACAGATGATGATGGTGATGGTGAATGATGATTACAACTCCCCCAGCCTGTGTGTCTCATGATAAGACTACAGTGGAGAGTTTTTTGCACTTTTGGGAGAAAGCTTTTCAGTTGTGGAGAATTGCTAAAAGCGCAGGACAAAAAGTTTGTTTTGTTTACGAATGAATGGAGAAACTCAATGAAATGGGCAAAAACATCACATGGCTTTTGTTTTCTCGCCTCTTTTTATTACATTTTTTTTATGTTTTTTCTGTAGGAAGTTCATTTCAAACGTGGGCTAAAGAGGGCCAGATGTTATCAATTGATTAGGGGTTTGTGGGTGTGGGGGTCAATGCACACACCAGGGTTCAGTCAACATAATGTCTTTCGAACATATTTTAGGGTTGACTGGATGTGTGAGGGTCAAATGGTGGTAGTTGGTGGGTCACAATCACAACCACCCACGCCACAATCCATTCCCAATGGGTGGAAATGAAATTCCGAAAATGAAACGGTTTTGTGTGCTTCTGAATCCAGTTTTTATTGTCTTCCGCCGGTAGTAGTCGCCTTTATCAGATCGTGCTTTGTTATTGAGCAGGAGTAATTTTCTACCCAGACGCATTCGAAACAACCGGAATGGGATTATTCGGGAATGTTTTCTCCAGGCTGATTTGGTTTTATGCAAATCATTCAGCTAAAAACAGAATCAAAACGTTTGCTGAGATATCTGATTTAATTACGCTTGCTATGGTTGGTTGGTGGTTGAAGCTTTGTCTGTCGGAATAGTGCACGCGAGGTCAGGGAGAGGTGTCAAATGGTTTGGGTATACAGTTAAATGAAATGATTTTGGTTGAATGTGGCGAGGCGTTAACAGGTCTTTTGTTGTCACTTATTTGAAATATACTTGATGTGCTATATCAGACTGAAGATAGAAAATGGAGACAATTACTCTGGGGGAAACTTGGCATGGTTGTGAAGGTCTGCGGTGTATACATAGGTCGTTGACAAGCTCTGGTGTAAGGTGTTGACTCTTGAGAAATTTTGTACCTATGTTTAATGGGATTGTTTCTATTATCGTTTACATAATGGGAAAGGATCTGTTTATTTTTATTACGTTGGGTTATTCCTGAACGAAATTAAATCAATGCATGTTCATCTGACTGGATGGGTTTTAAGATTTTAGTGGAGCCATATACATGGATGGGTTCCAATTGCGTAATGGTTAGTATGTCTACATGTTAAGTAAGCCTTCGTCGTTCGAATTATAGAAACACAAAGTTGTTTTCCACGGGTATCGTCTTTTGCGAAGAGCTAGCTAGTCCTCCGAGAGAAACAGAGCTACCATGCTCCCTTAGCCATTCAGAATGGGCATGATATTGAAGTAGTTGAAATGCGTTAGACCCTGAGGTTGGCCGGGCTTTACTTCGACCCCACATTTATTTATTCAAATCAAAAGGTGGAAGACAAAATGGTGGAAAATGAAAACACCACCTAGCCCACCCTCTTGGGAGAAACTTGCGAAAGAAAAAAATATTTGAATGTGTCAAAAATCGTGCCCTTTATCAAAAACTTTGACTCAGAAATTTAGCGACCTATGGACATATAGATATATGTGAACCGATGGGTGGAACCTGTTTGAACATTTCAATAGCAAAAAATGAAGAGTTTTTAATTGTTCAATAACAAACAACATTTTCATTAGAGTAAAGCTCAAGAAAAAAAGGTTTTTAAAAACATATGTACTACCCGATTTCCACGTTACTGACGTGGCCGAAAGCGAGTAGTTTTCAAGAGCTTTGATGGTTATAAGACTTTTTCAACAAGTAGAATATGCGATATTGTTCAAGTGAAAACCTCATGTGTAGGTACCAGTTTTTGCTCACAAACAGCTTTATTTCATTAACATGACCAATCTAACGTCGCGCTGGCTGATTTATTGAAAGCGAAAAAAACGATTACATTGTTCACTGAATCCACCAACTTTGTGTCTATTCATCATGTCAACTCACAATCCTTCAATCTGTTAACACATAATTGACTCAATGAGAGCAGAAGTGGTGTAACCCCCAATTTAGATTTATTACACTACCATTAAGAAAAAAAAGTGATATTTTACAAAACAAAAACTTAACCCTTTTTTCAATTATAAGTAGAAAAATGACAAAACATTTTTTCTGCAGAGAAATTTTTATAAAACAGAAGGCAATTGTTTTTCCTTGAGACTTTTATTAGCAAAAATCTAAATTCTGTGCATTTGGGGTTAAGAGCTAGTTCTTCGAAATTAAAGTGCTTCCAGCCATATTTAATTTCATTTATTTTCTTTGACTTTTGAATATCCTATTCCTACCACTAGTATATTTCCCATAGACAATTTTTTACAAAACAATAGAAAAATTCAAAGTTACTGCTATTCATTTGACAATATTTCAAAAAATTAACAACAAAACGTTTCAAAATAAAAGCATACTTTTTTAAAGGGGACCGGACATCATACTGTAGCAATTTATCACCAACTGACAAACTGCCCAAATGTATATTTTATTATTTTGGTAGGATGCTAGTTATTTTTACACTGTATTACTCTGATTCAATAATAACTGTGTAGGGGAGAGTGGGGCAAGAAGGACCACTGAAGCTTTAGACACTCCTAATTTTTTTTCTAGTCCTAAAACGGAAGAAAATATTTTTTTAAACAATACTCCAACCTATGAACCTCATCATAGTAAACAATCAGAATAGTTGAACAGTTGTTTAACCCTTCTTCTTATGGACCCCAAACATTTTTTGCCCCAATTTAATAAAAAAAAACAATTTAATCAAAAATTTTATTTACTAGCATAAAAGATGGGAATGTTTAATTATGAAAAATGTTTTAAAAGTTTACATCAAGACAAATTTGACACACTGAGCGGCTATGTTCGCCACAAAGTGGATTTCGGCAACTGCTGCATCGTGTTTTGGTCTTGCGGTCTTTGTCTCGTGGACACATGGCACATCTAATTTTTGTAGTGAGTGAAGATGTTGACTCAGCCACAGTTCGCTTCTTTTTTAAAATATTTCCAATGAGGACCTGGAGATTGGATGGCAAAGTTGGCCAAGTATACCTCTTCTGCATTTGGGGTTTAATGAGTTCCAAGGCAAAGTTTTTTAAGAAATTTCGACTTATTTGAGTTTTATTGGACGCTTTTTTGAGAAGGACATACGAATTCACACCAACAATATTTAAGATCCCATAAAACAAAGCCAATGGCCATCGTTTCGCTCATCTTGAAACACTGTCAAACTGTTCAAAAACTTTAACTATCACTACCCTAAGGTCTATGGGACCCCCCACTAGCGGGGCAAAAAGGACCTTTGAATGGGGCAAAACGAACCACTGATTTCTTTAAAAAAAAATGTATGGGCTGGATTCTACCTATAGTGGGACTTGAAGAAGCCTTAGGAAGTTCATGGACCTGTAATACTGCTTTCCACGAAAATGAAGATAAGATTGATTTTTTATTTGCTTTCTCGTTGAGAATCACAACTTGAGGAAGTTCTGTAGCAGCTATATCCGCAGCGTTTGAAAACTCAACTGTTAGTTCGCCTAAAAGTGCTGCGGAAGTTCATCATTTGTTGTCTCTGCTGGAATATAATCGTCTTCTGAAAAAACGTTCGGGTCAACAGGATAGAGTTCAGTTTTCCTGAAACCATTTATAGCATTATAAGGAACCGCTGCCTTAAGGTATGCTTTTCCAAATAAACCGACTATTTGAAATTGTGAGACAACTCTTGGAGGATGTTGCCTTAAAATTTTTTTTAATTGCTTCCATAGCTTTCTTCAATTCCTCTTTGTTCCAACTAGCACCCCTAGTCGTTTTTCAACCGTATGTTCGAACCATCTTTAAAGATATAAATGTTTAATTTTAACTGAGTACCTCAATAGGTAGGTAGTACATAAAATATGTTGTGAAACATCCTCGTGAGGGTCATTGAGCAAAACATACTTATCTTGTGTTGTTGTTTTGCTTTGAAAGTGGAACCAATATGAAGTGGGGCAAAACGGACTACCAGTACTTTTTGCCCCATTACCTACCGGTTTCATTTGCCCCATAAGGAGTTTTTTACAAAATATATTTTTATTTTCCTTAAAATTGTTTATTAACCTTTATATCCAGCTGCAGAAAAAAGCACTAATGATCACGAACAACTTAAAATTATCAGAATGCTTGGAACTATCAACTGGCCTAGTTTTGCAGATTAGAATTTTTTTTTATTGATATACCGTTTTTAAACTTTCATCATTTAAAACGGAACTAACTTCAGTTTTTCAGTGAAACTAAGGGATGTGTTGGGAAGGAAGGTTTTTTATTAGTTCTAGCTATTGAATATAAGATGGAGTTAGAAACCATGGTAAAAATCTGTTTGATTCTTTTTGCCCCGAGGTCTTTCTTGCCCCACTCTCCCCTACATTTACAATTATTTCTAAATCAATAAATTTGGTCATGTAAATGTTGTTTTTTTAATCCACGGTGACTCTACTTCCTGGCAATAGATATAGATAGATATAATTTAATTTCTTATAAATTCATTACAATTTTAGGCTATTTTATAGAGAAAAGAATAAAATAAAATGCAAAATTATCATAATTCATTTATAACAAAAAATGAGACATTCTGTTTTCGATTGAGAGATCAAAAAGATTTGAATGCCACTTTAAAAAAAAAATACAAAATAATCAATAAATTTCATATGTGTTAGGTGCCACTTAAAAAATACATTCTATTTAAATTTAAAATGCAATGTTAAATATAATTAACAAAAAAAAGAATAATTTTAATTAAGAAGGCAAAATTATAAGTTTAATATAAGCAAAAAAAGTAAATATTTAAGCCAGAATATCAGAAACAAAAGAATCAAGATCCACATAATTCAAGTTAAGGAGACAGATTTTTAATCTTCGAATGAACAAACCAGGAGTAGTAATTGCTAAGTGTAAGTTGCTTTTGCCAATTTAACTTACTTTCCGAAATGTTTACTTTGGTTTGTATGGCTGTATTATCAGAACGAAGGCCATTTATTTGCTCTAGAAAGCTGCGGTTAGTTTTTTCTAGTTCTGTGAGCTTTAAATAAACCATTTGAAGTGTGTAATCGTTTTCTGAACCCGTAGGAGATGGTAATTTAAGGTTTATGAGAGAGGCAGAGTTCGACTCTATGCTTTTGGTAGTGGAAGCAGTTCGTTTCTCAGCGAGAGAAGGGATATGCAACGAACGTCGTTTCAGCGTTGTACATTTGTCACAACGAAACTGAGCGCCACTTGAAATTAAATAAGCTGCATCCTCCTTTGTTAAGTTAACACACTTTAAATGGAAAATATAATTACAGTCACTACATTCAATTTTAGAAGATGAGTTTCGATCGATTTTATTAGAACACGCACTGCAAATCATATTGGTTCCGTAATTATTTGTTAAAGTTTTCTGAGAGTAGTGCACCCCACTATACTACAGAGAGAATTGAAGTTGAAGAAGAGCAACCGTTTTATAAGTTTCATAAAATTGAAATTCCCTCGATAAGAACAATTCCCCGGGAGCTGAGAGCAGTGCACATAGTAGAACTAGGGACCAAATTCCGCAAGACTAAGTTTGAAAAACTCGCACTCACGGCCCTCAGAAAACTCAAGCTCTGAAAAACCGTAAGTACATTTGCGGGATAGTGTACAAAAAATACACACCTTTAACCTAGAGGGTGCACAGTTTTTCGTGTACACAATAAAATCTACTCTTGCGGAATCTGAGCCCAGAGTGCTAACTGCGACAAGATACTGTCATTTTTGTACAAGCCAAATTAGACCAGAAACCATGGTATCAATTTTTTTGGCCTGGAGTTTTGAAATCAAGTAATTTTCGATACTTTCGAATTTGCAACAAGTGAGAATTGTAGAAGTTCCACTCAAAACAAACATTATATGCCGTTGAAGTAAATACTGCATTAAAAAAATGGGCACGACTGGGTGGCACGAGCTTGCTAAATACGATATCAAAATTTTGGTTTTGGTATTCGTTCTTCATAATATATTTGGTGTTACAGGGTTGCCAACTACACATTAACTATTAAAATTGAATAAAATCAGACAAAATATTAAAAAAAATTTAGCTATTTACTCCAAAGGTCTTGGGGAAAATCTAAAACCGCCATTCACTTGCAGTTGCTAATACATATAAACGCTGAAAGTTTAATCGAAATCGTTTGAGCAGTTTACTTTTGATTTTTTACTCTTTTTAAAAACGAGTTTCTTAAAAGTCAAGTGTGCAAAGTTAAAGTTCTTGCCAGAAGTTGTTTTGAAGTTGGAAATACTTGACTTTTAAAACGAAAAAGTGAAAAATAAAAAACCGGTTTTTGTAAAAAAAAGGTCCAACGATTTTGGTAAAATTTTTAACGTTTATGTGTGTAGCCGCTAACCGCAGAGAAATAGCTTTTTTTTCATTTACTTAATTTAATCTATCTATCTATATGTATATATAAAATAGGATGTATGTATGTCCGAGGTAAACGGGGTAGTTTAGTCCAGAGATGGTTCCTGTCAAGGTTTTATCCCCATATTCCCCCAGAAACGGGGCTGGGAACGAAAAATTAGAAACTACTCCACAGATTTCAAAAATTCTTTCAGCACTATGGGTGCTACATTATCTCCCTTCATCGGTGACTTAAACTATATTTCATCCCTATAATCCCACAGGAACAGAAACGGGAACGAGAACGGGAACCATAAAGTTACTTGACCGATTTCAAAAATTCTTTCAAAACTAGGATGTTACATTATCCATCACTGACATAGATTTATATTTCATTCACATATTTCCACGGCAACGGAAGATTCCAACTGGAATGGGTTGGGAACGGAAACTTAGGAACTACTGGACAGAGTTCAAAAATTCTTTTAGCATTAGGATGCCCCATAGTCCCACAGTAAAAAAAATTATATTTCATCCCCATATTCCCACGGAAGAGGAAGAATGAGAACGGGAACCTTAAAACTTAAGACCCGAGCAAAGCCGGGTGGATCAGCTAGTTTTTATATCATCTTATGTGAGTTTATTCAATTTTCTAAGTAATGTGCAGATGTCAATTCTGTCAACTCTATTATGAAGAGCGAATACTAAAACATTATACTTAGCCTCAAAATGTTGATGGTGTACTTAGCATACAATCGCAAGTTCGTGCCTCCCAGTCGTGCCCATTTATGTTCTTTTATTTCTTTTTTTTTTAACAAAGGTGATGAAAATTTCAAGTTCCGCGAATTTGCTTGGCTTTTTTGATTTTCAAATGTTTTTGTTGAAGAGCATTTTTTTTTAAATGGGAGGTTTTTCGGTGATTTCTTATTTACTTTTGCAATTCCTATTTTCAAAATTTGCCAGCACAGGTAGTGTCATTTTGTTTGGACGCTAAGTTCGACCTAATATTCGCCACCTTTTGTCGGTTGGTGTGGTACCCGTGGCATGATGGTTAGCATGTCCACCTGCTAACCCAGAGGTTTCGAGGTTCGAATCCCAGCAGAGGCATAAATGTTTTTTCACGGGTATCGCCTTTCGCGAGGAATTGGCAAGTCTTCCGTTAGTAAAATCATTGCCGCCATGAAAATCGCTTTCTCAATTAGCCGTTCGGAACCGGCAGAAAATTGTAGGTCAACTCCATTCCCTCACCAGGCAAGGTTGTGACAAATGCGCTAGGCCCTGTTGCGCCACCCTATTTATTTATTTTACTAGCTGTGCCCGCGACTTCGCCCGCGTGGAATAGTGACTTTCGGCAGTATTTTTAATTTTTTAGGCTACTTATTTTGCAAATAAGACACATTCATGCGTTTTAGTAAACTATTGTTATATTTTATTTGAGTACATTTTTGCACACGACGTTCTTACTTTTTCCTTCTTTTGTCAAATAAAATGGTTTTGCGAGTTTGATACACTCTTTAAAACTAAAATGACTAATCAGTGGGAATTAAAGAAATACAGGGAATCAATAGATTTCTAATTTCGCTGTTCCAGCAGTCATTATTAAAATTTTTATAATGCCGCATCTCAAATGAGTAATTTGTAGCTGTGTACAATTCTAGATTACTCATTATTGGCACTGGAACACCAACTTGCAGCCACTCCTGATATTTCTAAGCAATTGAGAAACTCTATAGGGTATGATGTGACTTGCTTCTGATAGATATTCGACAACATCCCCCAATACGTCTAACATAATTTATTAGTTGATATGGTTAACTATCTCATTAGTCGGCGCCAAAATCAGTCACAGTCATTACCTATTGCCAATATTTATTTGAAGATCAAGATAGAAATTTCTTCTCAGGTCAACTGTGTAATCGACAATTTGACAGAAATCACCTCACGGGGAAAGAACTTCTGAAATCGATTAAGTAGTTTCAAGATATTACAAGATATTTTTTATCCCAGATTCCCGTAGGAATATTGGGATAAAAAATACAGCCCATGTCATTTTTCAGGCTCAAGACTATCTCTGTACCAAAATTCATACAAATATTTTTTTTTAAATACAAAAACCTAAAAAGAAATAAATTTCTTTAAAGGCATGTTAAATGATCGTGAAGATCAACCTTCAACTCCAAACTTGCGTTTCGCCCAGGTACGGCAAAGGGCTCATCAGTTAGATGTTGCCGTACCCTTCTAAGACGCAAACTTTGTTCGGAATACACCGACACTTATAAAATTTACTGCGCTTACACGCAGTGAATTTTATATCCAAGTGAATGAACAAGTCATATTGCACTTGGAAAAAGTAAACAAAATGTTTGCCATGGTTTGGCTTCAAATTATAAATTAAACAATAACAAAAAAGTTTTGTTATTGTCGTGGTTTTTTGTCCTGGAGTTGTAATTTGTTTAAATACAAAAACCTAAAAAGAAATAAATTTCTTTAAAGGCATGTTAAATGATCGTGAAGATCAACCTTCAACTCCAAACTTGCGTTTCGCCCAGGTACGGCAAAGGGCTCATCAGTTAGATGTTGCCGTACCCTTCTAAGACGCAAACTTTGTTCGGAATACACCGACACTTATAAAATTTACTGCGCTTACACGCAGTGAATTTTATATCCAAGTGAATGAACAAGTCATATTGCACTTGGAAAAAGTAAACAAAATGTTTGCCATGGTTTGGCAAAGTTTGGAGTTGAAGGTTGATCTTCACGATCATTTAACATGCCTTTAAAGAAATTTATTTCTTTTTAGGTTTTTGTATTTAAACAAATTACAACTCCAGGACAAAAAACCACGACAATAACAAAACTTTTTTGTTATTGTTTAATTTATAATTTGAAGCCAAACCATGGCAAACATTTTGTTTACTTTTTCCAAGTGCAATATGACTTGTTCATTCACTTGGATATAAAATTCACTGCGTGTAAGCGCAGTAAATTTTATAAGTGTCGGTGTATTCCGAACAAAGTTTGCGTCTTAGAAGGGTACGGCAACATCTAACTGATGAGCCCTTTGCCGTACCTGGGCGAAACGCAAGATTGGAGTTGAAGGTTGATCTTCACGATCATTTAACATGCCTTTAAAGAAATTTATTTCTTTTTAGGTTTTTGTATTTAAACAAATTACAACTCCAGGACAAAAAACCACGACAATAACAAAACTTTTTTGTTATTGTTTAATTTATAATTTGAAGCCAAACCATGGCAAACATTTTGTTTACTTTTTCCAAGTGCAATATGACTTGTTCATTCACTTGGATATAAAATTCACTGCGTGTAAGCGCAGTAAATTTTATAAGTGTCGGTGTATTCCGAACAAAGTTTGCGTCTTAGAAGGGTACGGCAACATCTAACTGATGAGCCCTTTGCCGTACCTGGGCGAAACGCAAGTTTGGAGTTGAAGGTTGATCTTCACGATCATTTAACATGCCTTTAAAGAAATTTATTTCTTTTTAGGTTTTTGTATTTAAACAAATTACAACTCCAGGACAAAAAACCACGACAATAACAAAACTTTTTTGTTATTGTTTAATTTATAACATACAAATATGTTCAATAGTTTGGGCGGTAGATGGTAACAAAGAAAAACAGACAGACGGAGTTGATAATTTTTATAATTTATAATTTTAGTACGTACTTCAGTTCCCATGGGAATATGTGGATAAATTAAAGTTAATGTTACTTTGAAATAGTGTAACATTCTAACGGGGAAATAATTCATGAAATCAGATCAGTATTTTCTAGGTTCCAGTTTACGTATGCGTTCTTGTGGGAATACAGGCATAATATATATAGCCTATATGTCCATCTTCAGGCTCCAGACTATATCTCTGTACCAAAATTCATATAAATAGGTTAAAAAATAGACAGACAGAATTATGATATAAGTAAAGACTCCCATTCCCGTGAGAATATAGGGACCGTTCCCGTAGGAATAATGGGATAACTTACAGTTTATGTTACTCATGGATAGTGTATCATTCTAACGCTGGAAGAATTTTTGAAATCGATGCAATAGTGTCAAAGTTCCCGTGTGCGTTCCCGCTCCCGTGGGAATTTAGGGATAAAATATATAGCCTATGTCCTTCCTCAGGCTCAAGACTATCTCTGTACAAAATTTCATTTCAATCAGTTTAGTAGTTTGAGCGGGAGATGGTAACATAGAAAGGCGTACAGACAGAGCTACTTTTGTATTTATAATATTAGTGAAGACTGGTTCCCGTGGGAATATTCGAATGAAATGTAGCCTATGTCCTTCTTCAGGGTCTAGATCATCTCTGTATAAAATTTCATTTAAATCGGTTCTGTAGCTTGGGCGAGAGATGGTAACATAGAAAGACGAACAGACAGAGTTTCTTTCACACTTATTATATTAGTAAGGACTCCCGTTCCCGTAAGAATATGGGGATGAATTAATGTTTATGTTACTCGGAGATAATGTAGCATTCTAATGGTGGAAGAATTTTCGAAATCGGTGCTGTAACTTCTAAGTTCCCGTATACGTTCCCGTTCCCGTGGGAATTTAGAAATAAAATATATAGCCTATGTCCTTCCTCTGGCTCGAGACTGTCTCTGTACAAAATTTCATATCAATCAGTTTAGTAGTTTGTACGGGAGACGGTAACATAGAAAGTCGGACAGACAGAGTGACTTTCACATTTATAATATTAGTAAGGATTTTTGTCGGTTGTTTTGAAATCAATTTAAAAGTAAACATTTTTTCGATGCTTTTGGGCTTGTCAAAACTAGTTGGGTTAAAAGCTTTATTCAAAGGTTCCTCATTAGACACCGTTTTCCTTTAAAACGAAAACTACACTAAACAAATAGAGGAAATAATGAAGTCTATTTGTAGCCAGAACCAGTCTTTAAATCAAATAAGACGCTTTCTTAGCCAAACATTATACATGACAATCTTTGATTCTGCCATATTCAGGGGTCTACACTCTTTGGACAATTAAAAAACGACTATTTGCACGAATTTGTTTCACCGGTATAAATCATAACTATGGATACAAAAAGACTGTGCAAAAAAGACTGAGCCTGAAAAATACACTCTTAAAATACAAAATAAAATTTTATTTTATTCTGATTTTGTACAGAAAAGAGGGAGAAGATTGGTCAAAAAAAATGGGTGTGTGGTGTGCGCTGTTAATAAAATATCTTGAATAGATGATTCAGACCTTACCAATTATTCATTAGGATTATTGCTATAGAGCTTGTAATACAATCTTCGTTTTTTTTCGAAAACTACAAAAAGCAAGTTTTCTTCATCGTTTCTTGCCAAAAGCAAAAAATAGCTGCACTCAATGTTTTTTTAAAATCGTGTGATATGCGCATTAGCTATAGTCCTAAGGAACATGTGGATAAATTTTGGTAAGGTTCGGTTGAATAGTTTCGAAGATTTTATTCAACAAGCAGCCCAGAAACCTCATTTCGAGAAAATTGTGTTTAAAGTTTACTCGAAAGTTTAGCAAGAAGTACGTATCTTTATGAAAATTTTGTATAATACTCTTAAATATTTATATACCTTATCTCTTGAATATAATAGTTGAGATAATCCACGTGTTTTTTTTATCTAATAAATGAAAAGATCAGTTAAATTTTTAAAACACTTCAACACGTCAGTGACGATGGAAGCATTTTCATTTATTAGATAAAAAAAACAAGTGGATTATCTCAACTACAAAACTTATTCAACAAACAAATTTTCATTTATTGTTGAATAACTCAAATATCAAATCATATTTTGAATTTCTGGTCATGTTTACAAATATTCAGACCATTTATACATTTCTTTCCAAGGAGAACCTGGTAGCACAATTTTTTCCCCAATATAATTCATTTCTGTTTTTTATCACTCTATCAGTCACTTAAAATTTTGTTGGCATTTTTGATATATGTATTTTGTTCTGTAATTTTTATTTTTATTGCTTAGACAAGAGCTTTGATATAATGGAAAATACTCGTAATCTGCTGCCAGAAACTGAAACCACAAATACACTCTGGAACAAATTCGCATCCTTTTTCAATGTTTTAATATTTCAGGAACTAAAAACCTCAACTCATTGCAAAAAATCGATGGCAAAAGCATATCGCACAAATTGCTACTGTGTTAATGTACGTTCCGGCAAAGTTTGGAATGTCCAGGTTTTTCTCATTAATTTATGTCAATTAGATTTTTTTAGAACAAACTTGTTACCATAGCATGAACTACTGCACCATTCATGTGTAACCAAGAACCCGGACTAAGAACTGTAGGTCCATTCAAAAAGCTTTTATATTAAAAAAATTAGCGCTGCTAACTTTTTAATAGTGTTTCTGGTAAACACAAGGAAAAGCAAGGGAAATTCTTCAAGTTTGAAAGGAGTTCCTTGAAACCTTTCTTTAACACCGTGCGTCGTTCATGAAAAAGTACAATGTTGTTGGACATAAAAAAAAGGATAAAATTCCACAGCCGGGCAAAAACTTGTTTTTTTTTTAGTTTTCTTCAAACTCATTCCCCTTACAGTGTCAATGTGGCTTCTAACATTTCAACACCCAATCATATAAAGAATCCGAAAATGTTTTCCATTATGCTTACTTTGACCTGTAGTGCCGTAATGCTTGCTTCCCATGAAACTTGAACAAAGTTTTCTGACATTTTCTAGGATAAAATGTGTCTGGTCATACACTACTTGAAGAAACTTTCATTGTATCGCAAGCTGTAGTGCTGCTTGTTGTCCATGATTTCCTTAAAAGTTTTGTTCGAAGTGTTACTGCTTTCTCCTTGGTTAACAATGTATATTTATACTTTCATATGAAATAGTTGAAAGTGATAAAATCGACGCAGAAAACTTCAATTATTGCTTTTGTAACAAGGGTGGCAAGTTTTTGTTTCAACAAAATACCAACTCGTTTTTCTTTTAGCCGTCTTAAAATAACTTCTTTTGTTAAAATGGATAATTGAAGAAAATTAACGGAATAGTTTAGATTTTCAGAAGAATTTTCAAAAGTGTTTCGTTGTATTTTGCCAGTAATTGGCCTCAATCAATTGCCCCCGACTCCGAAAAGTAGGTCTTCCCAGCCATACACGCTTGCAATTAAAGAAACAAAGACTTATAGACAATCAACCCCATAATAAATAAAATTGAGCTTAGCTTACTGACGTTGAACGTAATATGAGCTTATGTATTTCTTCTAGAAGAAAACTTAAACACGCTCGGATGTGTATTCCGTAAAGATTTTTATTCAGGCTTGCAAGTCAAATCCTCTTATCAAAACTGTGAGTATACATTTAAATTACTCGAATGAGCTTCAGTCATATAAGCCTACTCATACTCTTACACTATAAGCAAAGCAATTAAGTTCGTATTTTATTGCGGAAGCACAACCATTAGATAAACCATTCCGCATTTAATTGGTCGGTCCTTTATCCGTGAAACACCTGAAACATATTTTACTTTCTCCTTCCTTAACCCAAAAAGGAAACGAAGCAAAAACAAGTGACTTAATTGGTTATAATAACATTTCATTCTCCCAACAATGCCAATGAGTCCTTTGGCAGCTCCTCAATACGTATATTTATAGAACACACCCTAATAAAGTCATTGTTCAATGTTCATTGTTCTAGCTAACCATTCCAATTCAAATTCCTGTTGTATAAATAAGATTGGTAGAATATTTTTGTCCACTGAGGTCAATTGCGTTTGCAATATTTACATTTCACGCACAATTAAGTAATTTAGCAGCACACGAAACCGAAATTCTCGTTTATAAATCAAACCCTTTAACCAAACAAAAAAGAAAAAAAAAACTTTTCTTTCATTCCAAAGTACTGTTGGATGCTTCTGAAATAAAACACGCAAACAATAAGTTATGCCATGGCATGGTCTATTCTAATAAAATCAATATTTTCTCATCGAATTAAAATGGTTTCTATCGATTTGTGCTCCTCTGGAAAAGAATTCCTTTCATCGGGCATGGATATAGCTAGTTAATTAAATGAAAGCATCCACTGATTGCTACCAATAGATGTCGGTATCGGGTTGTACGGAAGCAATCTCAAAGACTGCTCATTGAATCAATAAAGAATTTTGCTTGGGGAAGATTTAACAAATGTCACAGCAAAACTGAACAGATAGAGATATACATAAGGAGACAAAGCAATATTTATTATACTTACGAGAATATAAAAAATTTGTCTATGAGTGAAAATGAAGCATGAAGAGGCTACACAGATTCACTGAGTGGAAAGTGGAGGTTTGTTTGTTTTCAATTTTCTCTTTTGAATATATTTTTGGAAATAGGAATGTTAGACCAGCATAAAAAAATATTCCTTAAGGGAAAGATTTAGAAGACTTAGAACTAAAGAAGCATAGGTAAATCAAAGTGCTGTTTGTACTTAATGCTAAGAACTTTATCCTGATTGGTTTCGCAGTAAGAGAATGACCTTAAGCAAAGTAAAAGAAATCACGCCATTTCAAATTCAGCTATTACAGTCCAATTTGGATGAAGGGGAGCAGCCTAGTGGAAATTTAATTTAATTTGAATTTGGTACTACGTCTCTGTAAGTACAGGATGACTTTATCCCGGTGAAAAAGTGAGTAAGTAAGTAACTAGGAATAATAATAATAAGTATGGATGTAAGTAAGTGCATAAGTAAGTAAGTAAGTAGAAAGGTAGTAAGTAAATTAGTCGATAAGTAAGTAAGTAGACAAGGACGTAAGGAAGTAAGCTAGTAAAAAAGTGATTAGGTTATTAAGTTAGTGAACAAATGAATAAGTTAGTAAGTAAGTAAAGGAGGAAGTTAGTAAATCAGTACTCAAATAAGTAAATAAGTAAGTACTTACTTACTTGAGGTGGCGCTACAGTCCGGGTCGGACTAGGGCCTCAACCAACATGGTTATCCAGCCAGCTCGGTCCCTAGCTAGCTGCCTCCAGTTTTGCACGCCAAGTTGGATGAGATCCTCTCCTACTACTCTCCTACGCCATCTGAGTCGCGGTCTCCCTCTACTGGGCCGTCCCTCGGGACTGGATTCGAAGACTTTCCGGGCCGGAGCGTTGGTATCCATTCGCTCTACATGACTCAGCCATCTAATCTGCTGGACCTTGACTCGTTTGACAAGGACAGTGTCTCTGTACAGCTCGTACAGTTCGTCGTTAAATCTTCTTCACCACTCTCCATCTATGCAGACGGGACCAAAAATCACCCGAAGAATTTTTCTCTCGAAGCATCCTAAAGTGTTCTCACCTATTTTTGACAATGCTCATAAACGCGCCATTGACATCACGCTGCGTTCTTCCAATTATGTCAATATCGTCGGCATATCCGAGCAATTGAACGGATCTTTGAAAGATTGTGCTTCTTGTGTTGACGTGGGAGTTTTGCACTATTCTTTCAAGAACGATGTTGAAGAAGTCGCCTGACAGTACATCGCCTTGCCTAAAACCTTTTTTTACATCGAATGCATCGGTGAGATCTTTTCCGACCCTGATGGAGCAGCGTGCGTTCTCCATCGTCATCCTACACAATCGGACAAGTTTGGCAGGGATGCCAAAACTAGACATGGCTCTATATAACTCCTCTCTATAGATGCTGTCATACGCAGCCTTAAAATCGATAAAAATGTGGTAGGTATCGATTTGAAGTTCCTGGGTTTTTTCCAAGATCTGCCGTAGTGTGAAGATAGTGAAATGAGTTCGAAGTGAGATTTCATGACAGGATCAAATTTGGCCAAATATCTCAGCAGACCCAAAAAATTCCTAGGATTTAGATTATCGACTGACACGCGATGTCCTCTCAGAGGCAAATTTTGTTGTGCAAGCGTTTGAATAATTGCGATAATTCTTTCGAGTATATTCCTCCAATATTTTTCCTCTTCAGCAACTTGGCGTTGTAAATCATCATCGATACCTCCACCTTGATTCAGAGTTCGTTCTAATTCCTTCCATTCTAAGAAAGCTAAGCGGTGAGCAGGACCATTTTCATGATCTTGGACACGTGGATTTAATTTACGCCACGATGAAAACCCCAAAGCATTGGTAAAGTGACTCTGACTGCTCTGACAACTTTTTTGTGGGAATAAGATGCAACAAAAACAAAACAAAGCATTTTTGATCAGGGAAAAACACATCCACGTGCGAGCGATCCGTTCGCCATATTTCAAAGTTCTCTCAAACCAAGTTTTGGTTAAAGATCGTCCAGTATCATCCTGTGGGATTTCCGCATTAATATTTTGAAGTTTGCTCGTGCCTTGCCCAACCATAAAATCGCGAAAAGATGAATCGATCTTAACAGGCCAAGTTCCCACATCTTGTGTAAAAGTAGCATTCACACCACTTGCGTTTGGACACTTGTCATCTTCAGGATCACATCGATTGATATCATTTGCAGAAGCGCGCGCATGTTTTCAAATTCAAATCACCGGCAAAACACTCTTCATATTTTCATTACACCGTAATCATTACACCGTAATGTATCACAATGTTGTGGCCACTAGAAAATATCGGATCATTAAAAGCTATCTATAGTATTGATTGTTTTATACCAAATATATCCGACCAAGTATTAGCGATTGGTCAGTAACCTAAGAATATGTACGCAAATTTGCGTGAATAATAAATAGATTATCAAAATTGTAAAAAATTATCTGGAAAATTATGAGAGGACGTGATCTACGGAGTTTGTATGTATGAGGATCATATAAAACGAAAAGGGGGGAGGGAGGGGCGGCAAATAATTTTTTGCCCCGGGCGCAAAATTTTCTAGGTACGCCACTGATGCTTCCTATTTAGCTGCATGTGCTTGCTGGCATTCGTCGTCGAACTAGGGGTTTCGTTGTGGTGGCCGTGTGAAACCCAGCACTTCAGAGGCGGCATCTCTGATTGCTGATTGGCAGTGCTGCCACTGGTTCTCTATACTTGATGCTGGCGGCATAGGACTTCTTAAGAGGTTGTAAGAGACTCGATCGGAAAAGGACTCGGCGATCTCTTGCGATTGTAGTCGTCCAACGTCGAATTTTCTCACAGTATTTCCTTGTTTTGGCTTGGATCGGGATATCCGCATTCGTACCTTGGCTACAGCAAGGTAGTGGTCCGAGTCAATGTTGGCCCCTCGGAATGTTCGGACATCCTCTATAGTCTATACTGTAAAAGTGTCGTGCGTCGATCGCAATGTGGTCAATCTGGTTGACGGTTGATTGATCAGGAGATTTCCATGTTCCTTTGTGGATATTGAGGTGCTGGAACCGCGTACTGGCTACCAGAGCGTCTCGCCCAGCAGCGAAATCGATCAACCTGAATCCGTTATCGGGAGTGTTGTCGTGCAGGCTGTATCTTCCGATTATTCCACCAAAGATATCCTCTCTACCTAGCTTGGCATTAAAATCTCCTAGAACAATGTTAATGTCATAGCTAGGGCACTGCTCATGTGTTTCATATGTTTTGTCCAGGAGCTCGTAGAATACGTCCTTGGTGTATTCATCCTTTACTTCCGTGGGGGCATGTGCGCAAATGAGGCTTATGTTGACGAATTTAGCCTTGATGCGGGTTGTTGCTATGCGCTCGTTCACATAGTTGAAACTCAAGACTTTTTGCCTGAGTCTAGTTCCAACAACAAATCCACATCCAAACAGTCACTGCGTTTGTTCTCGGTATCAATCGCCGTAGTAGATATCGCAGTTTTGAATTTGCGTCTACCTGATCCATCCCATCGCATTTCTTGGATAGCGGTAATATCTGCTTTGTAGCAGTTTAGGGCTTCCGCTAATTGTTCAGCTGCACGTATTCTGTTAAGAGACCTAACATTCCACGTACAGATCCGAAGTTTGTTGTCCGTTTTTCGTTTGCTTGGTTCGTCATCAGTAAATCCGTCCGTATCCGAGGCTTGTTGGTGCTTCGTAACTAAAATATCTTTACGTGGCCGGGAAGTCACCCCGACCGACAGCACGACCCCCAACCTGGAGGGCCAGATCCTTGTGTAGCTCCAAAGATGGGGAGCCGGATAAACCGTAAGTAATAAGTAAGTAAGTAAATAATTTCGTAGGTAAGTAAGTTAGTAAGTAATTAGGTAAGTAAGAAAGTAAGTACGTATGTAAGTAGCTAAGTAAGAAGGTAGGTAAGTAGGTAAGTAAGTAAGGAAGTAAGTAAGCAAGCAAGGAAGTATGTAAATTAGTAAGTAAGTAAATATGGAAATAAGTAAGTGAATCGGTAGTAGAACTTCACCTAATTTTGAACTAAACTTAACTTAACAAGCTTTTGACTTTTACTCACACAAATAATTTCGACTCTTGCGAAAGCTATCATGTTTCCGAATTTAAAGTAGCAGCAGCCATAACTATATCAACTTGATTATGTACTTAAATTGTTCACACAACAAATTGTTCTAAAAACTTACTTTGCACTTCATAACTTTTTATAAAAAATAAAAAAACCAACTCAAAAAAAAATTGAGACCAACCATTTTTTAATATAAAATACGTCTACGGAGAAAGTTAAATAAACTTCATGCCTTACTACGCTTAAGAGTTACTGGCTTTGTAATGTGGAACACTTTTTAACAGACGCCTTTGTCACAGAAATATCGTTACAGAATAGATTAATAGAGAATTGAGGTTCAAAATCCGGTTGAAGTTAAAAGGCTTATGGCACTTTCCATTGGACGAAAAGAACCGTCCAGGAGCGTCCAGAAGCATTCTCAAACCGTTCCATTCATTGGTGCAAAAAGATCGCTTCTCATGATTCTGAGGAGTGACAGCCGCTTCTCGATTTGAAATGAGAATCGACTCAAGAAGCACTAACACATGTTACTCAAATGTCAAAAAGAAAATTTTCTTCAAGGAATATTTTTTAAGAGCCATAGGTGTTTCACTCACACAAAGGCAATTACGTTAAACTGAACAGAAATTATGTTGGGTGTTCCATTGGTTTTTAAAATGAATGCTTCCCCGAGTGAAACCAATGGAAAGTGCCATTAATGAGTTGGTGGTTTTCCAGTTCGTAGAGGCCGTATTTACCGTAATTAGAAGATATGCCGAGAACAGCAATGAAAATGTAGCTCAAAATTAATTGAAGGATTAGTTTTTACTTATTTAGAGGTAGTATATGCATACTGCGCCATAAGGTATCATTATAAGAAATCATGACAGCGAATTAAGTCTTCTTTTTTTTTTGGGAACAAACCCCATTCTTAGCATACTCATGTCATTCATTAATGAATATTATTAACAAAGGCAGAATTATATGTTAGGTCCTTTGTTCAGAACTGAAATGAATGTCAATGATTTGACAGCGCTGTTTGAAAGATTGAAAATTAATAAACTCGTTTAGCACAATGCAAAGGGGTTACTGATATTAACCATCCCTTGTCCTTTTAAGGGAACAAATTGAAAAACTAAAAATCACAAAAATCACAAGCATATTTCATCATCATGCAAATGCATGCCACGTATAATAGTCTGACATATGAATTTTCACACAGATTTGATTCTTTAATCATTTCACTAGTTAAACATCAATATTTTGTGATGTTCAATAATGAGCAATTATGAGAGATCAATAAAGTTAAACAGCTTTAATTTTGTTGGAGTTAAGAACAGAAGAAGGTAGTCAGAAGTTTGAAGTTCGGAGAAACTAGGGGGCTCGCCTGGGCGAGTTCTGGAAACTCGTACTACGTGAGTTGTGGAAACTCATACCATATCAGTTGTGTAAACTTATACCATATGAGTTGTGGAAACTCATGTGGTATCTTTTTAGCCGAGACGCTCAATTTTCGACCACTTTTTGCAGAGTTTGAGACCATATGTCAGCAATAACGTGCCGAATATTCTCCTCCAAAGCGTTAATCGTCTCGGGCCTATCTGCGTAGACAAACGACTTCACATAACCGCACAATAGTCCAGTGGTCTTAAGCCCCATTATCACTCACATGCTTAAAGCGCGAAACTATGCAAAATTGAGAGTCAACACAATTTGCCTAACGTACACACTACACAGAGGCCAGCTGTGGTGTGGCCTCAATTCTTCCACAATATAACAGTATAACATTAGTTCAACGTTTCCTAATGCAGAAGGTTTTTAGTACAAAAAAAGTCCTAGTTTCAACCTCTGGGAAGAAGGTTCTTTCCCAGAAAAGAGAATTAAACAATAAAGCTTGAATACAGCACTGGCACTGGTATACCCCTCATCATTTAAGAACTCGTTTATATGCAGCCACAGTGTAGGTGGTGTGGGTCGGTGTAACACCGCATTTTTGAGAAATCTCTCAAAGAGAACCAAATGCTTTTTTATAGGTTTACACCGCACTTTAAGTAACATGAGTGGAAAAATGGTCGTGTAGTCTGGTATTAGTTCGTTTAACACCGCCTTACTGAAGTCGTTTAAGTTGAAAATCTCTTGGTTTTTCATTGAAAAGAAAAATAGTGGCTTATAATTCGCGCAAGCGGATTTCTAGCCATTTTCTGCCTTTAAGTTTTGTGATTGAAATGCATGAATAAAATAGTTTTATTCTTATTCGCAGAACTTGCAGTTAAAAGATTATGACTTAAAAAACGCGTCCGAATAAATTAAGTTTATTACAAAATGAATTATTTTAGCTTTGCATTTTAATGGCAAAACTAATAATATCTTCGAATTCGAGCGAACTGGCAAAGCCAGGAAACTTCCAACTAAAACGACTGCAATTGGATCTCTTTTAGACATTTCTCAAAAATGCGGTGCTACAACAACCTACTACACCTACCCCGTGGGTGTATACAGACATATCCATTATTTTATGGGAAATGGTTACCACACAAATGTTTAGAAACGGCAATGCTTTGTCATATCATTTTACAACGAATCTACTGACCTGCCCAGCATTCGTCAGTCAAACCTTTATGTGGAAATTCACAAAATTCAAAAAAAATTCAAAATTCAAAATTCTCGAACGTCGATTATCCCAACATCCAATTTAATAGATAGATAGATTAAGTGATTTTTATTCAATATTTTATAAAACAATTAATAGTATACAATATCAGATATAGCATGGCATTGCCGTCTACCAGATTGACATATAATTATATAAGTTTGGTTACATTTAACAGATTTAAAATTGCAAGTAGTAAAGCAAATATAAATTTAAATTGATCACATAATAAGTAATACAACAACCAAAAAAAAAAAATACAAAAGGATGATAAAACCTGAGTGTCTTAAAACATTTCATTAATTAGCCTTTCATTTCCATTTTTCCATTTCATTTAAGAATGATAACATCTCATCTTCGTTTAAGACATTGCAGCCATATTAAAATCTTCTTGTTTCTTTCAACACTGGGCATCTTCCAAGAAAGTGGAACACGTCTTCTCTTTCTCTCTGATTACACAAATTACATAATACCGGAAGGTTATCTCTATGGGGAACAAAGTTGAGACTTAAAAGTTCTCCACGCAGTCTTACCATCATTAATATTTGATCCACACTGTACACATCTCGAAAATAGTTTTTAGGGCCCAGGTTGATACATAATCTATTGTATATCGATCTATGCACTGAACCAGTAGCTTCTTCTATATATCTTTCGCGATATTTTACGTCCACAGTCTCAATTAGTTTGTAGAGAGAGCTTTTCCATTTACTGACGTTTTCTAAGTTCAAATTTAGTTGAATACCGCACCACTGCGCCAGCTCCAACCACTCCGCATACCAACTCCTTCTTCGATCAATGGCTTGTAGCACCGCTTTTCTTGATAATCTTTCGTTAGACATGTTCAAAACCTTGATTATATAGTCTATGTGCAGCTTAAGTGTGCGAATGATGAGCGGGAAGAGTCCTGTTTCCAACATCACAATGTTGTTGGTTGTATTCAAAGGAAGACGAAATATCCTTTTCACATAAAACCTCAAAAGTGCTTCAACTGTTTCATATTTTTTGTATCCCCATACTTGAGATCCGTAGAGCATCATCGACTCCGACACTGCTTCAAAAACACGATACATACTACTATGGGAAATGTTTTTGCTAGCGAAACATTTTTTACATGTAGCACCAATGGCATTCCTGGCCTTGACAAGTTTTTCTTTGAAATACTTTTCCAAACTAAGGTTTTTTGTAAAACAGACCCCAAGATAACTATAGTCCTTAACAACTTAAATACTTTCCTCGATATAGGTCCACTTTTCATTTGAGCAGTTTATTGCACCACCATTTTTAAAAATAAATACTTTGGACTTGTTCAGGTTCACTTTTAAACACCAACCTTTGCAGTACCTATCTAGTTGGCTATTCATCAACTGTAGCGATTCAGGTGAATAAGTGAACAAGACTAAATCATCAGCGTAGAAAAGCGCCTTGATAACAGTTTCTGTGTACTTTATTCCTCCAGACAGACAGTCAGAAAGGTCTTCAATATACAGTGCAAACAAGAGAGGGCTTAAAGCACAACCCTGACGAACTCTTGATTCGGTTTGACACCATTCAGACATTTCCTCACCATTCCATACCGCCGCTTTGGTATAGCCATAAAGATTTTGAAGAACTCTACCAAACTTTTTTGGACATTCCTATTGTATAGAGTTTGTAAAATAAGGCATGCCTGTCCACCCCATCAAACGCTGCCTTAAAATCGACAAAAAAACAGTACAGCTTCTTCCCATTTCTCAAAAATGTTTCTGCGATGCTTATTACCACAAATATATGGTCTGTCGTCGAGTATCCTGACCTAGATCCAACGTTGATTTCCTTTATTAGACTATTTTGGTCAATCCAGTTGCGTAGTCGTCTTTGCAGAAAAGCGGTTAAGTTAGTTAAAAGTTAGTTAAATGACTTTATTTCATTTTCAATTTCAAAGATTTCACATGATTTTATATACTTAAGTCTAAAAAATGGTTTGGCCTATGGCCGTCTACCAGACTGACAATTTGAAAATAAATATATCGGAATAAAAAGCAAAATTGATCTTTATACATATGTATGATAAGTTGAAATTATAATTAATATTTTAAAAATTTTCTTCAATAATGGAATTTCTATAACGTAGAGCGGTAACAACATAACTATTTAGTACATCCCATCCTTTCTCTCCGTTTAATACGTTAATCAGCTCTTCATCATTTAGGCAGTTCTTCTTAAAATACCTAATCCGAAACTCTTTCAACACAGGACATATTGCAATGAAGTGATATGTATCTTCTCGCGTTTTCATGTTACAAAGGCTGCAAAGTATAGGAAGATCGGCTCGGTGCGGCTTGAAGTTCAAATCCAATAATTCGCCTCTTGTTTTGAAAACTATGTTTATTTTATTGATTTGATTGCTGTTCAGTAGGTACGTGTTATTTCCCAGGTTATATTCAAGACGACTATATATGTTTCTGAACAACGAGGATTTGGCTTCAGCTAAAAGCGGTTAATATTTTGTAAGATGTGTTAAGGGAACTTATCCCATGATAATTTTTCGGATTCCTCGTGTTTCCTTTTTTAAAGATTGGGAAGATTAGAGCTTCCTTAAACTCCTGCGTTATACTGCCTGTATCCATAACTTCATTAAAAAGCACATTTAGTTTACTTATTAACTCCGTGGTTCCATATTTGTAGAACTCTACAGGAATTCCATCAGATCCTGCAGCCTTTCTATCCTTTAAGCTCTTCAAAGCATAAATTATTTCTTCACTAGTTATATGCACATCCAGCAATTTATTATCCGTGTTCGGTGCAGCATAGGCAATAGCGATATTGTTAGAAGGATGATTCAATAGCACCTTAAAATGCAGAAATAGGATATCCGGGGTTAAATCTTGATTTATTGTAAATTTGTATCCATAAAAAATTCTAACTTTATTCCAAAACTAGGTTGGATTACTAGCATGTGCTAGTTGTCTAGCCTCCGCCTCAATTTACTTTTCTTTTTTACTCTTACATAATAATTTAAACTCTTTATTCGCATTCAAATACTGGTTTTTGGTCATAACCAATGCGGAATGCTCTCAGCCATCCAATTTTATCCATACCAACACATAACTGATAAAAATATAGTTAAGTACTCTCATTGCTCGATAAACAAAAAACTTATTATTTGATAGACATCAGAGCATTTATGAACATTGAACATAATATGTAGATGTACCACTGTACATGTGAACCTCATTTGAAAATTTAGATTTCAAACTCTGTTACAAACTATTATTGAAATGAACAAATCAATAAATTTTGAAAGCTTAGTAGGTATGCCATAACCACATGACAGATTTTGAAAACCAAAAGGTAGCTAGTGAGCATATTTTTCTACGAATCAGTCCATATAGTGAAAATATCCTTCGATGAATTAGACCACAAAACTGTTTAATCAACGTGGCAGTAGTGAGTTATCGATTTGGATTTTCATGTTTATGTTTTGCCAAAAACCCCACCAGAAAAATCACCAGGAAAGCTTGTAAATTAGATTTGCAATTTATGGAAAATGCAGTCAGTCAATTCATTAAAAAAAAACTAGGCGATGCATATTTTACCTTCTCTTGGTTTTGATGGTTTTCGAACTAAAAAAAAAGAGTTTACCAAAACCACAACCATCGATTTCAATTTTCATGGCAGCATCAATCTAGAACCTATGTATATAAATAATAATTAGCAATATAACAATTAATGCGTATAATAAATGTAAGCTAGTTGCTCATGTTTCCAGCTCGTCAATTGCAAATATATACAATGTGAAAATAATGGACACAATAGGAACCATCGTAAAAAGAGAACGCAAAAAATGATATCTGTGGACTAGAAACGGCTATGTTCAGCCTTCAATAAAAACTCATTTTTGAGGGGGGTAGAAACGAAGGTGACTATCTCCAATTCTATGTGTACAAATGTGTACATAGTTGCAAAAATGCAACCAACTCTCTCACAGTTTTTTTATGTAAAGCTGAAAAATACAACTCACTTTGTTCCCAGTCCCACGATGTTGGAAATAAAAGATGCTTCCAATTACTATAGCTGACCAAATTACCAGACGCAGAGACATCAACAAATTTTGTATATAATTTCAAGTAAAAAAAAATTTTCTTTTGAGTTAGACAACGACTGAACACCAGCAAACACTAATCTTTAATTTTTGGTTTTATTTTGTGCTATTGCTATCCCCCCACCAGTTGTAAGGCGGTATTAGTACAAGGTTGAACACCATGTTTTCCCGGATTATAACTAGTAACACCTTCTAGGCTTTATGTTTTAAGGCTATCAACCAGTCAGGTTGTCACTTACTTTCAATAGAAATTTGTGTTAAAAACTAGTTATTGAAACAAACTATTCCATATTCACATTCAGCACATCCAAATCCTTTGAAAATAATATGTTTCCTGACTCTAATTTCACTTCGAGACTGCACCTAGGCTTCAAACTAATGCATGACCGAGTATTGCAACTTTTGAAGCCAAATATCTCAATAAATTGATGTAATAGAGACATTTTGAGATCATATGGATTCAGCGGATAGCAAATCATCGGAAAAGCAACGGTTTGTTTTTGGGTTAACATATTTTCCATGCTATCGTACATATTTTCCATGCGTCGGTATCATCCTTGACCAAAGTTTATGTAACAGCGTGTTGACCATTTTGAAGTCCAGTGACCGTTTGATGTCTCTTAAATTGGTGATGGAAGGAAAGGTCTGGAATATAATCAGTACATATGCTCCCCAAA
This sequence comes from Melanostoma scalare, assembly GCA_949752695.1. NCBI lineage: Eukaryota > Metazoa > Arthropoda > Insecta > Diptera > Syrphidae > Melanostoma > Melanostoma scalare. The sequence continues at coordinate 45,707,787 of OX456985.1, forward strand.
TAGGGTGTGAGCAGGAGGAAAAAGATGCATTCTGGCTTGATTTTCATAACCTACAAGAACATCCCAAAAGAAGAGTATTTGTTTGTTGGAGGAGATTTGAATGGACATGTCGGGAAGACAAACGAGGATTATGAAGACTGCCATGGAGGTTTGGGATTCGGCACCAGGAACACTCCTGGTGAAGATATTCTAAATATGTGCAAGTCATACGGTCTAATCGTACTAAATACCATGTTCATCAAACAAGACCGAAACCTTATCACTTACAGCAGTGGAGGAAATGAAACCCAGATTGATTACCATTTGGTAACCAATTACATGAAATCTCGGGTGAAAGACTGCAAAGTGATACTAGGGGAAGCTGCCGCTCAACAACACCGTCTTCTTTCAACAGAATTTTTTAGGGATGCGGTGAAGGTAGTCAAACAAACAAAGGCTCCTAGGAGAATCAAGTGGTACAATCTGGAGAAAACCAAAGGACAGCAATTCATTTCGTATATGCAAAGTCAGCTGTGTAATACCATCGACGCAGTTTCAAATGCAATCACGGCACAAAATATGTGGGATCGCCTACAACGAACCTGCTTAGAGAGAGCCAAATCACTGTTAGGAGTCTCAAAAGGACACTACCAACAAGCAAAAGAAACCTGGTGGTGGGATGATGAAGCTAAAGCAGTGATTAGAAAGAAGAAAGCAGCTTTCCAAGCTTGGTCGAAGTGCCCCTCAAGAAATACAAATGAAAAAGCGCGTCTCAAAATGGAATACAAGAGCTGCAGAAAAGAAGCAAAGAAAAAGTGCGCCCTCGCCCAACTTCAAGCAAAAAGCACGGAGGGCCTGTATCGAGAGCTGGAAAAGATTTCTGCCCCAGCTGCTGAAGCAAATCAGGCAATCCAAGAGCTAAGGGAGCAACCATTTTCAAAATAACCGCTCAGAGAAGGAGAAATGCGCAGGAGATTCGTTCGCCGAAGTTCATAAATGATGCTCAAGGACTGCTACTTGTGGATGATGACAAAATTCTTCACAGGTGGCGACAGTATTGTGATGATCTTTTGAATGAACAGTTTCCTCGGCGCCACTTTCCAACAGCTGCACCTAACTTTACGGAAGTATCCGACGTCACAGTCGAAGAAGTTAGGAAGGCAGTTAAGAACTCCAAAAAAAGCAAAGCGATTAGGCCAGACGAGGTACCATATGAGTTTTGGAAAAATATGGGAGACATCGGGTTGAGTTGGCTGACGATTCTCATCTCCAAACTTATAAGAGGTGACAGTCTGCCTAATCAATGGAGGGAAAGTTTTCTTCTTCCAATGTACAAGGAAAAGGGAGATACCAGAAGCTGTGACAACTATCGTTCAATCAAGTTGATGTCCCACACTATGAAGATCGTTGAGCGGGTTTTGGATAGCCGACTGCGGAAAATAATAAAGCTGTCTGATGACCAATGCGGGTTTGTCGCGGGTAAGTCAACTACAGACGCAATCCAAAGTACATATAAGGATCATTATGGAAAAACACCGAGATGCCTTAGAGGATTTGCATATTGTGTTGGTTGACTTCGAAAAAGCATTCGATCGACAACCACGAGATCTGATATGGGTGACCCTCAGACACCGAGGAGTTCCTGAAGCCTATGTGCGAGTAATTATGGACATGTACGAGGGAGCAGTTACAAAAGTGAGATGCCCAGCTGGAGTCACCGAAGAATTCCAAATAACAGTAGGTGTACATCAGGGAAGTGTCTTGAGTCCACTGCTCTTTATTGCTGTTCTGGATTATTTGCTCGAAGGAAAAATAACGGACAATAAAGTACAACAATTATTCTTTGCTGACGATGGAGCCATCATAAGCGAGGATCCTACATCCCTGCAACGAGCACTTGACGTTTGGATTGATGTTCTGGAAGGAAATGGGTACCGTATTAGCGCTAAAAAGACTGAATACCTGTGCTGCCCTTTTTCTGATCCAGACAAGCCTATTCCAGACATTTATTTGAATGGAAATGTGCTTCCCAAGTGTGAAAAGTTTAAATATCTGGGATGTATGATCAATAGTGAAGCAACTTGTGATGACGACATCAATCATCGAGTAAGCGTAGGGTGGATGAAGTGGCGAGAAAACTCCGCTATCTTCTGTGCCCTCTAAGCTGAAGGGAAGACTCTACACAGCAGTTGTCCGTCCAGCTCTGACATACGGTTCACAATGTTTCAGCGAAGCAGAAACCTTCAAAATAATATAGTTCGCATCTGAAAACAATCAAAAAGTTCAATTTTGTATACCTACCAGTGTTATCACTTTGTTAGACGGATACAGGTTTTTCATGTTTTTCTCAAAATTAGTAAAATAAAAATTGCCAACTTTGTTTCTATCCCCCTCAAATGTTCATGTTCCTACCTATTCCGTATAGATAAAATCCTGGAAACCAATTTAAAAGAATAACCAAACGCAGAACTTAAACTCCACCTTCGCTTCAGCAAGTAGGTTGCTTTCCATCCTTACTCAGTATTCAACAAAAGAACACATCTCCAGGGCAGATAACAAAACCATAGCAAGATAAAAGAAAACAATCCACACGTCTACACAAACGGATGAGATTCAAAATTATTGTCAACATACCGTAAACGCAATTCAAATTACGGTCTATCAACTTTCGATAAGTAGATTCACGTAGAGGAATTTATTTTACAAAAGATCTCTCTCCCTCTCTCTCTCTCTACTTTGGAGCTTGGAACTAAGTCCAAAAGAAAAGCAAATAAATTTTTCCCCTGGGTAAATAAATCACAAAACTATGTGGCGTGAAAGATTGCCAGAAATTCTTCCTCTTCTTCGCCTTAAGGTAGACACCCAAAAGCACACGTATCCTTTTTCTCTGTGTGTTGTATGAGCATTTCTTGAGTGGTTCTGTTCTTAAACGTATCCGAAAACTGAACTGATAAAACGAAAAGAATACATACATAGAATGTGTGCTTTGCTTTTGATAAACTTGATAAAGACGATAAAGCAAAACAGAACAATAACGCTGAACTTTGCATTTCCAACAGACAGCTTAATTAAGTTTTTGTGCATTAACTCGTGTTCAATATCATGGGTAATTTCCTTGCTCGTTAAGTCATATCCGACTTAAGGTTAATCCAAAATGTTCATGTCAGGCTCAGCTCAGGATTGTTTGGAAAATCCATTTGTTTGATCTTTGCCTAAGCATAATAGCTTGGAGACTTAGTTGTACGGCTGTGTTTCATAAGTTCTTATGAAATCTCCGATTTTGAGAGAACACTCTATAATAAACGTGTTCTTAGTCTTGATTGATTCTCAGGTGAATCAATTTTAAGTGTATCTACAATCTACATACATACCTTGCTTGCTCAGAATTTAAAGCTGGCAGAAGGATTTTCGAAATTTGAAAGCAGTATTCTAATATTTGAAATAATGTGCTGCCCAAAACATGTTCCCACATCTTCGTAGAAAAGCCGTTGGCTATACTACAATTTTCGTGATGTTAAGGATACAAGCAAACAAAGAATACTTAATCTTTTAAGACATTGCTTCTTACATAGAAGATGTACAACATTCACTTCAACTTTGGAATATAACGTCGTTCAAGTGAATACCTCGGCTGGCTTCGTAATAGCGAAGATTTTAGTTAGTTTCAGTCTGTGGTTTCAAGGATCGCTTGGATGATATGAGTGCAAAGTTCTTGGATCTTTTCCGTATTGTTGTCACATAAAATTTGTCTTCAAAGTTCAAGTTTCCCTATACATACCTATAGTGCCGCAACAGAGCGAGAGCCCTGGGACCTAGTGCTTTTCTCACAGACATGCTTAGTGAGCGGATAAAGGGTACCTTCAATTTTTTACCAACTCCTCGTGAAAGTCGATAAAAGTAGGAAAATATTTTTCTTTTCTGTTGGGATACGAACCGCGAACCTTTCGCGTAACAGGCAGACATGCTTACCATTATGCCATGGGCACCACACACAAAAACTCCAAAGGGGTCAAATATCAGCTCCAACGCGGCCAATTGACATCTGCAAGCCGGGTGATAGCCCAAATAGAGTTGGGAATTTCGTGCGTATAAGATCGACTGTGGCATGAGCTGTGCAACACGAATAAAATTAGACATGGCTCTGTAACGCCCACTGTTGAACGAAAAGTTGTCCGCAGTCTTATTTTCAAAGAAAAATGATTCAGTGATACCACCACTCCACAATCTGCATCAAACTGTAACTGTCTGTGGATGCATTGGCTTCTCGGCAGATTTTGCAGAGTCTCAGTTGCGTGAATTTTTTTTTCATTTAACGTTGCTGCCAAGTTGAGGATGTACATTTTCAAAAAAGATGATTTTTCACCCAAAATAGTTGTCCAATTCATGCAGGTCGAAGGCCAAAACTGCGAAGCGATAACGTTCAGATAGTTATGTGTTGAGTCAACTAGAAATTGTAAGCAAATTAAGCGAGATCTTGGTGCAGAGTTTTTCTTCTGCTAGGACGTGAAAAGTTAAGATGTAAGGATCGATGTCGAATTGATATTCGTATGCTTGTCTCATGGACTTTCTTCTTTTCGAAAAACGCATTGTTTGGGCAATAGAAAACTCACTTTGGAAATACTTTTTCAGTATTTCGCTATTTCGTTCTGGAGAAGTGAGATACTAACTTTTGCTTAAGATTTCGGGCGGGAAACAGCTGTCAGTTGTTATGATTCAAAAAGAAACCACTAGATGACTCACTCCTTCGTAGATATCAAAAAAGAGACCTTTGTGTCAACAAAGTTGACATGCAAAAATCGAGAGATATAGGGCGGGTCAGATAACTTTGCTGATTTGACTTTGCCCCCTAGAGAAGAATGGTGCTCGTACAAAATGGGGTTGGTATCCTTAGAAATAAGGGTAGCTAAAGTTTCATTTGTGATCCCGCCAGTAACAATCATGCAGTGGACGGGTGAGAAACGCACGTTTGCCGTCGAAACGTTCTTTTCGAACGGCCGCTCCTTCGTGGCAACTCAATGTGCCTTTCGCACTCACTTCAATATTTCGCCTGGAGGCCGTGTTCCCGGTCGTCCAACAGATTATTAATTGGCTGAACAAATTTGGGAATTTCAGTGTTGCACCATCCCAAGATGTCGTTCTCTTATACGATACGCGGAATACCAGAACCCCGAAAATGTTGAGGTAGCGAGGGTTGCATTTCCGCGTTCTTCTTCTTCTTCTTTCCATTTCCGGCGTTACGAGTAGTGATCTTGAAGCGATCACAACTCTCCCACTTTTCTGCTTCACACTAGTGATCCGCCTGTGCATTTCCGCGTTCTCGCGCCGAAAAAGTTGAACGAAACTTCAGATATCGGTTTTTTCAGTTTTTTGACAATTGGGGCCATCATTTGTCCGATATCATCTTTAAAACCGGAAGGGAAAAAAAAATTATACAGATATCTGTACTACTTTATCTTTTAATGTATGTATACCTTTCAAATCAGCTAAATTGTACCTGCCCCACCCTGTATATGTGCAGGCCAACAACAATGTAGATGTGCATAGATCCAGGATTTTGATAAGGTGGGGGCAGTTTTCCTTCCTTTTCAATGATTTGATGTTATTAAATATAAACTCAATCAAATATAAGAATACATTTTTTATTTAAAAGAATTAGAAAAATTGTTTAAAAAGAAATATGTTAAATTAGTTTAAAATAGTTAATTAAATGCTAAAATCTAACTTTTTGTTGAAGCCGGTTTTTGAAAACCTTGTTATTACTTTTCAACATCGATCGGGATTTGTGTGGATGTGCATAAGTGCCAAACCGCAAAGGCGATTTTCACTCATTGTAGACCTTAACCTATGATTTGTTCTATCCATTGCCTCTTGCTTTAGCATAAGTTTACATGTACCGATTGGTATACGAATATTCAACCTGCTGGTTGAGATCGGTAGAACAGTTCCTTCTCTGGCGAGTTCATCGGCTTTGCAGTTACCCACGATATCTCTGTGCCCCGGCACCCAAATAAGGTGAATATTGAACTGTTCAGCCATCTCCCTAAGAGGTGACAGTTAAGGGCGGTTACTGAGTTCGTAGAAACAGCGCCGAGTGATTTCAGGGCTGCTTGACTATTTGAGAAAATCCGGATATATTCGTTGAGGATATCACGTTTTCTCTTAGCCATGATAGGACCTCTTTGATCGCCAGAACGAGAGACTTACGTTGAGTCGGTTTGAGTACACCCCGCAGCCTACTTCGGTTTTTGAACCATCTGTATAGAAGTGAATTGAATCATCTCTCAAAAATTCTTCGTCTTCACAGGCCGTTCTCGGTGGGATTGATACTTGGAACTTCTTATCAAAAACCAATTGAGGGATGATGTAGTCTGAGTGACAAGGGATTGATCCGAATAAATTCAGGATTGTAGCGTGACCGATGTTGTTATCGGTCCATTGGGAGATAGCTCTCTACGACTGGCTGCACTGGCGGCCATTTGTTTGCTGAAGATATCTGGTGGTGTGAGGTTAAAAAGTGTATTTAGGGCAGCTGAGGGTGTTGATCTCAGTGCTCCGCTTATACACAAACCGGCTGTTCGTTGGACCTTGCTTAATTTGTCGCAGTAGGTCCTTTTATCAAGAGCGGTCCACCATTCCACTACTACGTATGTGAGTATTGGTCTGATGACCGCGGTGTAGAGCCAGTAGGTGTCGTCAACCTTAACGATCGCCACTTTACTGTGAATAGCCATCGTTATCGCGTAATGATTACCGATTATTTTTGGGAAGAATTTGAACATATGGGCTAGGCCTACATCTGCTTTCAACAGGATAGTGCCACAAGCCACTCAGCACACGCTACTATCGATTTATTGAATAGTATTAGATTAATTATTTGGCTTGTTATCTCTAGAAATGGGCCGATTGGTCTAATCGTTCGTGCGACTTAACGCCTATAGACTATTTTCTTTGGGGCTTCCTTAAGTCGCGGAAGGGGAAGACCTCGTCTTAGGTGGCGCAATCAAGTGGATGACGACCACCTAAGTAAGTAAGTGCCTTAAGTCATTGGCTTATGCCAACAAGCCATATCTCAGAGGCATCTTGACTGAAATATGTGGCCGAGTCATCGAAAATTGGATCCAATGAATCAACCGCTGCAAACCTGTCCACTGTGCCCATATGAACGAAAACGAATTGATTTAAAATGTTAATGTTTTGACTGCACTTCAAGCCGATGACAAGGTTCTTAAAATATCTCAAATGGTTTGCGTTTTATTTAAAAAAAAAAAAAATTGTCAAGTCTTTATTGGAAACCCCAATACAACCGCCAAACTCTTTTGATAAACGCATTTTCCACGAGCCACCCTTATCACTTCTTCGTGTTTCCTTCTCTGTATAAGTTTTTTTAGGTATGTATGTAATTGAATTTCATTTTGCGAAAGTAATTCTCAAAGCCTTATACCTATTTTCATTAAATTTCCATAACTTTTCTTAAACAATTCAACCACGAGACAGACAATTGTGTCACTGCATTATGCAAGTTACTCAACTAAAACAAAGCCTTTTATTGGTGGTTAATACCACCATTTGTATAATAAAATCTCTTTGATATCAGACTGGATAAGCTACCTACCCGTGTTTGCGTTTGAAGTACTTTCATGTGGCCAACCACAACATATGTATGTATGTATCTACCACATATTATGTATCAATATAAGGAGTATGCTTTTCGTATGACTTATTGATTTTCTTTGAAGGAACGTATGTAATTAATTAGCGAGTATTTTGATGTATGACTGACTGGTTAATCAGGGCTTACTCCACTGTAATCTCTTAAATAATTCAACATGTTAGAGTCAGATGACCCACACGTGTTAATGGACTGGATTTAGCTGCTTGCTTTTTCTCTCTATAGACAGAAACCCAAATATTTCTGTAACTGTAACTGTTTCGGCAAGCCACTTTGACTGCTTAGGTTTGCTAAATTAAGTCAATTTAAGTGAGAAATGGAATTGGCTACTTCGTAGAAATGCCAACAAATTAAACGAAAACTTGGTTCCCTGAATGTCTCCCTAGGTAATACTTACTGTGCATAGAAATAAACAGCACATGTGAGGAGACTGTAGTTCAGATCTAAATGAAGAATTAATTCTCAATGTTCTGGGAAACAGTCAAACCTCTGAGTTACCATATAAGGTTGTAGTAGTTACATGAGGAAACTTGTATTATATTCTTTGAATTCCTAAGTGAGGAAATCACATATAATGAGCTGTGAACACAAACAAGAACATGAACCTAAGAGTCAAACTGGGATGATAGTTGAGAGACGTTTTTTTATTTCATCTTAGACAAGGCCTGGGTTTACTTTGCTTGGTGCTAAGGAAACAAGTCCACCATGGCGGTGGAAGAATAAAATAAATTATAGCACTGGAATTCAGAACAAATTCAGAATAAAGAAATTCACCCCAGACAACTTGTCACTGGACGACTTGACGCCGGAAATTAATACATATTCAGTGGAATGCACGTGAGATATTTTTGCCAATACATATTTTGTTATTCCTTTTTCGAAATCATGGCCTTTTGTGTTTGTTTGCGGATAAAAATAAATAGCCAGAGAAAAGACATAATGACGAAGAGAGTTTTAGAAAGTAGAATTCCATTGCCTGTTGTTGGTAGTTAGCAGAGAATGTGACTTACGATAAATATCTTCCTATTTGCATTACCGATTAATTGGTGTAGGTATTGAGTCAAAATTTTATTAGGAAAGTTCAAAACTCTGATGGCTTCTATTTAATAAAGTAAATAACGAGTCGTGGTACCCGTGGTGTGATGGATAGCATGTCCGCCTGTTAATCCAAGAGGTTCGAGTTCGAATTCCAACAGAGGCAAAAATGTTTTTTCCACGGGTATCGCCTTTCGCGAGGAATTGGCAAGTCCTCCGTTAGTATTCATTGCCATGAAAAGCGCTTTCTCGATTAGCCGTTCGAAACCGGCAGAAAATTGTAGGTCCCCTCCATTCCCTCACAAGGCATGGCTGTGAGAAATGCGCTAGGCCCAGGGGTTCCTCGCTCTGTTGCGCCACCCTATTTATTTATTTATTTATTTTAAATAACGAGTTACAACTTCGGGTTCGTCAAAAACATTGAACAACGTTGTCACAAAGCCATTGCAATAGGTTTCACGACCCAAATAGACATTACGTGTTACCCGCGGCGTAGTGCTAAGCATGGCTGTCTTCGCATACGGGACCAGAGATCATTGGAATTACTTTTCTTTTGAAACGACCAAGGGTTAAATCATCCGCTTTCGATAAGGTCCACGATTCCATGTCATAAAGTAGGACTGGGATGATTAAGGTCCTTTAATCTTTTTAATTTTTTTCAGTAGAAATTAACTTTGGTAGCGGTCAGACTGGTGCCAACTTCCAACCACACACTCTCTTTAGATTTCGTGCAACGGATCTTTCTCACCCATCGAAATTGTTAGAGCTATCCAACTTTAACTCTCAACTACCAACCAACAGTGAAGTAGTTAGAAGAGTCTTTGAAACAATTTTTTTATTGCCGATTAGACTCCAAATAAACGTGGAACTTAATAAATTCAAAAAAAATTTGGAGCTGAAGTCATATCAGTTCGAATTTGCTAGAAAACAAATTTACTTCAAGTTTTATAAATGAAGTGGGAACTATATTGTTACACCATGTCCAGGCTACGACACCGTCGTATATATGACAATGTTCGTCTCTACTTGGCCTATTTATATAATACCGCCTAGTCAGTTTGCATAGACGGCTAAAACAGCGACTAAAACTAACGTAATGTTGTATATCCAAGCATACAAGCTTACGCGCCTTATATGAAATCAAAATAGTTTAGCTTTATACCCGACGAAATCGTACTAGGAATGATGCTCGCCTTTAACACCGCCTTTCCCCCACACTCACTTAATCCCAGAGCCTTCCTTACTATACACTACCAGAATGTTAGAGGGCTCCGAACCAAAACGTCCTCAGTTTTTACTAATTCGCAATCATTTCCTCATGACATTTTTGCTCTAACCGAGACTGATCTAACTCCAAATATTCTTGACAGTAAACTATTTACATCTGAGTACTTAATTTTTCGTCAGGACACGCCACAGTGGGGCGAGATACCCCAAAAATCGGAATTAATTCGGGAGATGGGCCTACTTTATTGAAATCATATTTTTTTAAATATAAGTACCATAAGCATGCATAGAAGAGCCATAATTGTGCTCTTTAAGTATGTTTTAATAACTATTTAAGGGGGTAGGTATACCAGTGTAACCCTTGAAAAATTAGGCTGTTTTTGGGAACTTTTTTAGAGGAAAGTACAGAGTAGAATGTTTCGAAATTTTTTGGACATAATAAGACATATTTTCAGCTACATTTTATGATTTTTTTTTAAATATTGGAAAATAACGGAGTTATCTGCTGTTTTCAAAAGTGCCACAAAAAAGAACCCCCAATGCTGTTATGTTAAATATTCAGTTTGAACTTGGAGTCGATCAGCCAACTTTTTTTTCGAGTTACGACGAAAAAATGTGGTTTTTAAAAAAACGGGTTTAAAGTTGGAATTACCGTAGCATAGAATCTTTTTGAAGGTATAAGCAATCGAAGCAAACAAATTTTGGAAGTGTCAAACTGGTAAAGCCTGCACTGTCACCTCTGCTGAATTATCCTTGCAGGGTCCTTGGCTCTAATAATATTGTATTGTATTGGTGTCTCGTTAATTTGGCCATTACCACAAGTGAAAGTGCTTCCTCACCTGCTCGGCCCAAGAGCACTATTGTTACCAGGCAGCCTTAGTGTTTTTTCCACAACTCATGTTTCAGAGTCGGTGCCCTTCTGAACTTCAAAAGTCCTGCAACGATTCTTTTAAAAATTTGAACACTATTTCTTTGTATGATTTACAAGGGTTTCATTGCTCCCAGATTGTGCCCATTTTTCTTTGAGTCTTGACGAAAACTGTGAGATTGTATGGTTTAGCTCATTTTTTTTTTTGTTACGGGGCAGTGTCCTGAACTTGTAATTTTAAAAAAGACAATTTTTCTTTCAACAATGACTTGCCAGACTCTTTCATGATTTCAAATAGCTCCATCCGTGTAAAAAACAAGTCATTTGTATGTGAACCTACACCAAAAAGTAAATTTTATAGTAGTTGAAAAACTAAAAAATTGTTTTAAAAAAAGAAGCACGTATGAGCACCCGTTCTTTTTGGAACTTCACAGACAAAATGTTAAATTACATGAAAAAACTTAGATCTGCGTGTGGAAGAGTGTGGAAGTCTACTTTAAGCTTAAGCTTTTAAGAAACTCCTGTATACACTTGACGTCTGATGCAAAATTGAACAACATCTTTCCACAGATTCTTGAATACTTTTTAAAATATTAAATAACATACCTGACGCTGTCGATTCCATGTTCAAACTCAATTTTGCCTTCGTTTTTATAAATGTTACAGCTATTCGAAGGTAAAAACTTTTTATCAATTCGCAAAAAAACTAAAGCGGTTACTTCAAGTGCACGCGTTGGAGTGGGAAATCATGTAACATCACAAAGTGAGCGCGTTTTATATGCATTAAAAAAATTTTTATAACGGAATATGATAAAAAGAAACTCATAACCTTTGTTTCATTTTTTGAATTAATTCCGAGTTTGCCATATAGGTGGCCCCACTGTGGGACGGTCTGATCAATGACATTGAAGAACTGGGCCGTGGTGTTTTGTTAGCAGTGAACTGTCGTCTTGATGTCAGTCCTTTTAATTCATCGCACTCAACAGATTTTGAATTTATAACAGTCAAAATCAAAATGCCCTCCCGATATATTTTCGTTATGTGTTATTGTTATATTCGCCCCTCTCAACCAACCATACCATATCAGCTCATAGTTGATGCAATTGACCATCTTTTCGATGCTGCTGACACCAACGACGAAATAATTCGTATGGGTGATTTTAATCTGCTGTTAATTCAATAGTCTGCTCATAACGACGGTACTTACTATTATCCGTCAAATACTGCATCTGAAAAAGAAATACTTTTCACTGATTGCATACAAGGCTCTTACCTTTTATAAATAAGTGGTATTGTTAATAACCTCAATAGGCAACTAGACCTTATTTTCGTTTCTGATCCTAGTAACGCCATTGTGAACACAAGTGGCCAACTTCTTCCCTTTCCAAACTGGATGAATATCACCCACCTTTGTCGCTTTCATTCTCTTATCACAATCCTCAACCTAACATTACCGTTGACTATTTCTTTAACTTAAAAAAGGCTGACTTTCCCAAATTAAAATCCCTTCTTGCCAATATTAGCTTCACTTTTTCTCAAGACTCGATCGATCATGCGTTGTCAGTATTTTATTCAGAGATTTTTAAGTGTTTTGCACAATCTGTTCCTTTTATGCCTCGTAAAAATTACTCCTCTTCCCCACCTTGGTATAATAAAGATCTTCGGTCACTTCACAACCTGAGGAATAACTTATGGAGAAAATATCTTCTTTCAAAATCAGTAAACGACTACCAAGTTTTCTCGTTCGTTTTAACACAGTTTTCTGAACTTAGTACACGTCTCTATAACGAATATGTTTTTTTTTGTTTAGTTTAAATTTATTGTAGTAAATACTCAATAAGATACAATATCTTGTAATTAGTAAGTTTCAGTACCCAGTACTATTTGAAAAAAAAAGTAAGATATATTGTGCTACAAATATTAAAAATTAGAATTCATTTCATTTCAGTTAGTTTTAAATAACAATTTATAATTTGCAAAAAAAAGAAATTAAATATTAATATATTTTGTATACCAAAAAAAAAAGATTTTAAATTAAAATAACATCACAATCGCTCAACATCAGTATCGTCATCATCATATGCCTTCCTTTTTAATTAATACATCAAGTCGCTTTATAGAATTTTTTTAATGAATTGTTAAACTGAGTTTTGCAGGTGATCATTTTTAGATAAGTAGAGAGAGAATTCCATAGTCGAACAGCATTAACATAAAACTGGCGCTCAGAAACGAGAAATGAACAACGCGGAGGAACAAGGTTGCAAGACCTAATAGATCGAGGGAATTGTATTCTGTTAAAAAGATATTCAGGTTTTCGAAGTTGCATAATAAGGTGCAGCAACGTTATATTTTTGAACTTGAATAGATTGGCGAGTGTCATACCATACATTGACTTAGAATAATTAGATATGTGATCACTCATTTTTATTCCGAAAACATATCGTGCAATGCTATTGAAAGCAACATTTAATTTAGTCTTATGTACATAGTCGCAATTGCAATAAATTTCACAGCAATAAAGTAAAATTGGAACTAACAACGTCTTCGCCAGGATCATTCGCGTTCTAGGAGGAGTTATATGATGAGAAGCCCAGAGTAATCGTAAACCTCCATAAACTTTTCCTAAAGTAAGTCTAATGTGATCATTCCAGGTTAAGGTACGATTAAATGTAAGTCCCAAGTTAATTGCAGATTCAGCTAACTCAATCGGGGTGTTATTCAAAAGAATGGGAGGGAAATACGATGTATCTATCAGAGTTCTTGCTATAACCATACATTTGGATTTTTTAGCATTTAGGCAAAGATCATTTTGCTTAGACTAAAGTACAATTTTCTGTAGATCATTATTTACTTCATAAATCCAATTTTCTAGCATTCCAAGAGGAAAGCTGCTGTATAATTGTACATCGTCTGCGTACATGTGCAAGGAGCAATTTAAAGAGCAGGAAGACAGGTCATTAATATACATTAAGAAGAGCAAGGGACCCAATATAGAACCTTGAGGAACACCTCTATGCAATGGAAGGGGAGAAGACAATGTATTGTTAGCAAAAACTGATTGCGATCTTTTAGATAGATACGAGTGAATTAGTTTAGCTGACGACGATGAAAAATGGAATTGGCTAAGCAGCTTTTCATATAGTATATTTTTATTGACCGAATCAAAAGCTTTGGAAAAGTCTAAAAGAGTAAGAATGGTTACATTATCATTGTCTACAGCACTTCTAATTCCTTCAGTAACATCAATTAGAGCAGTTGTACAGCTATGTTTGGGTTTGAAACCAGACTGATGAGAACAAATCAGTTTTCGTTCGGATAAAAAACAGCGTATTTGTTTGTTTATGATTCTTTCCAAGACTTTCGAGAGAAAAGGTAAGATAGCAATCGGTCGATATTCATTGCCATTTCTATTTTTCCGAAAAGAAAATAACCTTAGCTTGTTTCCAAGCAGATGGAAAGGTGCTTGTCATGAAAATACTATTAAACAAATGTGTAACATATTTAAGTATGAACGGTAAAATGGCCTTTAGAAAAACCGGTGGTATGCCATCAATCCCAACAGAATTGGATTTTATGTCTAGGAAGCTTTCGAGTACATCTGATTCATTAACAGCCAAAAAGTTGAATTCTAACATTCGATCATCCACCGTAAGAAAATTCACTTCGCTCTCATCAACATTCATTGCATTCATATTATTTATTTCGGTGAACTTTTTGTTAAGATCTTCGCAGTAAACATTTGAAACATTATTATTATTTTTACGACCTACACCAATATCTTTGAGATTCTTCCAAAGTTTCTGTTTAGCTAGACGAGGATCAAGCTTTGGAGCGTAGAACTGCTTTTTTGAATTACGTATGGCGCACACAACTCTATTTCTCAGTCTTTTAAAACTGCTATGCAATTCATCAAGCTTAAAAATTTTCCATCTTCTATATGCCATATCACGCTCTCTGATAAGTGTTTCTATGTTGTTGTTCAACCCAAACTGAGTCTTGTTTTGATGTAGTATTGTTTTGAGAGGAACATGAACATCAAAGAGGTGGTTAATGTTCGTATTCAGAAAAGATAACTGGTCATCTACCGATGATAGATAGTATATTATATTCCAATCAATTGAACTCAAGTCTCTTCCTAATTGATTTTTATTTATATTTTTAAAATCCCTGAAAGTAAAAAAAGAGGGACAAATAACTGGTGAGTATTCAAAAGTCAAGTAAATAAGGTCGTGATTAGAAAAAGCTGGAAATAAACTAAGTGATTTCATACCATTAGTCAACTCTGTGCTGTCAAGCACATTACTATTGAAATCTCCAGCAACTATAAGAAATGAAATGAAACAAACGACAAATCATCAAGGACAGAAAAAAGTGGAGACAAATTGATGTTTCGATGAGGCCTATAAACTGATCCTATCATTAGTTTAGTATTATTATTAGATTTAACCTCTATGAACAGGTAATCAATCTCACTATCAGGTGGAGACTTACTTACCTTCTTCAAATGCAATCTTCAATAAAGTTAAATCCTAAACGTTTTTATGAATTTATAAACATCAAAAGAAAATCTGACGGCTACCCTTCCTCCCTCTCTTACCTCAACAACTCATCATCAGACCCTGAAACGATTGCAAATTTTTTCGCAAACTTTTTTAACAAGTCATTTAGTGATTGCGAGTTAGAAGTGGATTTTCATTATTTCCAATATCTAAATAACTTTCCACAAACTTCATTTCACACATTGGACATTCTCCCATCCATAATCAAAAATAAAATAGATAAACTCCAGGATAATTACTCATCTGGACCAGACGGAATTGCTATAGTCCTAAAAAACTGTTCGAGCTTTTTTATCCAATCGCTTACAGCCCTTTTCAAGCTATCACTTTCACAAGGTGTGTTTCCAACATTCTGGAAAACATCTTATATAGGGGATAGGGAATCCATAAAAAAGGACCAAAGAATGATGTGTCTAACTATCGTCCCATAGCCAAACTGTCCTGTATACCAAAGCTGTTCGAAAGCATTATTTATGATACACTGTCTTTCCACTGCAAATCTATTTCGGCTCCTGAACAACATGGTTTCCTAGCTGGTAGGTCAACTACGACCAATCTAGTGGATTTTGTTTAACATACCTTGTGTACCTGAGAAAGGAAATGAAGTTGATGTTATTGCTACTGATTTTAGCAAAGCATTCGACAAAATGTCACATAAAAGCACCTTCTGGTGTCCCTCAAGGCAGCCATCTTGGCCCACTGTTTTTTATTTTAGGGATTAACGATGTCGTCAAAATCCTTGATTGTAACGTTTTGATATACGCGGATGATATGAAAATACTTAGAAGTATTTTATCCCCCGCTGACTCTTGTATTTTACAAGATAATCTAGACATTTTCTCAGTTTGGTGTCACAAAAATTATTTAGAACTCAACGTTAGCAAATGCCACGCTATAACTTTTTCCCGCAAACGTCTACTCCCGCCCCATTGGTGCTATTATCTACATATCTACAAGGTGAACCAATACACGTTGTCTCTTTTGCTCGTGACTTAGGTGTCATTTGTGATAAAGAGCTCAACTTTCACTCCCACATTGAACATGTTATAAAACAAGCAAACAGCATGCTCGGATTCATAAAACGTTGGTCGAAAGAATTTTCCGATCCGTATATTCTCAAATTCCTGTACGTTACTTCCGTTAGGACAATTCTTGAATATGCCTCCCAAGTGTGGTCACCTTATCAAATAACACAAGCTAAACGCCTCGAAGCTGTCCAAAGTAGATTTCTCCTTTACGCTCTACGCAAACTTCCCTGGGAAGATAGATATCGATTGCCTCCATATGCTGATCGTCTTCAGTCTCTTGAAAGGAGGCGCGAGATCTCCGATATCGTATTTATCGATAGATCTTTTGAGTGGAAACATTGATTGTCCTTCGCTATTGAGTTTAATATCTTTTATTGTAAATTCACGGAATCTTAGGACTGTTCCCCCTTTCCGAATTCCCTATCACCGTACGAATTATAGTTTCTACAACCCTATGTCACGTATGTTACGTAATGTCAATGATTCCTTTAATCTGTTCGATTTCCGTACCTCTAAATCAACTCTCCGTAAATCTCTTGCATCCTACTCACAATGAACTGAACCCTCCTGATTTCAATTTGCTTTTGAATATATTTTTTATTTTAGATTTAAGTTTTGTTTATATTTTAGATTTAAGTTTTGCTTGTTTGTACTAAGTGTAAATAAATAAGTAATTTAATAATAATATTGTGCACAACTGTTACATTAAAACATACCACACCGAAGAAACACGTTCCACACAATCACAATTTCAAGGGCAAATATTTTAAAGATTTTAATGAATTTGAGATCAAATAAGTCACCTGGAACCGATGGCATACGTGCTAGGGACATTCGTTCAAATGCAGAGCTTGGAGCATTCATGTGTACCGGATGATATAAAAATGGCAATAGTACGACCAATGGCAGAAAAACAAATATCCTGAATTATAGGCCAATATCAATTATTCCTTGATGATACAATTTTGAAGCCAGTGATGCCACTACAACTTCATATCAAAACCAAAATTCAGTATGGATCTATAAAAAAAAACAAAAACACCAGCAAGCTTCTACCAGAAGTCGGAAATCTTATTAAAACAAACCTCAATTTGACTCGTTAAGCTTAGAAAAAATGTTTGGTTTGTTTGAAAAAAAAAAATTATTCGAGGATACAACCTTGTGGCTTTTCAGCAGAATACTGTTTTTTTATTTACAACTTTTATTAAAAGTTTTTAAGTTAAGTTCTTTTTTCTTTATTTTTCTTATGTTTGGTTCATCAGATGATTTTTTAGTAGCTTTTTTCTCTGGCCATTGGAAGATATGTTGAGTAGTTCTCTAGGTTGAAGATCTGTGGTACATTAAAAGAGAGTTGCTGTCGTCATTACGAGTTGTTAAATATTGATGTTTGTATGAAACTGTGAGCTTTCCTTCTGGTATTAAAGGGATGCTCTATTGGTCGTTTATAAGGCTGGTTGTCATGTAGTATTCTTCGAGAATACTACACGATTGGTTTTTTGGATTACCAGTCCAAGCTGTTTGTAAATTACTTACAGGCAGATTCGTAGTTTAATCCGTTTCTAGATTTTATTTCAATTTTTTCGATACGATTTTGGATTTTTTGATTTCTTGCAAATAGTTTGATGTCATATTTCCCCATGCCAGTATTCCATACCTCAATATTGATTCCACAAGTGAATAGTAAACCTACATATTCCAAGACATTATAATTAGTGTGTCTGTATACTCAGGTGATGAAGAGCATATGCTGCTTTTCGAGGCCAGATCCCGTTTGAAGAAACAGTCGAGTTCAAAGCCCAGATACTTGATGTACACTTTCAATTAGTTCCTGACAATCGTCATCTTAATAAAGTATGGCTTCCTTAGCGTTCTGATCTAGGCATTTTGTGATGTGGAATTTTATTTTTATTTATGTTTTTATTATTTTAACTAGCTGAGCCGCCCGGCTTTGCTCGGGTCTGTAGTTTTAAGGTTCCCGTTCTCGTTTTTCCTCTTCCGTGCGAATAAGGGATGAAATTTAATCTTTTTACTGTGGAATTATGTTTCATCCTAAAGCTGAAAGAATTTTTGAAATGTGTCCAGTAGTTTCTAGGTTTCCTTTACCAAACACGTGAGAATATTGAGATCCTACTTTGACAGGAACCATCCCTGGACTAAACTATAAAGTTTTATAGAAACTCTTTCGGCCTAGGAGTATACCGTAGAAACAAACATATAGCTGGACCGCCCGGGGTTGCTCGGGTCTAACTTCTTTCAATCGTTGTGGACACAAAATTGTCTGAAAGGTTTAAGTTCAGCGATAAACCTCGCGCGTTTCTACTCCCAAGATAAGAAATAAATGTATTTAATGGGAAATTTTGTATTTTATCTTAATGCTAGCGGATAAACAATATTTCTGGTCGTTGTGGTTGGTGTATAAATGTACAAATTTTTTGGATCGCCAACTCGAGAGCACGCAACATATAATTGGCCATGCGAAAAACATGAATTTTCCAAATGTAATCCAGCTATAGCTAACGACTGTCCTTGTGCTTTGTTAATAGTTATCGCGAAGGCAAGACGTAAAGGAAACTGAAGTCGCTTGAAATCAAATGGCAAATCGTTGGTAATCATCGGTATGCGTGGAATCAGCACGTCTTCCCCTTTGAATTTGCCAATGATGATTGTTGCTTCGATCAAATTTGCTGTCAATTTTTTGACCGTCAGTCTGGTCCCGTTGCACAGTTTTGGCGGGTTTAAGTTTCGAATAAGCATCACTGGCGTTCCAATTTTCAATGTTAGTATGTGTGGTGGCATTCCTGGTGGTTCCATCGAATTTAAAAATTCGGTTGGATAGTTGACTGCTTGTTCTTCATCCATCACTGTGTCAATTGATTTGTATTTGACTGGTTCGCCGGGCAGTTTCAACTGAATTTGTTCGTTCAATCTATTAACATCATCATTCTTAGGCGCTAATATTGCACGTTCGCACAGCCAGTCTGAATTTTTGTAGTTGCTGGTCAAATTTGGAAAAACCTTGTCCACAACAGCTTGAATACTTAGCTGCATTTGACAAAAATGTGGGGGAAACGTAATATCATTTGTTTTCCGATCAATTGGAATTTCGCCGTTTCCGATGTCCAAAAGTTGTTTGGAAAATGTTTGGGCAGACCCATCTTGCCGCAAATGCACACGCATGTTCGTCGAGAGCGTGATTTTTTCGACTTGGTTCCATAAATATGATGCTTTTAAGCAAGCGTTCAGCTCATCTGCAGGCGTTGATCGAGGTAAAACGGGCAAGGTTTGCCGAAAATCACCTGCAAGAAGAATCAGAGCGCCTCCCATCGTTTGAGTTTTTTCTCGAAAATCGCACAGAGTCCGGTGAAGCGCCTCAAGTGATTTTTTATGAGCCATTGTACATTCGTCCCAAATTATGATTTTGCACGTTTTAAGGATTGTGGCCATTCCGGAATTTTTGCTGATATTGCAGGTAGGTGTTTCGGTCTGGTGCAAATTTAGTGGAAGTTTAAGTGCTGAATGCGCTGTTCTTCCGCCATCGAGTAGCGTTGATGCAATTCCCGATGATGCCAGTGCGAGTGCGATGCCACCCCGCATTCGAACCGAAGCCAATATCAAATTGATGAGAAATGTTTTGCCTGTTCCTCCTGGAGCATCTAGGAAAAAAATTCCGCCAGTTCCGTTGGCTACACGTTGCATAACTTTGTCATATGCATTTTTTTGATCAGCAACTAAAAGTCTTTGTTGCGTTTCAACAAAATGCTGTTGCTGGCTTCCATCAAACTGGCGTTCCCGGACCAAATCCCTGTCTTGTATGTCATTTCTGTTTCGTGTGGATGACGGCATACCAAGTTGACAAAGAACTTTGTTGTTGATCGATATGCATAAATCCTCAATCAATATAAGAGCTTCATTGAAAATGTCGTTCGAATACTCTTGATTTGGATCGATTTCACGTCTTTGCCTGAGAATGTCCTCACTAAGACTTTTGCGATGTGTTTCCCAGAGTTCTACGGGGTTCGATGGTGCACATGTTGTTAAAATGATTGCAAACAAATTACGTATTTGCTTTGGAAGACACGTAAGTGACGCCTCTGTTAGTGTTGTGTTCCAATGACGATCATTTTCAAGTAAGCCTAGTTTGAAGCATGCTTCTCTATACGTTTGGCACACTACACTGTCTACTGTTTTCAAAGCAACGAATGATGTAGGACCCTTGACTGTATGCAATAACAATCGCAAATAATAACATTCTGCGTTATTGGGATGTACGGTATACACACGTCCCAAGGCATCAGACGAACGTAAATCAGCATACTCTGGAACACTTGCGCCCCGCTTTCTTCGTGCGTACTTTTTTGTCGACGTGTTCCAAGTGTAGTATTTGGGCACTTCGTGATACAGCAACGTTTTTGCGAAATCATCCGATGCACACAATTTAAAAAAGGCAGTGAGTGTGGTGTTTAGTGGCTGTTCTGCTCTATTTTGTGCATTTTGTTCGGTAAAGTATACACGCTGGCCATTTTCCAAGTGCACAGCGAGATGTTGAACAGTTGGATAGCGTTCGTGGATGTTAAATGCTAATATTCGCCAAACTGCTTCATTGCTACTGATGTAGCGTCCCATTTGGAATTGAGTAATTTCATCAGTTTGATTGGCCAGGCCAAAAACTGCCATGTCACTGCCCTTATTGACGTATTTGCAAATGTACTTGATCGACTTCACCGAATTGCAATACTCGACATTAATGTGAGCATCGAACATTTTTGAAAGCAGGGAAGAGTACGGCACGATCCATCTGTTGTCTATGTCAACATCTACATTTCGGATTCTAATTGTAGTTGTGTATCCACCGTCATCGGGCTTCCTTCGCCTATACATAGGATATCGATCACCTCCAGTTTGAGTTTCATTTATTAGCTCCCGTGGATATCCTTTTGTGCACTTGCCATCCCTCATGCATGGTGAATTTGTGTTGAGTGCACCACATGGCCCATGAATCATATGTTTTTTGATTGTTTCAAACAGAATTGGATCTTCGTCTCGATTCGGAAGTTCAGCCGTAATGACACTATCAATTTGTGATGGGACGATTTTTTGCTTCAACCAAATTAAAATGTGAGCGTGCGGCAGGCCTCTTTTTTGCCATTCAACTGAGTACATCCAGCATCGAGTCTCTCCAAAAATATGATTCTTTGTGATAACGTCCATGAGTTCTATTAATTTTTGCTTAAAAACTCGAGCGAGAAGATCATGTCTGTGCGATGAGTTTTGGCCGGTGAAAAGCAGATGTGTAATTTCACTCCACGTTGGATTGCATGTGAAGGTGATGAACAAATCTGGGCGTCCATACTTTCGAACATACGTCATGGCATCCTGTGCGTATTCGTGCATCTGTCGCGGACTGCCGGTATACGTTGCTGGCAAGACTACCATTTGTCCGATATTAGCAGCGTTCCCATCATTGACCATTGCATCACGTAAGTGAACGTATTCTTCAACTCGCAACTTCTGTTGATTTAAACGAATGAAGAGAAGACGCTCGCTTTCAATTTTCGCGTACATGTCCACAATGATACCAATAATGGTATAGTTCACGGCATTTCAGAATGTGGTTGGTTTCATTTGCACGAATCATAATGCGGTAAGCGTAATAATCCATGCACGAAACTTTCTTTGTTGACTCTTCATTCGTGTTAGCGTTGATTTGCATGATGTTGAAATGGTAGCCATCTTCTCCACGCGGAAACAACAGTGGATATTGAAGTGCATCGTACGAACGATGTGTTTCCGAAACGCGTTGCACAGTTGTATTCCGGCGGTGGATGACAATGTCACGTCGATTGAATTCGGTGCCCACTATTACAACTGCTACATCACCTATCACCGGTGCATTGAAACGTCTTTCATGTTCCCCAGTCGGTGTTTTGTCTGCTCTTATTACAACAGCATAGTCATCTGATGGCATCTGGTCTATAGCAGTTTTAAATAGACGAATCAAACTGTTGCTTCCGTGCAACATTGTCTGTAATTCCGAAATGATTTCGCGTCTGGTTGCAGTATTAATCGCGCATCGCTGTTCGGTTTCTCTTTCCTCGTTGCCAGTAAAATATATTTGCAAAAACTTTGCCTCTAGATTCGGTAAAGGAAGCAACGAACCGATTCGGTGATATATTTGGCCTTGAACTTTAAAAGTGGGCATGTAACCGGCGTTGTTGTGAATGTTTGTTGCACCGAAAGAGGTCATTTGAAAGCATGAGTTGTAGTTGCGAATGTTCATCAGGAATTGTTTTGAAAATGTAGTGTCACCAGAAAGATAACTTTTTAGCGGCTCAGGTGGCTCCATCACCGGAACCAAAACTACTTTACCGTTCGAACAACACATTCCAGGAGACTCCTTAGCGAACTTCAAACTACGACAATGCACGCAAGCCTTATTCATTGGTCCAATAGCCACATCTATGTGATTCCTATAATCATAGTCTCTATCATAATTAAATGCTTCCAACTTCAAATCAATCCGTTCTCTAGATCGAGTCAGCCGTAATCGATTGTTATCAAGTCGTTCGCTATATCGTTGGGGTGTTTCTTTTGCTCTGGAGGTTGAACTTCTGACGCGTAATGTTTGAAGGCGGTTTCCACGTTGTTCTTCATTTTCCGTGGCTCTGGAAATGGAAGCTCTATCGCGCATTTGTTGAAGGCGAAGTTCGTGCTGCTCTTCAGCTTCAGAGGCTCTGGAAGTAGAAACACTTTCACGCATTTTTTTTAGGCGAATTTCGCGCTGCTCTTCAGCTTCAGAGGCTCTGGAAGTAGAAGCACTTTCGCGCATTTCCTGAAGGCGAATTTTGCGCTGCTCTTCAGCTTCAGAGGCTCTGGAAGTAGAAGCTCTTTCGCGCATTTGCTGAAGGCGAATTTCTTGCTGCTCTACAGTCTCAGCACCTCTTTTTTGCCTTTTATTCTTTGCCTCTAAAGATTTTCTTCCAAGTGACTTTTTTTTTGGTGACATTATTGAAAACTGAGAAACATACATATCTTTTTAATCTTTATTGAAATATGAAATATAGATTGTGGAAAGACCACTTCCAATCGATTGAAAATGAAAAAAAGAAGGAATGTAAAATAGAATTCATACATTGGACGCCACGTATGTTTGCGTCCGAGAAGACCACTTGCAATCGATTGAATGGAAATGTCGTTCAAACGAAATAACAATTTTAATGTGTTTTTAAATCATCACAAAATATGTACTTATAAATATTTACCAATTGTATTTTCTGCTAAAAAGGTTTTTGTTAAACTTGCAGCCTTTCTAATTGCGTTGTTAGCTTTTTCGACTAATGTCTCAGATGGGTAGATTCGTTTGAAATCAATAAATAATTTTTATTTTTTCGCTAAAGACAGCAAAACGTCTTTTAGCTATGGATTCAAATCTCTTTAAATATTACTATTTTATTGTGGAATATAAATATTTACCAATTGTATTTTCTGCTAAAAAGGTTTTTGTTAAACTTGCAGCCTTTCTAATTGCGTTGTTAGCTTTTTCGACTAATGTCTCAGATGGGTAGATTCGTTTGAAATCAATAAATAATTTTTATTTTTTCGCTAAAGATAGCAAAACGTCTTTTAGCTATGGATTCAAATCTCTTTAAATATTACTATTTTATTGTGGAATATAAATATTTACCAATTGTATTTTCCGCTAAATAGGTTTTTGGTAAATTTGCAGCCTCTCTAATTATGTTGTTATCTTTTTCGTTTAATGTCTCAGAGATCAGAGCAGAGCACAATATGATTTGTTCAAAATCAATAAATAATTTTTATTTCTTCACTCAAGACAGCAAAAACTATGTTAGATAGGAATTCAAATCTCTTTAAATATTACTATTTTACTGAGGAACATAAATGTTAACCAATTGTATTTTCTGCTGAATAGGTTTTCTTTAAATTTGCAGTCTCTTTAATTTTGTTGTTAGATAGCTTAAATATAAGTCTGTGTTGAAAGAATTTTTAAAATCGGTTAATTAACTTTAAGGTTCGCGTTCTCGTTCCTGTTTCTGTTCCAGTGGGATTATAGGGATGAAGTCTACGCTAAGTTACTGAGTGATTATGTGGTATCCCAGTGCTGGTAGTCCAGTAGCTTCTAAGTGCTGAAAGAATTTTTGAAATCTGTCAAGTAGCTTCTAGGTTTCCATTCCCAACACCGTTTCTGTGGGACTTCCGTTCTCATAGAAATATGTGAATGAAATGTAGGTCTATGTCACTGAGGGATAATGTAACATCCTAGAGTTGAAATAATTTTTGAAATGTGTTAAGTAACTTTAATATTCCCGTTCTCGTTCCCGTTTCTGTTCCCGTGGGATAATAGGGATGAATTATTGAATAAGTTACTTATTTAGGCGAATAATGTAGTACAACTAATGCTAAAAGAATTTTTGAAATCTGTCCCGTAGATTCTAAGTTTCCATTCCCAACCCCGTTCCTGTGGGAATATGGGGATCAAACCTTGACAGGAACCATCTCTGGACTAAACTATGTCTACCCTGAAAATTTCATAAAAATCCGTTGGGTGGTTTAGGAGTATACCCCGGACATACATACATACATACATACATACATCCTACTTTATATATATAGATTAATTTTGTTTTCTTTGTATTTATTATGAGTCCTAATTCGTGACACCATCGTTACAGTGAAGCAAACTCTCCTTGCGTTATACTGGTTGCTGCTGACAGATCTCTATGACTGACTACTATAGCAGTGTCATCTGCAAAAGCAATTCCGGTAGTATTCTGTAATACACTGAGAATTTGCTTTGCATTATGTAGTGTAATGGTCCAAGAACAGATCCTTGTGGAACTCCAAATAGTTGGTACTTTTAGCTGCTGAATGTCTTGGATATTTTCACTTTTAATTTTTTTTTTGTTTTTAGATAGATAGATACCTAGATATGTTTACCGTATGCGAAGACAATGTGTGGAGAAGAAGATACAACAGCGAGCTGTATGAGCTGTATCGCGACATGGGCATAGCCAGAAGAGTACGCATCGCGAGGCTACGATGGTTGAGCCATGTAGAGCGGATGGACCCAAAGGCTCCGGTTCGATGGATTTTCGAAAGCACATTGCAGGGAAATTGCGGAAGGGGATGGCGCAATCAAGTGGATGAAGACCTCAACCGACTTAGAGTTCAAAACTGGAGAGAGCTCGTCCGAAATCGAAGTCGTTATAGAAGCATGTTGGTTGAGGCCTAGGTTCACCCCGAACTGTAATGCCAACTAAAGTAAGTAAGTAAGATTGATATGTTTATTAGTATAAAAAATACTTTTTAAATATACAATGTTTTTTTAACAAATTGCTCACATTCTCTTTAAAAAGAATTAAATCTTATTTCTTACACTTGCTGGTAAACTTCTATAAAGCTGGTAGCCTTTGAAAAGAAGTGAGTTTTGTGTTTCTGCTCTGTTGTAAATGGGTAGTCGAAAAATTACACCAGCGTTACGAAGATTGTATGGTTGACTTTCTACTACTGATTGTTTGTAGATCACTTAGATATTCTGGAAATTTAGATTCTTTAATTTTGTAGATGAAGAGTAGAACATTCAAATTTATCCTCTGTTTACAATTGATCCACCGAAGTGCATCTAACATTGCTTGAACTGGTGTAGATCTGCTGCATTTAAGAATTGACATCATCGCTTTATTTTGTAAAAGCTGTAACCTGTTCAACGAATAATTAGTACACAAAAAGAGAAGGGTAGAGCAATATTCGAAATGTGGTTTATAGCATTATATACTTTAACCACGCACAACATTGAAATTCTTTTTCTAATTCGTTAAGGAAACCAACCGTTTTTGCAATTTTCTTACAAATGTAGTCAATATGCTTGTCAAATTTTAGTTTATCGTCGATAACAAATCCCAAGTATTTCCTTTCGCTTACACGTTGGATAACATTGCCATCCATACTTATGGTTCTATCACAGTTGCCATTAATCACCATAAACTTTGTTTTTTAACGTTCACTTTGAGTTTGTTCACAGCCATCCATTCATCCAATCCGGCCAAGTCATCATTTAAAGAGCCATAGTTTCAACGATGTTACCTGCTATACTAATGGCTGTATCATCCGCAAATAGCTTAACCTTGCAATGCTTCAATACCTTGCAATGCTTCAATACCTTGCAATGCCTTGCAATGCTTCAATACCTTGCAATGCTTCAATTGGATGTCATTGATGTAAACTGCGAATAAAAGCGTTCCCAGAAACGCTCTTTGAGATACTCCCAAATCGATACTTAAATTCGACGACACAGCATTTCCTCTTCTAGTCCTCTTTGTTCTACCTTCAAGGTAGCATTTGAACCATCACCATTCAACACCACCAACCCCATATGTATTCAGCTTTGAAAGCAAAATATCTCTGCTGATTGTTTCGAAAGCACGCTTCAAATCCAGAAAAACGATTAGAATAGACATCCTTTTGTCCACATTTTCCTTCCATTCAATAATTGTCCAATTTGAATCAAGATTGCTCCTTAATTAACAAACTATTTGCTTTAAAGTGTTCTTGTTAGGTAGCTTTTAGACTAATCGCAGAAATGTTCTAAGTAAAAAAACTTATTTTTTTATTGAATTTAACAGAAAAAAAATCAGTTAAATCTCTTGCGATAGGTGTTCGCAAGAGAAATACATGATTTTTTTCTATCTATATTACAAATGGAAATTATTGTTATAAAATTCAGCCCTACGGAATGAGGACTTGCCAAACCATCCGATTAGATTGCCAAAAGAAGGTCTTTTTGACTTTAGCTGTTCAGCAAAAACTTAAATGTCTCTTCATCTCCTTACTAGGTCCAGTTGAGGGAAATGCGTTAGACCTCCGTGTTTTCTGAACTCTGCTGTGCCACCCTTTTTTTTAATCAGACGCAATAAGGCTAACCGTTTTCTGGTCTTTTGCAAGGGTCACGGCTTAAGGGTGGCCGGCCGTGGTGCAGTGGAAGATTGTTCAGTAGATAGGCCGGACGCGTAGGTTCGAATCCCGCTCTGGGCATCTACTTTTCTTTCAGCCTCCCTGTTTTATATGGACGCCACCCTTGAGGTTATATGTGAAAGGAAGGCTGTTATCCTGGAAGTACAATGGACTGGAAATTAGGTCTGAGTTCTCCAGATTAGCATATAAGACTCCCCTTTTTATAAAAAACTAGCTGAGCCGCCCGGCTTTGCTCGGGTCTGTAGTTTTAAGGTTCCCGTTCTCGTTTTTCCTCTTCCGTGCGAATAAGGGATGAAATTTAATCTTTTTACTGTGGAATTATGTTTCATCCTAAAGCTGAAAGAATTTTTGAAATGTGTCCAGTAGTTTCTAGGTTTCCTTTACCAAACACGTGAGAATATTGAGATCCTACTTTGACAGGAACCATCCCTGGACTAAACTATAAAGTTTTATAGAAACTCTTTCGGCCTAGGAGTATACCGTAGAAACAAACATATAGCTGGACCGCCCGGGGTTGCTCGGGTCTAACTTCTTTCAATCGTTGTGGACACAAAATTGTCTGAAAGGTTTAAGTTCAGCGATAAACCTCGCGCGTTTCTACTCCCAAGATAAGAAATAAATGTATTTAATGGGAAATTTTGTATTTTATCTTAATGCTAGCGGATAAACAATATTTCTGGTCGTTGTGGTTGGTGTATAAATGTACAAATTTTTTGGATCGCCAACTCGAGAGCACGCAACATATAATTGGCCATGCGAAAAACATGAATTTTCCAAATGTAATCCAGCTATAGCTAACGACTGTCCTTGTGCTTTGTTAATAGTTATCGCGAAGGCAAGACGTAAAGGAAACTGAAGTCGCTTGAAATCAAATGGCAAATCGTTGGTAATCATCGGTATGCGTGGAATCAGCACGTCTTCCCCTTTGAATTTGCCAATGATGATTGTTGCTTCGATCAAATTTGCTGTCAATTTTTTGACCGTCAGTCTGGTCCCGTTGCACAGTTTTGGCGGGTTTAAGTTTCGAATAAGCATCACTGGCGTTCCAATTTTCAATGTTAGTATGTGTGGTGGCATTCCTGGTGGTTCCATCGAATTTAAAAATTCGGTTGGATAGTTGACTGCTTGTTCTTCATCCATCACTGTGTCAATTGATTTGTATTTGACTGGTTCGCCGGGCAGTTTCAACTGAATTTGTTCGTTCAATCTATTAACATCATCATTCTTAGGCGCTAATATTGCACGTTCGCACAGCCAGTCTGAATTTTTGTAGTTGCTGGTCAAATTTGGAAAAACCTTGTCCACAACAGCTTGAATACTTAGCTGCATTTGACAAAAATGTGGGGGAAACGTAATATCATTTGTTTTCCGATCAATTGGAATTTCGCCGTTTCCGATGTCCAAAAGTTGTTTGGAAAATGTTTGGGCAGACCCATCTTGCCGCAAATGCACACGCATGTTCGTCGAGAGCGTGATTTTTTCGACTTGGTTCCATAAATATGATGCTTTTAAGCAAGCGTTCAGCTCATCTGCAGGCGTTGATCGAGGTAAAACGGGCAAGGTTTGCCGAAAATCACCTGCAAGAAGAATCAGAGCGCCTCCCATCGTTTGAGTTTTTTCTCGAAAATCGCACAGAGTCCGGTGAAGCGCCTCAAGTGATTTTTTATGAGCCATTGTACATTCGTCCCAAATTATGATTTTGCACGTTTTAAGGATTGTGGCCATTCCGGAATTTTTGCTGATATTGCAGGTAGGTGTTTCGGTCTGGTGCAAATTTAGTGGAAGTTTAAGTGCTGAATGCGCTGTTCTTCCGCCATCGAGTAGCGTTGATGCAATTCCCGATGATGCCAGTGCGAGTGCGATGCCACCCCGCATTCGAACCGAAGCCAATATCAAATTGATGAGAAATGTTTTGCCTGTTCCTCCTGGAGCATCTAGGAAAAAAATTCCGCCAGTTCCGTTGGCTACACGTTGCATAACTTTGTCATATGCATTTTTTTGATCAGCAACTAAAAGTCTTTGTTGCGTTTCAACAAAATGCTGTTGCTGGCTTCCATCAAACTGGCGTTCCCGGACCAAATCCCTGTCTTGTATGTCATTTCTGTTTCGT
The DNA here is from genome assembly GCA_949752695.1 of Melanostoma scalare. Lineage (NCBI taxonomy): Eukaryota > Metazoa > Arthropoda > Insecta > Diptera > Syrphidae > Melanostoma > Melanostoma scalare. The sequence continues at coordinate 45,737,251 of OX456985.1, forward strand.
GTGGATGACGGCATACCAAGTTGACAAAGAACTTTGTTGTTGATCGATATGCATAAATCCTCAATCAATATAAGAGCTTCATTGAAAATGTCGTTCGAATACTCTTGATTTGGATCGATTTCACGTCTTTGCCTGAGAATGTCCTCACTAAGACTTTTGCGATGTGTTTCCCAGAGTTCTACGGGGTTCGATGGTGCACATGTTGTTAAAATGATTGCAAACAAATTACGTATTTGCTTTGGAAGACACGTAAGTGACGCCTCTGTTAGTGTTGTGTTCCAATGACGATCATTTTCAAGTAAGCCTAGTTTGAAGCATGCTTCTCTATACGTTTGGCACACTACACTGTCTACTGTTTTCAAAGCAACGAATGATGTAGGACCCTTGACTGTATGCAATAACAATCGCAAATAATAACATTCTGCGTTATTGGGATGTACGGTATACACACGTCCCAAGGCATCAGACGAACGTAAATCAGCATACTCTGGAACACTTGCGCCCCGCTTTCTTCGTGCGTACTTTTTTGTCGACGTGTTCCAAGTGTAGTATTTGGGCACTTCGTGATACAGCAACGTTTTTGCGAAATCATCCGATGCACACAATTTAAAAAAGGCAGTGAGTGTGGTGTTTAGTGGCTGTTCTGCTCTATTTTGTGCATTTTGTTCGGTAAAGTATACACGCTGGCCATTTTCCAAGTGCACAGCGAGATGTTGAACAGTTGGATAGCGTTCGTGGATGTTAAATGCTAATATTCGCCAAACTGCTTCATTGCTACTGATGTAGCGTCCCATTTGGAATTGAGTAATTTCATCAGTTTGATTGGCCAGGCCAAAAACTGCCATGTCACTGCCCTTATTGACGTATTTGCAAATGTACTTGATCGACTTCACCGAATTGCAATACTCGACATTAATGTGAGCATCGAACATTTTTGAAAGCAGGGAAGAGTACGGCACGATCCATCTGTTGTCTATGTCAACATCTACATTTCGGATTCTAATTGTAGTTGTGTATCCACCGTCATCGGGCTTCCTTCGCCTATACATAGGATATCGATCACCTCCAGTTTGAGTTTCATTTATTAGCTCCCGTGGATATCCTTTTGTGCACTTGCCATCCCTCATGCATGGTGAATTTGTGTTGAGTGCACCACATGGCCCATGAATCATATGTTTTTTGATTGTTTCAAACAGAATTGGATCTTCGTCTCGATTCGGAAGTTCAGCCGTAATGACACTATCAATTTGTGATGGGACGATTTTTTGCTTCAACCAAATTAAAATGTGAGCGTGCGGCAGGCCTCTTTTTTGCCATTCAACTGAGTACATCCAGCATCGAGTCTCTCCAAAAATATGATTCTTTGTGATAACGTCCATGAGTTTTATTAATTTTTGCTTAAAAACTCGAGCGAGAAGATCATGTCTGTGCGATGAGTTTTGGCCGGTGAAAAGCAGATGTGTAATTTCACTCCACGTTGGATTGCATGTGAAGGTGATGAACAAATCTGGGCGTCCATACTTTCGAACATACGTCATGGCATCCTGTGCGTATTCGTGCATCTGTCGCGGACTGCCGGTATACGTTGCTGGCAAGACTACCATTTGTCCGATATTAGCAGCGTTCCCATCATTGACCATTGCATCACGTAAGTGAACGTATTCTTCAACTCGCAACTTCTGTTGATTTAAACGAATGAAGAGAAGACGCTCGCTTTCAATTTTCGCGTACATGTCCACAATGAACTGATGGTATAGTTCACGGCATTTCAGAATGTGGTTGGTTTCATTTGCACGAATCATAATGCGGTAAGCGTAATAATCCATGCACGAAACTTTCTTTGTTGACTCTTCATTCGTGTTAGCGTTGATTTGCATGATGTTGAAATGGTAGCCATCTTCTCCACGCGGAAACAACAGTGGATATTGAAGTGCATCGTACGAACGATGTGTTTCCGAAACGCGTTGCACAGTTGTATTCCGGCGGTGGATGACAATGTCACGTCGATTGAATTCGGTGCCCACTATTACAACTGCTACATCACCTATCACCGGTGCATTGAAACGTCTTTCATGTTCCCCAGTCGGTGTTTTGTCTGCTCTTATTACAACAGCATAGTCATCTGATGGCATCTGGTCTATAGCAGTTTTAAATAGACGAATCAAACTGTTGCTTCCGTGCAACATTGTCTGTAATTCCGAAATGATTTCGCGTCTGGTTGCAGTATTAATCGCGCATCGCTGTTCGGTTTCTCTTTCCTCGTTGCCAGTAAAATATATTTGCAAAAACTTTGCCTCTAGATTCGGTAAAGGAAGCAACGAACCGATTCGGTGATATATTTGGCCTTGAACTTTAAAAGTGGGCATGTAACCGGCGTTGTTGTGAATGTTTGTTGCACCGAAAGAGGTCATTTGAAAGCATGAGTTGTAGTTGCGAATGTTCATCAGGAATTGTTTTGAAAATGTAGTGTCACCAGAAAGATAACTTTTTAGCGGCTCAGGTGGCTCCATCACCGGAACCAAAACTACTTTACCGTTCGAACAACACATTCCAGGAGACTCCTTAGCGAACTTCAAACTACGACAATGCACGCAAGCCTTATTCATTGGTCCAATAGCCACATCTATGTGATTCCTATAATCATAGTCTCTATCATAATTAAATGCTTCCAACTTCAAATCAATCCGTTCTCTAGATCGAGTCAGTCGTAATCGATTGTTATCAAGTCGTTCGCTATATCGTTGGGGTGTTTCTTTTGCTCTGGAGGTTGAACTTCTGACGCGTAATGTTTGAAGGCGGTTTCCACGTTGTTCTTCATTTTCCGTGGCTCTGGAAATGGAAGCTCTATCGCGCATTTGTTGAAGGCGAAGTTCGTGCTGCTCTTCAGCTTCAGAGGCTCTGGAAGTAGAAGCACTTTCACGCATTTTTTTTAGGCGAATTTCGCGCTGCTCTTCAGCTTCAGAGGCTCTGGAAGTAGAAGCACTTTCGCGCATTTCCTGAAGGCGAATTTTGCGCTGCTCTTCAGCTTCAGAGGCTCTGGAAGTAGAAGCTCTTTCGCGCATTTGCTGAAGGCGAATTTCTTGCTGCTCTACAGTCTCAGCACCTCTTTTTTGCCTTTTATTCTTTGCCTCTAAAGATTTTCTTCCAAGTGACTTTTTTTTTGGTGACATTATTGAAAACTGAGAAACATACATATCTTTTTAATCTTTATTGAAATATGAAATATAGATTGTGGAAAGACCACTTCCAATCGATTGAAAATGAAAAAAAGAAGGAATGTAAAATAGAATTCATACATTGGACGCCACGTATGTTTGCGTCCGAGAAGACCACTTGCAATCGATTGAATGGAAATGTCGTTCAAACGAAATAACAATTTTAATGTGTTTTTAAATCATCACAAAATATGTACTTATAAATATTTACCAATTGTATTTTCTGCTAAAAAGGTTTTTGTTAAACTTGCAGCCTTTCTAATTGCGTTGTTAGCTTTTTCGACTAATGTCTCAGATGGGTAGATTCGTTTGAAATCAATAAATAATTTTTATTTTTTCGCTAAAGATAGCAAAACGTCTTTTAGCTATGGATTCAAATCTCTTTAAATATTACTATTTTATTGTGGAATATAAATATTTACCAATTGTATTTTCCGCTAAATAGGTTTTTGGTAAATTTGCAGCCTCTCTAATTATGTTGTTATCTTTTTCGTTTAATGTCTCAGAGATCAGAGCAGAGCACAATATGATTTGTTCAAAATCAATAAATAATTTTTATTTCTTCACTCAAGACAGCAAAAACTATGTTAGATAGGAATTCAAATCTCTTTAAATATTACTATTTTACTGAGGAACATAAATGTTAACCAATTGTATTTTCTGCTGAATAGGTTTTCTTTAAATTTGCAGTCTCTTTAATTTTGTTGTTAGATAGCTTAAATATAAGTCTGTGTTGAAAGAATTTTTAAAATCGGTTAATTAACTTTAAGGTTCGCGTTCTCGTTCCTGTTTCTGTTCCAGTGGGATTATAGGGATGAAGTCTACGCTAAGTTACTGAGTGATTATGTGGTATCCCAGTGCTGGTAGTCCAGTAGCTTCTAAGTGCTGAAAGAATTTTTGAAATCTGTCAAGTAGCTTCTAGGTTTCCATTCCCAACACCGTTTCTGTGGGACTTCCGTTCTCATAGAAATATGTGAATGAAATGTAGGTCTATGTCACTGAGGGATAATGTAACATCCTAGAGTTGAAATAATTTTTGAAATGTGTTAAGTAACTTTAATATTCCCGTTCTCGTTCCCGTTTCTGTTCCCGTGGGATAATAGGGATGAATTATTGAATAAGTTACTTATTTAGGCGAATAATGTAGTACAACTAATGCTAAAAGAATTTTTGAAATCTGTCCCGTAGATTCTAAGTTTCCATTCCCAACCCCGTTCCTGTGGGAATATGGGGATCAAACCTTGACAGGAACCATCTCTGGACTAAACTATGTCTACCCTGAAAATTTCATAAAAATCCGTTGGGTGGTTTAGGAGTATACCCCGGACATACATACATACATACATACATACATCCTACTTTATATATATAGATAAAATAAAAAAAGATCACGGCTTACCATCAAAGAACCATTGGCACCAGACAAACTACAAACTCTCTCGTTGGTGTCTAGCTATTCCCAAGTACAGCAAATAAATGTTTTTTAAACCCTTCGCTAGAAATATTTGAAATACATGTACATCGTCCCATACTAGACATTTTAATCTGACCAAAAGCACTACACTTTATAGAAAGCAAACCTTCAACTACATCAGCACCCTATCTGCGGCACGGAAACCAAAACCTAAATTATCTGACTGTACGATAAGTAGTGAAACATTTCTTGCGTTAGGCAATTGTGTTGAGAGTTGATTAATGATTACATGGCAACAAAAGTTTCGTTGAAAGTATTAACATCAACGTTTATTAAGAGCCCACTTCTCGACATGCCATTTCCCGTTTACGTTTGTTATCCCACAATTGTTTTCCTTTCAACGTAGTACCACAACCTGGTGAGAGAGTATTTTTGATTTTTCCAATCGTATTTCAGCAACTAATTTGGTACGAAGTGAACAGAAAGTACGCCTCAGCTCTGTCAATCGGTAACGCTTCCACGTAGTATATGCCTCATCTCGTTGTTTCATTAGAAATTGTATTTTAGGATTAAACCATGGTTTATATGTAGTTAGACTTTATAATTTTTGTTTTTACGGTAACGTAAGTGATTTGTTTTAAAGCGGGTGTCAAAAAGAATTTTAATATTTTGAGCTAAGAACTCCAGCTGCTCATTTGATGACTGCATATAAGAAATATGGTCACAGTTAGTTACTCTTGCATGCTCTTCTAAACGTTGAACATTGATGTTATTAAAATCTCGATACAAAATTTGCTTACTCTAGTTATCAGAACTAAATTTAAAAGTTAAAAAGATCAAATAATGCTTTGAAAAAGGAAGGGCAGAGTTCTGATCATATAAGGCTACGTCCTTTATGTTACTTACTAGACATAAGACCAAAATAGTTAAATCTCCACCAATGAAATGAGTTGGAGTGCTTGTGTTTACAGGTCGTAGATTAAACGTTAGCTTATTAACTGTAAGATTATTGGCCTTCTAGAGGTTACTATTGAAGTGTCCACATAAAACAATGTTTTGGTTAACGAAATTTCTTCCGAGAGAGTGAACATGTTCCTGTTAGGCCTACTTTGAAATTGAAAATTAAGGACTAAAACTAATATCTATTTATAAACATAAACTAGCCACAAGAGAATTACCCTTGAAGAGAATTTGCTTTTTGTTAAGAAGCTTTTGTAATGCCATATACCTCTGTAAAACTGTCCCAGCAACTGGCTCAATTGTTATGGAAAATGGGAAGATTAGGTTTCATGAGGACAAACTCAAAAACTTTTTTTTGTATTATCTAATCGTAGCACAAAGAAAGTGTTTGAGTAAACACAATTGACTCTCGTGTCGAAAAATCCCCGCTCAGAAATCCTCCTCCTGTCGCCCAACTATGTTATCCCACACAAACCTTATTTCTTTGAAGGAAACTGGACAAGAAAATGAATACAAAGAATGAAGATCAGCATTCAAGTCACGCTTATTCATTGAAACCACCTACTGTGGCGAAACTCAAATAAAAAAGGTTACGTATACGCCACAGTGCTTGGCAAATCGCATAGAGAAAAGAAAATTTCTTTAATTGTGTGTATGCAGACATGATAGGGCTCATCAGTTTACCATGACCTACCATGATAATTGAATCTAGAACACATTCAAAACTACCAGCCTCAAATAGAATTGAAAGAGGCGTTCTAAGGACGACGAACCTTTAGTGTTACAATATAAAAAATAAAAATGAATAGATTGTTTGAATCATCGTGTGGAGGTGGATTGTAGCAGCATTTTCCTCCTCTGGACTTACCAAAGTCTTTAAGTATTTAACTTGGACTGTTTTGTGTCTTTGTAAACAACCCTTGTCTGTAGGGGCTTATCAACGTGATTAATGGTACCGTTTGGGCATGGCAATTCTGAGGTCTTTTTCCAATTGTAGTCTGCTGTCAGTCTGCAAAAATACCCCATCTGGTAGGTTGAGTGAACAACAAGTTAAGCCAAAATATTCAGCTGAAGGCTCTATCAAATAACTTGGATGCACGCATGAAGGCACTAATTGCTGATGTGAATTGTGATGCGCTTGATTCAAATTCATTCAATGTTTTCCATGCGTATGCGTGCATGATGGTAGACTACAATCGCTGATTATTATACGGAGATTTGTTGTTTGTCTTGAACAGCTGCTGCTTGGAAAAATATCATAGCGTGTTATGAATAAGATAAAAAAGGCGATTTATCGCTGGATTTGTATGAAACTCAAACAAGATACATGGCAAATTGTGCATGATAAAGCAATCAGTAAAATTGATTAAATAAAATGAAAAACGATTTCCAGTAAATTTGTAGCTGCAGTCATGGATGTGAATAACAAGTCGACGAACTCTTTACTTTTACCTTGACTGGTCGGTAGGTAATTTGTATCATTTTGTATGCGGATATAAAGGAAATTCACCGAAAAAACAGATGTGGTATTCGAGTTCTTTTATAAAACTAAATTTATCTATTTACTGAATCACTGAATGACTCAGTAACGCCCATGATTTGTAGTTTTACTTTCGGTTTGTGGAAATAGCAAAATAGTAGAAACAATTTTGTTCTTTTTGGTCTACTGATATTTCACTTCTCCCAACTCACTTACTTAAGTGTGGGCATTACAGTTCGGGGTGAACATGGGCCTCAACCAACATTCTTATATTTAACGACTTCGATTTTGGGCGAGCTCTCTCCAGTTTTGCACTCTAACTCGGTTGAAGTCTTCTTCCACTTGATTGCGCCACCTAAGACGACCTTCAGCGATTTGCCTGCATTGTGCTTTGGAAAATCCGTCGAGCCGAAATGTTGATGTCCATCCACTCCACTTGTCCCAACTTTCGTAATCTTGCGATGAGTATTCTTCTAGATATACCCATGCCCATGTCACGGTACAGCTCACACAGCTCGTTGTTACACGGGACCAAATATCATTCGGATGATTTTTATTTCGAAACGACCAAGGGTTTCCTCATCCGCTTTCGATAAGGTCCATGCTTCCTTGCCTAGTAACATCACGCTTATTTCTTCCCATAACGTCAACATCGTCTGCATAGGTGAGTAGTTGTACAGGCTTTTGAAAGATTGTTCCTCTGGTGTTTGACGTTTGAGTTTTGTACAATCTTTTCAAGTACGATGTTGAAGAAATCGCATGACAGTTTGTCTCCTTTCCTAAAGCCTTTTTCAACATCAAAGGTCTCGGTGAGTTCTTTACCGACCTTGTCAGTGCGAATTCTCCAAGGTCATCATACAAAGTCTTACGAGTTTTGCAGGGATGCTCTGTACAACTCGCCTCTGTAAATGCGCTGTCATACGCGGCCTTGAAATCGATAAAAAGATGGTGTATATCGATATTATATTCTCGGGTTTTTTCCAAGATCTGCCGTAATGTGAAAATTTGGTCTACTGTGGACTTCTCTGGTCTAAACCCACATTGATAAGGACCTATCAAGTTGTTGACGTGGGGTTTCAGACGTTCACATATTACAGCAGACAAGATCTTGTACACGATGTTAGGGAGGATTATTTGTCTATAATTGGCGCAATTGTGAGGGTTTACCTTCTTTAGGATCGGGCATACGATACTGAGGTTCCATTCATCGGACATACTTTCTTCCGACCATATCATGCAGATCAGCTGGTGCATGCTCCTTTCCAACTGGTCTCCAGCTGCCTTGAAGAGTTCGGCATCAAGGCCGTCTGCACCTGCAGTCTTATTTCATTTAAGTTTGCATATGGCAAGCTTAACTTCTTCTAGGTCGGGAGGACGGCATTCTTGATCATCGTCCAAGCTGAATGGAGCAATCTGCTCCACTGCGACTGTGACTGTACTACTATGTTTCTCTGTTGGTCCTTATAGCCTTGAGTTCGGGGTTTGCCACCCTGGTAGGATCTTTTTACCTTATGTCATGGCACCTCTCAGTTTCCCCAAACGAGCGCTTCTTATGATGCTTCTTTTTCTTTTAGAGAATTCAGTGTTTTTCCTTTTTTTTCTGCTTGTAAATTTCGTTATACTGATCGTTAGCAGCTTTTGTTCGCTTTTGCTTCAACATTTGTCTAGCATTTTGTTTGGCTGCATTTGCCTGCCTGCATTCTTCATCGAACCATGGGTTTCGTTTTGGTGGCCGAGTGAAACCCAGAATCTCAGAATCTTCTTGGCATTGCTGCCACTGGTCTTCAATGCTTAATCCTGGTGGCATAGAATTCAGGGATAATTGAAGACACACTCAATTTGAAAAGGCAATCTGTTGCGATTGCAGCTTTCCGACGTCATATCGCTTCACAGCGTTAGTTCGCGCGACTCGTAAACAAGATATACTCAATTGTACCTTGGCTCCAACAAGGTAGTGGTCCGAGTCAATGATGGCCCCTAGGAAAGTTTGGACATCTATCACACAGGAAGAGTGTCTTGCGTCGATCGCAACATGGTCAATTTGGTCGATGGTTTATTAATCTGGGGATCGCCATGTACCTTTATGAATTTTGAGATGCGGGAAGCGTGTACTATACTTACAACAAGATTTAGCCCCCCCCAGCAAGATCGATTAGCCTTAGTCCGTTTTCGGAGGTTTTGTCATGGAGGCTATGCTTACCGATTGTATTTCCAAAGATGTCTTCCTTGCCTAGTTTTACGTTGAAATCGCCAAGAACGATTTTCAAGACGTGTCTAGGGCAGTGCTCATATGTTTCTTCGAGGAGCTCGTAGAAACAGTCTTTGGAATTGTCGTCTTTATCTTCTGTAGGGGCATGGGCTCATATTAGGCAAATGTTGGCGAATTTCGCCCTGGTACGGATGGTCATTATACGCTCATTAGCTGGACTTCGGCTAGTAACCTTATCCTTGAGCCTTCCTCTAACGACAAGACCGCACCCATATAAGCGCTGTTTCTGTTGTCTGTAGCAGTCACCATAGTAGATGTCGAAGCTATTCATCTTCTTTATACCCGACCCACTCCATCGTATAACCCCCAACCTGGATTGCAAAGTCCTTTTGGATCCGTTTGGACATAAAGGGCTGAAATTTCCAGTGTCAGTACCACCATCTCTACTTCAATACCCTGTCCTAGTATTGAAAGACCCTGAAAGACCTTTAAGCCAAATATGTTGGAGGAGCTCCTTCAGGGGTTTCTGCTTTTTGGACTGCTATATTCCACCGTTGATTCTGTCTTTCGAATTCATCCGCTGGAAAATTTCCGAAAAGCTCTGGTAGGCCACTGAGATTCGGGCAGTCAGTCATTTCTCGCAGAGCATTATTGTATTGATCACATTTCGTGTCTTTTGTGTTCCTTTGTCAACACTCGCACCTACTAGTTTAGCAGGTCAACTCCGGACGAAGAATATCAGTGCGTCAACTGGCTTCAGGGCTTTTAAGAAATACGCTTTGGATCACTGAATTTGGTTGGGCTAGGCTAGGTCGGATGAGAAGTGCAGACGGAAAATGTAACACCTCACTCTTGTTTTTCGGGCTCCATTGTGCTCCTCCGAATAGCATAGGACTAGGGGGTTGTAAAGTAAGGTGTGCTGATAAGGGTAGGATTGAGTTGGGGACTAGAGCTTTTTTTTGGTTGAGAGCCCTGACTGAACCATTTTGATTCCTGTTATCCTGTCTTTTTCAAAATCAACTTTCAATGTTGTCCCTTCTTTAAAATCCGCCATATCAGAGTGAACTTTTCACAACATATGAGAATTTTGAAACTCTTTAACGTCGAAATGGGTCCGAAATCTGGCACAGCACCCGAGGATGTGGTTAACTCGTTAGTCATGCACTCGAGTAACTTCATATTTTCACTCAAAACCAGCGTTACAGGAGGGGTAACCGAATCGTTTTGCCTGGTTATCTTTTTTTAACTGCTTTCTTTGCGCTTCTTAAACCTCTCTGGAATTTTCTTATTTATATCGGAGTTATGGATTTTTCCTTTGGGATCACTGACTTGCTCTACAGCACGGGGCCCGTTCGCAAACACAACTGCGCGGATAAAGTCAAAGGCACGGTTTGGTGTTTACTGTCAACTGTCATTTGAAGTTTTTTAAAAAAGTTAGGGAATTTGGAGTGTGATCTACAACATCCGACCGTTTCCAAATGTTAAAATAACAAAACACGAATATGAAATTTTTTGAAAATTTATCGTCCCTTAAGAAATACTTCTTTGAATTTAAACTTCAGACAATCTTACCCCCAATCAACTTAGTTCATTTCACATTTCTAGAACTTCAATGGGGACATATAAATCATTTTGGAGACCTATACCATTCTCTTTTAAGCGATGACACCATATTTATCTGACGGCAATATTGCTTAGCAGGTTCAATGCCAATGCCAACCTTCCAGACTCTCCTTCCTCCTGGACTTTCTGACAAACAAAAATTGGCTATAAATTTCAAAAAGTGTTTTTCTGAACACTGAAAGTTTTAATATCAAAAAAAGTGTCTAGGGTTATCATTATCAAAGTAGAAAAATGATTGCTTGCACCACACGACCACTAGAAAACAGTCGACCATAAACCTTAGTTGTGGAAATTATTTTGACAGTGCGGTTGAGTTATTGTGAGTTATTGGTGAAACTATTGCATGTGGTATCTTTTATTGCTTGTGACATTAAGAACGCTTTGGATGGCCATAAAGCTGATCGGTTGTAAAATGGTTGTGGGAGAGGTTTCGTTTGAATAACTCTGTCATTGTCTCAAATGTGTGTTTGAAGTGGGTTTACATGAAATTGATTTATGAGACTTGTGTGGTTATTGGCAGTTGGTGCACGTGTATTATTCAAGGACTTGTCAAGTTTCTTTCTGTTATATAATGCAACTTGAAATTTAAGTGATTTGAAGGACGCACCTATTCGAAGTCCTTGAGAACAACAGGCGGAAAGCCTTCCTCCCACGATTTTTTTTCCTCAGCACCTTATCACTCCTTCAGTTAAACCTGGTTTCATTTGAAAACTCCCGTGAAGAATGCTGATCCTTGAAAAATTGTATAAAAAAATATTCGACGTCGTTCGCAAGTATTTATGTTTTATGATACCGTCAACTGCGTGGATTTTTTGCGAAATGTATTTGCGTGTTTTTATGAACATAAGCAAGTGAAGTTCCAAGAGCTCGGTGAGTGAGTTGCATTCAAAAGATTTCCTTTTATGCGAATGTACTTGCACTGCGAATTAGGTTACATCAACAGCGAATGAATGAGCTCAGCTCATGAACGCTTCATATTTCCATACAACATATTTCGCGAACTGCACGTGTACTTAATGACTCAAGAAGGAAGTGTATCGTTGGTAACTTAAATGTAATGCAAGCGAGGGTGAATATTCATTTCATATCTCTCTAGTAATGCTATGCAACATTCTATTTATAACACATTTGTTTGGACTGTGAAGTCTTTTTTATATTTATGCATGTGCATGTGCATGCTTATCGCATACTTTTGGCTGCGATGATGGAGCAGTTTTATTCACTATACGAAACGCATTCTAGAGAGGCAACAAATGAAAGCCTGATGTATTTTTGATGAGTGGTAGATTCTGGTTCGGTTTTATACTCCAATAAATTCAGAAAGAAAACAACTTGGTTTATCTTCACAATACAAACAAGCCAGAATAATAAAATTTGTAGGGATATATAATTTCAGTTGGAGTTTTTAAATAGATACTCGGGAAATTGGTTTTGGTTCCCCGTAATTTGATTATCGTTTAAAATCCCTGTGAATTTGCACGGGTATCGTCTTTCGTGAGAAATAATCAAGTCTTGTTAAAATATTCTCACTCCTCCATTCCTCACGAGGAATGCTTGAGAGAGATACGATAGGCCCCGGAACTCCCAAAGCTCTGTTGTGGGGCCTTTAGTACACAAATTCAAAAACCAACAACCAATCTTCTTTTGCTTAAGCTATTCAGATCTTCAGAGAAGACTGAAGACTCAAAAGGAGCCACCACGATGAGTAGCTGAAGTAACTGTTGGTGAAATAACTTAAGGTGATTTGTGACTAATAAACGACACATTCAGTTGAATTTTATGTGAATTGTGTGATAACTAATCAAAGATCTTAAACTCAGTTGAAAAAGGATTTCTGCTTCACTCACAGGGCGTCATATCACTTTTAGGTGCCCGCCGAGTATTAACTGTAAAGTGGGAGATTCGAATCCCAGACACCTCAAGGAAAATATGGACACGTCTGGCTCGGTGAATATTCCAAAGGTTTTTAGCGAATGGAATGGCGAAATGGAAGATACGTTTGTAGAATTTTTCCAAAAAAAAAAAAAATTGTATCATAAAAAAGACAACGAAGAAGTAATCCCTTACCTCAAATTTAATCGAAATCTTTAGAGCCCTTTTCGAGAAAAATATGTATTATCTTCATTTCGCTGATAGTGATAACCAAGTGAAATTTGGCCAACTGGAAGTCTTATTAAAAGTTAGGCCTTTTCAATTAGGGAGCGGCTTCTAGTTATAGCGGGTGTTTTTTTTAGAGGTATAGAACCTTAAGTTGGTACTTTTTAAACTGGTGGCCATTTTGTCAGCTGTCAAGTGATTTATGTTTAGTTAGGTTTGGCATTTCAATATGAATAGACTGACGCCTGGACACCGCTTCCAAATTGTGCAAAATTTATTTATTTATTTTCATAATCGAATTTTGTTTAGCGATGAAGCTCGCTTTTGGTTGAATGGATACGTGAATAAACAAAACTGCCGTATTTGGAGTAATGATAATCCCCAAGTGTATGTTGAGACTTGAGACACCGTTACATCCAGAAAAACTGACTGTGTGGTGTGCTTTATGGGCTGGTGTTATAATTGGTCCGTACTTCTTTAAAAACGATGCTGGCCAGATCGTTACAGTCAATGGTGACCGCTGTAGAGCGATGATTACTGACTTTTTCGTTTATCAATTGAACAACCATGATGTGCAGGAGTTGTGGTTTCAACAAGACGGCGCAACATGTCACACAGCTCGTGCCACAATTGATTTATTGAAGGAAACGTTTGGTGACCGCATAGTTTCACGTTTCGGACCCGTGAATTGGCCTCCAAGATCGTTTTTTCATTTAATTTTCTGTGGGAATATGTGAAGTCACTAGTCTACGCCGATAAGCCCGAAATGATTGACCACATTCGCCGTGTTGTTGCCGATATACGGCCACAAACGTAGGAAAAAGTCATCGAAAATTGGACCTCTAGATTAGACAACATTCGAGCCAGCCGTGGCGGTCATATGCTAGAAATCATATTTTAATTATAATGCCAGATTGTCTTCCGAATAAAGTAAATTTCATATCAATAGAAAAAATTATATTTGTTTTATTCCATTTCAAAAGTTCTATACCTCTAAAAAAACACCCTTTACAAGAAGAAGAAGACCTTGCAGTGGACAAGCAACCAATACCTACTAAGTGTTTTCAAAAATGTGTAACTGCCATAAATGGCAAAAGCTATAAACTTTTAACAGAATTTTATAAAATTTTTCCAGAATTTTCAAGTTGCCGTTTTATTCCATTTTCAACGAGGTTTGTTGTTGTTGACCTGCCTTTGAGGAACCCGTGTTGTCTAGGGGAGATGAGAGATTTGCAACGGAAACTTAAGTTTTCATACAATATGCTTTCGAAAATTTTGGGTATATGCGATAGTTTAGCGATGGGACGATAATTTTTCACGTCGCACTTAGGACCTTTTTTGTGTATAGGGGTTATTAACGCCGTTTTCCAAGCTTGAGGGAAAACACCAAGGGATATGGACAAGTTAAAGATTTTAGAGAGGGGAAGGGAAAGAGTTGAGGAGCACTTCTTAAGAAATATGGCAGGTATACCATCGGGGCCAGGAATAAACTCATCATTTAGATGATTTAACTTTTCTTCAATTAGGTCGGAGTCAAAGAAACGTGGAAGGAATGGATCAAAAGAAAAATTCGGTAAAAACGAGAAATAATCTGAATCAGGAACAAAAGAATCGTCCGTGAAAGATTGTTTGAAGTAATTTGCGAAATAGTTTGCTACAGCGAGTGCATCGGATGAGGATTCATTATTGAAGGAAAGGGAGGAAGGGTACCCGTCAGATTTTCTTTTGTGGTTGACAAATTTATAAAAAGACTTAGGGTCATTAATAATGTTAGATTTCATTTCGATTAAATAGCGTTGGTAAAGGGTGTTGAAAAGCTCACAGAAATGTAAATAAGAGCCAAGGTAAGCTGAATAGTCAGTAGGAGATCGAGTACGAAGGAAGATTGTCCACAATTTGTTCCTTTTATTTCTTAGAGTACGGAGCCTATGGTTATACCACGGAGGGGAAGTAGAAGAAGTTTTAAGTCTAGAAAGGGGAACGAAGAGGGATATAGCTTTATGTATTTCTCTGTAGAACGCGGATGTGGCATCTTCCACGGTTAGATTATCAAAATTAAAGTGAGTTCTATTTAGATAATCATTAATTTTACGAAAGTTTGCTTTGTGGAAATCGAATGAAGCTGGAGGTACAGGCGGGTTAGATGGCTTTGAAGACTGGAGAAAAAATGAGAGAAGGAGAGGGGGGTGTAGGTTATCGATCGTTGAAAGAAGAAGGGGTGAAAGTGAGACTGAAGAATTAATGGGATCTGTTGTAAATACAAGGTCAAGTTGCCTACCCATGTAGTTTGAAATTCCACTTACTTGGCAGAGGCAAGAGTCTGCTAGGCGATCAACGAACAGACATTCTTTAGCAGAGATGGGGCTAGGAGCAATGTAAAACGATAGGTCATCTGACAAAGTCCAGTTTAGATACGGCAGGTTGAAATCACCGAAAATAAGGATCTCATCATGGGGTTCACATAAATCTGAAATGTCGTCAATCGTTTTGATTGCAAATTCATAAGATTCGAGGGGTTGCGATGGTAAAATATAGAAGCAGATAATGTAGAGCTATTTATGGGGTAGAGTGATTTTGATTGAGACAAAATCAAGGCTGGGGGAGGAGGATGTTGAGAGAAGAGATGAATCAATTGTATTGGTGACAGCAATGAGGACTCCACAACAAGGAGAGTCATCAGTGTCACGGTCTTGATCGTCATCTCGATAAACATTGAAAGTAGATGGGAACAATTCCTGGTTGTTAATGCTAGGGATAAGATTGGTTTCAGTCTGGGCAAAGACTTCAAAAGGCAAAGCATGGGATTGTAGAAGGACTGCTCTTGTTTTTGAGCGAAGTCCTTTTACGTTTTGGTAGTAAAAGGTAAGAGGCAGATTCTGAGATGCTGAATTATGAACGAAAAAACTTTTCATGGTCAGCTCTGCTACGTTGAAGGTGTGAAATGCGTTTAGAGTGGATGTAATGTCCAAAAGCACATAGATCACTTTCAACTTTTTGAGGAGGCACATCAAAATACTCGTGGTATTTAACAAAGAGCTTCTTGAGACTAGTGACGTCAGTGGGGAGACCTTCCTGTTGAATAGAGACCATAACACTAGTTCTGGTCTAACCTTCATAGCAAAGAGAGTCCGATTTGTCGTGAAGATAAGACAAAAAGATTCGTATGTTCTCATAAGTTTTTTTGTCTCTAAGTCTCGAGAGAGCGTAACGCGATTCAGTTGAATCAGTGTTTTGCTGTGTGAGTTTGACTACGGGGGGTAAGAGGGGGTTAATGTAGGGGGAAGACCCTTGAGGAGACTGGGAAGAGTTTGGATTGAGTATGTGGGAACTGACGAAATTAGGGTATTTTGCTCCAGACGTTAGGTCGAAGCTTGGAAAAGGGGCAGAGATTTGTGGGCTTGGAACAGAGGAATTAGATGGAGTAGTTTCAATATTGAAAGACACCCTTTTAGGAAGCGAGGATTGATAAAGACGCCACTCTTTGGGTTTGATTTTGGATTGAATAGATTTATATGGCTTTGGTTGTGGCTTGAGTTGTGGCTTGGGTTGTGTAGCTGGGACATGCTGAGGAATATAGGGAATTTGGAAAGAGGGAACGAAACTTGGCATTATGTGGGTTTTAAAAGACCAATTAGGGTTGGAAGGTGTTTTAGCGGGCTTGGGAACAGGTATTAATCCAAGCTTATTACTTTTGTTCTTACAACGTGCAATTACCATCTTTCCAATTTTCATGCTATTTCCAAAAGGATTTGTAAACAGCCATTCGTAAGACGTGGGAATGCTAATCTGAAATGATGTAGAGTTCGGAGTAGAGATCTTCTGGATGTTAGAAATCTTTATGGTGTAGTTTCGAAGGAAGAAACTTTCTAGCCACACGGTGTCAGCTGATACAGGTGTGTTCCTCACTGTAAAGATTGAAGTGTTGTTGTTGTTTAGCTTTGTGATCCTTGTATTCCATTCAGAAATAGTCCAAGAGGATCCCAAACGGTTTATGGTGGGTTCGGTGGGAGGGGAAAAGGTATAGGTTCCAATTCGGCTACGGAGGGGGCGGTAGGAGCTGTGTGAGATGTTGTTGTCGTGAGGTTGGCGTCTATTAATTCCTCAAGCATGGACATGTTGGGTTCAGTTGGTCTTTCCGGTTGCTGATCAGGTGTATAGCTTTTGAACGAAACCGCTCGTACTTCGTCGGATAAATCTGTGATCAATACTCTATTTAAAGCAAGATCATTGGTTACATCTACGAATCGATCAGCCAGATTAGAGAGCAATGAATCGTGCTGACACGGAAGGGGAGTGGGGTTAAGTGAGATCGTTTGCAGATGAGATTCAACAGAGCTTACGGCAGTATTCAGAGAACTCAGCTGATGGATTGAAGAAGTTTGTAACGAGGATAGCCATTCGCTCAGAGTTTTGCGAATTTCAGTTTTGAATGATTGAACGCTCTGCTCAATTCGATTGTCGCTAGAGATGTCCGAGACGACCTGAGTCAGAGCGACAAGTTGCTTCTCAATAGCTGTGAGTTTACTCTGGTTCTGCAGTTGAGCATTGGTTAAATTCAACTCGTCGGCATTCTTCAAAACATCATCGAATCTGGCCAGTTCCTGTCTACCCTTTTTGTGGTATGACTTCATATCAGTTGTCATCTGGTTTATGTTTTCACTCAGACACCTTATCGCCAGCATTATGTGAGACAACGAGATCTGTTTGCATTCGTCACAATAGAAGGTAAAGTTGCGCAGGTATTCGTTTAAATGAGATAGAGATCGCTTATTCACAACACAAAGGGGATGGAAAGATTTTCCGCATAAACCACCACATGAAATCATTTTTGCAGCGCTATCAGAAACAGCGCATTCCACATTGCCGCACTTTTCCATTCTTGCGAATTTGATTATTGTTTTTGTTTTGATCTAAATTGAATATAAGTCAAAAAGTGACACGGAATCGAAAAGCGCACGAGAGTTTGTTTATTTTTATTTTTTCTTTTCTTTTGAGTTGCACAAAAAAACCGATGCAGATTGGGAGGTGTGTCGAAAGAAAAAATTGAATGGCAAGGAAAAAAGTAGTTAATTGTTTGTTAACGAGTAGGAGCTGGGCAAAAAACACGTCCGAACGGTATGAAGGTTGAAAGCAAAATTTTTTGCCTTTTGTTCAAACTAGATGACGATACTTGTATCAAAGTTGGTTCGAAGTTCGTATGTTGTGAATTTTTAAAAGCCATTAGTGGGTGAACATTGAAAATTTAAATGTAGGTACTGGCGAAACACAAACCAAATGTGAGAAGTGTGGCGTAGGGTTATGCTACAATAAACATAATAATTGTTATAAGGCCTTCCATACATCAATTGTATTCTAAATGGAAGCATTGCCCGACCACCTTTAACTGGGAAATTTTTTGCCGTGCACGTAACCAATCTTCTTTCATGTCCAAACTGTCTACGAACCAATCTTCGCGGAAGCTTTGGACAGGCTTAAGTTCCATTGGTGTTGGTAGAAAAGAAATAGCTGATAATTATCCTAACCCAAATGATCTCAACGATACTTTCACGTCCGATAGTTTGCAGACATCGAATTTCGCTCCCAACAATAACATATCTTATGGAGCCGCAAATGAATTTGATTTTGAGACCGTTTCGGAGTATGAAATATTTATGTGCATTTGCTCTCTAAAGTCGAATTCTGTTGGAGAAGATGGAGTTCCCATCAAGTTTGTTAAAATGATACTCCCTCAAATCATGCCAGTTTTAACTCACATTATCAATTTTTGTATAACATGCTCATTGCTCATCGTTCCCTGGCTGCTGGAAACTTGCTAAAATCATCCCTGTTCCCAAAAAACCACACCCCTCATCTTGTGCTGACTTTTGGCCAACAAGTATCCTGCCTTGTTTGTCTAAGGTTTTCGAAAAAATTATTCCCAATCAGATATCTAACCACCTTAGCTAATATAACTTATTATCACCATTGCAATCGGGTTTCCGTGCAAATCATAGCTGCTCCACAGCAATTGTCAAGGCGCTCGACGATATAAGAATTAATTTTGACCAAGATCAACTAACGATCTTATGTTTACTCGACTTTTCCAAGGTTTTGACAGAGTCAATCACAAAATTCCTTGTCAAAATTTGAGTCTGTAATTTGGTTTTAGTCGAAGGTCAGTATGTTTGATTGAAAATTACTTGCAACAACGTAGTCAAAAAGTTCAAGTTGGGAAAGAGTTCTCAGCGTCCAAAGTGTTACTTGCTGGTGTTCCGTAGGGTTCAATTTTTGGCCCCATTTTATTTTGTATGTTTATCAATGACCTTCCTCAGGTGTGTCAAAATGTCAAGTTGCACCTTTACGCAGATGATGTACAAATATATTTTTCTCAACCCTTTAACCTAATTAATGAAGATCTATCTCTTATCCACAATTGGTCTTTGTGCAATGTTTTAACTCTCAATCTTTCCAAATCGCAAATAATTGCAATATCTAAAAAAAAAATTAGAACGGATGACCTCCAACCTGTTTTTATATCAGGTTTCCAACTAAAATTTGTAGATACTATCACTAGCCTTGGTTTTAAAATAAACCGATCTCTTTCAGCTAACGACCATTTTACATCAGTATAGGTCGGATTTACGGTGGTCTTCAGAAACTCAGCCCGTTTTCCAATATTACTCCGGTAAACACAAAGTTGAGATTAATAAAATCTTTGTTACTACCCACAATAGTTCATTGCTGGCCTGACTCTCATTGTCGGCACAAGTTACTTGTAGCTTTCAATGACATGGTAAGGTATGTTTATGGTTTGCGTAGGTTTGACCATGTTTCTCAGTATCATCACAAGGTTCTTGGATGCACTTTTACTCAATACCTTGATTCAAAATGTTTGATTTTTCTGCATAAGATAATTCATAAGAAAATGCTAACATATCTTTTTGATAAACTCCGCTTCGCACATTCTTCTCGAACTTTAAATTTGATCACACCCTATTGTCGATATTTAAACTCATCAAGACTCTTTTTTGTGTAGCTATGTCACTAAACTTTGGAACGATTTACCAGTAACTATAAAGCAAATAATTAGAATTCACAAATTCCAAAATGCATTATTCTTGTTCTACCGTCAAACTTTTCAAGAACAGTTTTTTTTTAAGGAAAAAAAAGTGCCCCCAACATTCAGTGTGCATACTCTTCGTAATTTTTTGTACGAATCAAAGTTTTGCGGAAGAACTGCGAGAAAAAAGCAGGAAGTGAATCCAAAAACCCAGGGAATCGGTTATATTTTCGGATGGCAGGCAATACGATTGGAAGAGACCTAATACCGAACTAAGAAGACAGAATGTTGTGTCTACCGTGAAACATCGTGGAGGGAGTGTTTAAGTTTTGAGCTGTATGGCGACAAATTCTGTGGGCAAACCTAACCTTTATTGAAGGTCATAGTATGATAGCCACAATGTACATCGATATTTTGCGAAGGAACTTAATAAATAGTGCTGATATACTTGGTCTAAGGGATCAGTTTGTCCTTCAACAAGACAACGACCCTAAGCACACCGCCTTAAAATGTTGCTAGTGGTTGCTCTATAATGGTTCTAGACGACTTAAAACTCCCCCACAATCTCCGGACGTTAATCCAATAGAGAATTTGTGGAATCATTTGGGACAAGCCGTTATAACACATAAAATTTCATCTAAATCTGAGCTAAAATGGGTAATAACGGAAGAGTGAGCCAAAATATCCAATAGACAGAAGATTGCCAGTTATCATTGATGACAAAGTATTGCTTAACAAAAATACATTTCAGTCCTTTCAGCAATTTTTGTTTTGCTAATACTTTTTTGAGATGTTATTATTTATTTGTTTTATTTTTTGTTAATATTGTTATCAAATTGAATTTAAATATCTTTGTTAAGTTAACTTGTGTTTATTGATTTTTTTAAGAATTAATTATTTTAAAAGTTATTAAAATTGAATTAAATTGACAAAACTATGATTGTCAATCATTTTTTTTTCCCCCTGTAATTGAAAAACGAAAAAGATAAATCATAATTTTTTTCTAATTGGATCATGGTTTGCAGAGTAGAGGGTTAAATTTCACCTTTAGTATTCATTTCTGGTAAATGCTGCCTCAATTTCATTGACATTCCAACAAAACACTTTTCATAACTATTCACGCGTTGCTATCTCGGTCGAATGAACTACTCATTTCATTTTTCTTTACTTTCTTATTTCGTGCCGTAGGTCATAACAAAGTCCTTCAACATCCTTTATTTTTTCCATCGTCTCAGATACAAAAAAAAAGCAAACAAAAAAAAAATTAATGAACTCTCTCAGTAGCATGGGATGTTAAAACATTGGCCATTCCATGTTACAACTTCACAAAAGAAAGCGCAGGATGCATCTTTATCGCACGTTTATATTACAAGGTACCTTTTAGCTAATTAATTACATAAATTAAAATTAATGACGTTTCCTCGAGCTAATATTCTCTAACCATCTGGGATGGGAATTGGGGCGATAATTATCGTAAAAGCACTACACCTCCTTGTTCTTGTTGCAACTCTTGGGAGTTCTTTGAATTTCTTCAACTCTTACTGCTTTTATTAAAATAACTCATAGCTGCGGCGATAGTATAGACAACACGAGTACAATATGAGCGTTGTGGAATAACGACAACGAAGTTATAAATAATAATTTGAAATTCCGCTTGAAATGCTGCATGTGGTTTATCAAATTGAAAATTATGCACATTAAATTCGACTAATGACAAACAGTATCAAGGAAGATGTGCTTACAGTTGAAAGTAAAAACTCATCTCATTAGTTGATTAATTGTTACGTTGGTGATTTAGTTGAAATTGAACTCACATATTTGAGTAATTATTGGAGAATGACCTCAACGATTTTGATTCCTATTCCAACTGTCAACGGTTTGATTCCATAGAAGTGGCCAAAAACTGAATTCCTAACATTTATTCACACATTTGTAATTCCTTTTCCTTTACTTTCCTACTCGACGATTTTATGACTTGTAATCCTGATAGATGTGGCCTTTAGTGGTTCCATGTAATATGAAATGGCATATCTTGCCTTATGATACTCTTCAAATTGTAATCTCTCAAAAAATCTTACAATGATTTTTAACCAACCTCAAAAGTATCCAAACACCGAAAATAAACTTTCAATACGCTAATGTGGATTATTCATCGGACCCAGGTGGCTACAAAATTCCTTGAAAAGAATGTTAGGGTTGCAACGATGTGTATATTTACATATGTACACATGTATGTATGTGCCTACGACATATTCAAGGACTAGTCATAATCTAATTATAGATAAATCACTCAGATACCAAATAAACAACACACATTCCAAAAGTTATTTCACTTAAACGAATCTTTGCTCTACAAAATACTTTCCTTCCTCTAAGAATATTCTTCCAGAAAGAAATGCTTGAGAAGAAATCTCATCGCTACTAAAGGAGCTATGAGCATCTACAATGAATTTCAGTACTAATTAAGATGAAATTTGAAACTAGGCAACTACAATTTTTCTTTTATGCGCTGTTCTATCTTTTGCTTTAGTATTCCTTCAAAGAAATTCCTCACTAATGAAATAGTTGACAGAAGTAACTGTTTTTAAAATATGTACATTGTATGTATGATGGTTTTGTTTGAAAAAAAAAAAAAAACAGAAAAACTTTTGTCAAATCTTTTCCACGAAATTTGAATTAAGGAGAATATTAAAAAAGTTACTTGATACACAGGAAAATTTTAAAGTTATTCCGAATTGTCTTAACTATTGCCAACTTAAGGTGATTCTTTTAGTTTTCTTGCAAACACCAAATTTAATCGAAACAACCGTTACTGAATAATTTGACATAAACAAAACCGATGTATGGAATCGAAAAAATCAAATTATTTTGCTAGGAGATTAATTAAAAAAAAAAATAAAAAACAAGGAAATGTGAGTAAAGTATGAAGAAATTCCGTTAATCCTTCAGGTCTACATTGTAGTCTGATACACACTAGGACGCCCTTTCGATTTTCGATGTATAGTGTATAGAGCTACTCAAAAGACTCGGTCTGGCGAAAACCACATTCTTGAACTGCTCTGTAGTGAAATCGTAAAGAAAAAAAAATAAGGATTACACAACCGAGCTCAAGGAGTCCAGGAGCCTAGCGTATTTCTATCAACCATAAATTGGTTAGGAAGGTAGGGGACCTACAAATATTTGTCGATTCCGAAATGGTCAAACCGCTTTTCATAGCAGTGCAATTACTCTCGGAGGAGTTGCCAGTTCCTCACAAAGTGATACTTGTGGAAAAACAAAAGTGTTGGCTTGGATTTGAGTCCGAAAAGCTTTTTACGAGACACAAGAACTTATTCTTTAAGCCGAATACGCTCAGCAATTGGAAAAAAATAAACACTTTACAAACAATGTGTTTGCACTTAAAAAGCTTATGTTTCTTATTGTAAGTCTTTAATCCGTTCATTTCCAGGACGATAGTCAAAAAGATGCCATTCAACACTGCAATCCTAGTCATGGGTCTCTTTGAGTGGCTAAGTAAATTTGTCCGGGACGTTAGAAACCAGTGCTTTTGTTACTGTAAAAATTTTGACTCACCTTCTTCTTCTTACATAATAAGTCGCTTATTTTTCAAGCATAGTACGCATATTGCAAGGGTAATTGAAGCGGCTCTGCACACGCTATTCCGTACAATAGAATAATCGCTGCATCATAAGGAGTTCACTATAGTTGCTTTCCTAGACATCGAAGGTGCCTTTAACAACGTCAAACATCTGCGGTCTCCCGAGCACTTACAACTTCAAAGGTTGACCCTTCACTCGGTGAGTTGATTGAAAGACTCCTCGAAATTCGAATCATAAACTCAACACTGGGAGAGTCGTCTACAAAAAGAGGTGTAACTAGAGGCACTCCGCAAGGTTTAGTCCTCTCTCTTTTTCTCTGGAACTTGGTGGTAAATGAACTACTGATAAACCTGGAGTGAATGGCTGCTGGGTTATTGCTTATGTAGGCGATGTTGCCATTGCAGTCACAGGAAAGCATCTTAGCACATTAAAAGAACTGCTTCAAAATTCTCTATGGACTTGGAATAATTCCTCACAAGACTGAACTGGTACTCTTCTCTACTCTGCCTCCTTTCATTAACGGCAAAGAACTAACTTTCTCTAATGAGCCTAAACTCTTGGGTCTAGTTTCAGATAGAGAGCTGAGTTGGATGCCAAATATTCAAGAAAGACAGAAAAAAGCTTCAGTAGCACTCTTTTCATGCAAAATAGCCACAAGTGGGGTCTTCAACCGCGAATCACACATTGGCTTTACATCTCGGTCATCAGACCTACCCTCACTTACGGTGTTACAGTCTGGTGGACTACACTAAATAAAGCAATTTATCTTGACATTCTCATCAAAGTCCAACGTTCAGCATATATATGTATGAACGGTGCCTTACGCACCACTCCTTCAGCGGCACTGGATATCCTGTTTCACCTAGTCCTACTTGACATTTACAGTAAACAAACAGCTGCGAGTTCGGCTATTCGATTAAAAGAAGTCTGACAATGGAACAACAACAATATTGGCCATGCTGACATTTTGAACATATTCGGAAACCCCTAACTAAAAACAGATTACACCACACTCAAACTCGAATTAAACACAAATCTCCGAGTGATCATTCCATCCAGGACAGACTGGGAAACCCAATCATCTCGCTTCGTTTTCCAGATCATTGTAGCGTGTTCCAAGCGGAGGTGATGGCAATTAGCGAAGATCTGTCTTGGCTTAGAGAAAACATGATTCCCAAAAAGGATATGCATCTTCTGAGACAGACAGGCGGCCATCAAATTCCTTCAACTCTATTCTAGCCCTTAACTGCCGATTATAACTCAGGGAGATGTCAGAGCAGTTTATAGAGACATTTCAGGAAACTGCAAAGCAGATGAACTTGCCAGAACTGGAACACTTCTGCCCTTTTCACTGAAAACGGAGAGTATCGGCATACCAATCGCTACAGGCAAACTATCTTGTTCAAGCAGGACGCATACAAGAAAACTAATCTGAGATGGTCAAGCAGTTTAACGTGTAAAGCATCGAAACAAATCCGGTCCAAGTCAGATCTTAAGCGGTCGAACGGCTTGATATCTCTCGAAAGAAAACATATTAGTGCAGTCAGCACAGAACATTGTCTTATTGGAAGAGATGCCGCAAGTCGTTTCAAACGATTTTTGAAGAAGCTGTATGGATGAGGAGGAGGAGGAAACCATTTTCCACCTACTCTGCTCATGCCCAGCTTTAGCTCACAAACGTAATATTCACCTAGGTTCGTATTTCTTTGATGAACTTTTTTTTTTTTGGAGGTTTTCAAAATACCAGCTGGAGCACTCAGACCTAAATACCGGTCCATTGTACTACCAGATGGCAACCTTCTATTTGTTATAGCTTTCCAGATGTTCGGAGAAAAGCCAAAAGACGCTGACATGATAAGGAGCCTAAGTTACCAGCTCTCACCATGTCTGCGCCGAGTATCTGTAACCTCATGCGAGAAAAAGCAGGACATTCACATAGGAAGTGCTCTGCGGTGTCCTCCTCTTCTCCACGAGATTCACAGAGTGTGGTATCACTTAAGCCTAACAAATTTAAATGCTTGGCAAAAGAGAAGTGCCCGCTGGCAACGCCAATAAGCTTTCTACAGTCTTTTCTGCTACGAGCTAGCAAAAATGTTGCAGTCTTCTTACTAACGTTGGGGAGCATTCGCTTGGTTTGTCTGCATCCAATGGAAGCATGCCATCTACGGTTGTGCTCTTCACAGATCCAATCGTTGATTGAAGCCCTCACTGAGGACGCCGGCAGACCTAGCGACGGTTCAAGTCCTTAGAAAGCTGTCTGAGATCCCTGCCTAACAAGTTCATCGGCGATCTCATTTCCAGTTATGCCGTGATGGCCCGGAACCCAAATGAGACTCAAGGAATTTAATCTTCCGATCGCATTCAGACAGCTCTTGCATTCCTGGATCAATTTCGAAGTGGTTAGAGGGTTGAGAAGGGCCTTAAACACAGCTTGGCTGTCGCTGCAAACAAAGATACTTCTCCCCGTCCATCCATTGTTCGTTACGTGGCTCAAGGAAATTAGGATCGCATAAGCCTCCGCTTGGAAAACGGATGCGTATGATCCCAAAGATGAGTGCAGTCGTATGTCGTCGTTCTCAACAAAGGCACCAGCACCAGAACCCTCGTCGGTTTTGGAGCCATCTGTGAAGATACGATAACAGTTCTTTCCAGGCTCAGATTCTGGAGCGAACCAGTCCTGAACCGAAGGAAAGTTGACTGAGTAATTTTGACGCAGTTTGAGCCTTGGGATCATCGTGTCAGACGGCATATCCATTAGATATGAGTCAAAAGATATGCTGCTTGCGAGTTCCTCAAAGCTCCAGTGCGAATTGTGCCAGAGACCACATCGCTTTAAACGAGAAATGGTCTTGAGAGTACACCCCATGATGTAGGTATCAAGGGGAGGAAGATTCAACAGTGCGTCGAGAGCAGCTCCCGGTGTGCTGGGGAAGGCCCCCGTAACACCCAAACAAATTGTTCTCTTTGATGAGCATAGTGAACTTACTCACATCCAGCGTCTCTCCCGCTTCATTCTAAGCTCGAAATTGTTCCATTAGGATAAGGATACATTTGACCCATTGTAGTATAACAATGAGCCCAACTGGCCTAAGTGTGTTAGCCGAGCTAGCACCAACTTTAACGTAATCTAACATAAGATAACTCAATGAGGAAGTAGTGACCGTGGTGTGGTGGTTTGAACTCTATAAAAGTAAAATTGCTTTTTATTACCACGGATATCGCTTTTCGCAAGGAAGGGACTGGCTGGTCCTCTGAGAGCAATTACACTACCATAAGTATCGCTTTCTATCTAAGCCGTTCAGAAAAGCTTAGATTGCAGGTTTCTCTAAAGCCATAGGCTTAATCTCCGATGGTATCCGATAATTGTTGCGCCAGCCTATTTATTTAATTTTTATTATCATAACCTGATAAAAAAAAAATTATCAAAGTCATTCGTTAATTTTTCGATGGCGAAACACCGGTAAGATATTTTGAAAATCGTTTTTCTAAACTCCTTACTCACTTACTGAAAACTAAGCATTTTTTTAAAATATCCTTATAAAATTAAATTTATGAATATTACTAGTTCCAACAATACATTTTTATCAAAAAAAAAAAAAAAATATATATATTCTGTAGCAGTAGAAGCAATGTTAATAAAACCTCCTGTCACATCAAACTGGTGCCATTTTGCCTGACATATATTATACGATAGCATCTTTATATCCCCATTTGAAGAAACACTTGCCTAGAAAAAAGTGCTCCTAATATCATAATAAACGTCTGTAAAGTGTTGACGACCTCTAACCGCTAACCCAATAGCAAATGTGCCTTTAAAACGTCGTTATCCTGTTTGCCTTCTATACAAATGGGTAAAACATTTCGGACTCTGGAGCATAGCAACAACAAAAATATCTTCTTTCAATTTAAACTACCCAAAAATGGGTCCCTCCCTCGCAATTCTCTGTGTTGTTCCTGAAGACACCAACAATTTTCGTCTTCCACAAAAAAAGGGCATTTGGCCAAAATAAATAATCCAAATTCTTCCTACACAAGATAAAGAAAACATTCTTGAGAAATAAAGTGTCTTTGTTTTCATTTTATTCCAAAGTTTTTGTCGTGTTAAAGTGTCTATCGGAGAAGTGTGGTACCACCCACATAATTTCCATGATTCCGCAACAAAATCAAAATGGAAAACTTATTTTATTTGATTCACCCTAGCTTACCAGCCAAAGGGTCACCATTACCACTTCCCCCCTAGCGCGCATACTATACACAAAAGAATAAAAGTGGAAAGATTTTTTCAATTGTTTACCATACATCCGCTGCTGGGGCCTTGAAATTGGCATGGAAGCAAAGGTCTCTATGCCAGATCCTTTAAAGCTTTGAAATTTAAATTTCACATCGACTAGTTACAGGGGTTGATAAAAGAGCTGCACGAGACATGGTAGTATATACCTACAAAGTGATTGTTTGCCAGCTGGAGGATAAAGTTCATTTTGTGCGTGTCTGGGTATTGGCTGGTGTAATCCTGTCTGCAAGTTTTTGGGTTCGTTCTTTATCTAAACGGTAGAAAAGAATTAATTTTTGGATATCGGATTTGTGTGTCAGATATTTGCATTTACATTGCCTCTGATGATGTTGTAGCTGATGCCATTCAAGAAATTCAACAAGACTTAAGCGTACGTGATTTTTGCTAAAATTTGACAAACGAACACCACTGTTGACGATAAATCTTGCGGCTGGCTTAATTAAGATTACCCAAAATGGCAGATAAGTAGTTTAGAGTTAAAACATGACATGCCTTGAGCTGTTCTGGTGTTTAAGTTCGTTGTTTGAGTTCGTATTATGATATGAAGCACGTAATCATTTTTGTATGAAAAAATTTTCGAATTTTCAGAAGACAAAATCCAAGTATGCAAATAAATTTTGTTTACTAAAACTGAACTACTGTACAGAGAAATGTTTCTGTTTTGGGAACTCATTTGAAATTCCGAAAGTATTATTGCTTAGATTTCGGTTTTTGTTCCCATTAAGCTTCTATATTGTTTTGAAGTATTTGCCCTTGATGACGAAAGTACTTCGCAATTAATTAAAGAATTTTGTCAATTTTTTTTTCATAGTTTCCCTCATAACATTAATTTACAGCGAACAATTATTTTGTATCTGCCTGGAAGACTTAAAGCAGGGAACCCCATGACGCTATGCTTGTGCAGCGCGAAAGCCTGTATAAGAGTTGGTTGATTAGATGATTGGGAGAATAAATGGTGCAGTAATTTTTCTTCTTTTATCGGTGGGGAAATCGTCTACAAATTTTTGGGATTGTAAATGAAAACAATTACATGGGAATACTCAAGCGGTACAGAAATTAATATTTTTATGCTCCAACATGTCTCTGATATGAAACAAATGTATATCATACAGTTTACGTGGATGTGAGAAGTAAAAGAAAGACAAAAAAAAAATTCGGAGCGCTCCAGATTTTCGCAATGGGTGTTTCAGTGAAGCCTACAGATGCTTCAATTTCTTATAGACTGACGACTTGAAAGCGACGCAAATTTCTGAATATGAAAAAGAGAAATCGCAATCTGAAGGTTCATCGTGATATCCCAGCTACAAGGACCAAAAATCTGGCGAGGGGTTTTTATATTCTGGGATGGCGCTGGAGCTTAATTCACAGTGAAGTAGCACTTGACAAAAAAAATTACAGCACTGGACTCTAAATTCATGCGATTTAGCTCTGAACACGTCCTTCACCGTAAGAATGCTTTTCTTCTCCCTACTCTCATGGGAACGGGACGGGAACTGGAACATCACCGAGAACTTGGGAAACACTTTATTTAAAAAAAAAAAAACACTTTACCGATTCCCTCGAGTAACATATAGACTACATTTCATCCCCACAGTCCCACGTGAACGGGAACACGAACGAAAATTGGTTTATGAATTCGGAAAGAAATGTCACTCTTTAAGGAAAAAATTGCATGTGTTCTGAAAACCCGACAATTTTTTCTTTTCTTTAGAATTCGGCATTTTACTATCTTTTTCGCTCGAAATCCGGATTTTGGATTGGTGTGAAACCAGCATTATGAGAAAGCCATATGCGTGGATGCTGCATGTTTTTGGATTTAGTGAATGACTAGGGACCAGGGCTGCCAGAAATCATGATTTATCATGATTTTCATGCTTTTTAGACCTTAATCATGTTTTCATGTTTTTGAGTCCAAAATCATGTTTTTTCACACACAGCCTTAATCTTTCTTTCGCCTCGGGCCTTGGAATATTTTTGACAGCTCAGCAATCACCTCGAGTGCTCGACTAACGCAATGATGAATAGTAAAAGAGATCAGAGGATGAAACAGTTTTTATATTTTTCTATCGTTCACTTCATTTAACATGCTTTTTATTTTCCTGATATTATTTTGCTTTCAACATTGAGAATTGAGTTCAGCTTCAACAATTGCCAATTGCAGAGAATTGAAACATATATTTCGGCTTAAGAAAAATCATGTATTTATTTTATTAAAATTGCTTTTGGCCAATTTCAGTTTTTGTTCTCTTAGACAATGGATAAAAAACACATGAGTAAGTACAAAACTGTATAATGAGTTCTTTTAGTTGAGATAATCGACGTGTTTTTTATCTAATAAATAAAAAGACTAGTAAGATTTTTGACAGTTAAAACACTTTTTATATTTCCTCAGACGCACATTTCGGAAGCATTGCTTCCATTGTCAGTGAGATTTATAAATTAAAATAAATTATTTGTCAAAAAAATTAATAAAAAAAAGCAAAAATGTTTCTAAACAAAATTACAATTGAGTTTAGTTGAATCTATTAAAAATTTTTTTTTAAGTCGAACCTTTGATCGGTTCATCATCATTCAACACTATTCATTAGATTATTTTTGTTTTTAGATATACAGGGTGTCCCGTAATTCGTTTTACATACTTTGGGATATGATTCTTGGTCATATTCTAAGAAAAAAATTGTTATACAGTAAAGTCCGTTTCTCAAGTTTGACATTACTTTTTGACAATTTAAAAAAAGGCTAACTTTGGTGTACCCTGACCTGTGTTAAATTCGATATCTCTGTCAATACTGATGATAGAGACCTAGCCTTAAACTCAATTTTTTGTAGAAATAACAACCTTTAAGACTGTATTTAAATTAGGCTTCCATAGGTTTAGCGTTGCCAGATTTTCAATTTTAAGTGGTGTTCAAATTTTCTTCCCAAAACAAAGTTTTGACTTTGAGGTCATTTTTTTGGAGAAAAAGCCTTATAAACATAGAGTTTCTTTATTTTTTACAGATGAACAAAACAATAATAAAGAAAAAACTCAGCATTAAGTTACCTCAAAAACCCATACATTTTATGATACTTGGAAAAATACGAAATGGGAAAAATTTAAAAAAAAATAAAAAGAAGTTTTTGCTTTGAGGTTTGTTTGAATAAAACAATAATATGATCACTTTTATCAGTTTTTTTATGTATTTAATACAAATACAATTATAACAAGTGCTCAAAGCGCCCTCCTTCGTTTTGAATCCATGCCAGAGCCCGTTTTTGGATTTCATTGTGGGTGTTTGCTGTCGATAACTCTTGTCTTACTTGTAGTCTTGTAATCTTTGAAACTGTATTTAAATTTGACTCCTATAGGCTAAGGGTTGCCAGATTCTCAGTTAGTATAAAGTTCCTGGTATACTTTGTTGTGCTTTTCTTCAATTTCCATTTAAAAACTCATATAAGAAAAAAAATGTCTGCGTATTCTTCTCTCGTAAATGAAAGCATTTCAAAAAACTCTCTGATCAAACTGCAATCGTGACTTAATTTGACAAACTAATGAACAAATTTGTTTTCTTATTCTTTTATACGACTTATTTACCAATTGAACATTCATACCCCAAATTTAAAGCAAACATCCACAATGAAATCCAAAAACGGGCTCTGGCATGGATTCAAAACGAAGGAGGATGAAAATCTGGCAACCCTAAACCTATGGAAGCCTAATTTAAATACAGTCTTAAAGGTTGTTATTTCTACAAAAAATTGAGTCTAAGATCATATCCCAAAGTATGTAAAACGAATTACGGGACACCCTGTATAAAATGATTTAAAAGCATCTAATTCATAATTGCTATTTACATTTCTTAATAATTTTAAATTTTGCAAACTAAAACTATGACTATTTCTTAGCATATGTTCTTTCCATTATATTTTATTCTTTGTACAATCATTACATCCGACAGAATAAATTCCTGATTTTTGAAGATGTTCAATTTTATATTAAGATCATTTAATCAATCAGTGCAGCGAAATAAAAATAAAAAATCTGATTGGAGGATCTAAATATAAAATTGAACAACTTCAAAAATTATTCTTACTATCGGATGTAAAGATTGTACAAAAGAATATATAGGACAGACAGGATGACACATTCTAAAAAAATTTAAAAAAATTTTGCAATCTTAAATATAATGAAAAAGAAAAGTCAAGTGTTGCAGAAAATATATAATATATATATATATAATAATATAGAAAATTTAAAATTAATAAGAAATGTAAAAAGCAATTATGAATTAGATGCTTTTGAATCATTTTATATATTTAAAGACAAAAATAATCTAATGAATAGTGATGATGGACCGATCAAAGAATCAATTTAAAAAAAATATTTT
This sequence comes from Melanostoma scalare, assembly GCA_949752695.1. Classification (NCBI taxonomy): domain Eukaryota; kingdom Metazoa; phylum Arthropoda; class Insecta; order Diptera; family Syrphidae; genus Melanostoma; species Melanostoma scalare. The sequence goes on from OX456985.1 coordinate 45,769,545, forward strand.
TAATAGATTCAATTCAACTCAATTGTAATTTTGTTTAGAAACATTTTTGTTTTTTTTTTTATTAATTTTTTGACAAATAATTTATTTTAGTTTATAAATCTCACTGACGATGGAAATGTTCATCTGAGAAATATAAAAAGTGTTTCAACTGTTAAAAATTTTACTAATCTTTTCATTTATCAAAACTGTTTGTTTTTGTTTTAAGTTTCGATACTTTTTTGCTTTTATGTTTTAATTATTAATCTGAACAAACTGTTAATCTATTATATACATTTGTTTTACTCATGGTATGGTTTCCGAATACTCTATTTGAATTCTTTCTTTTATTTTTCATTACGAGATTGGTCCGTCATGTTTTCTTATCCCAAATCATGTTTTTAAACTATGATTTTTTAAATTTCTCAGTGGCAGCACTGCTAGGGACCGATATTTTTCATAGCTTACAATTTTTGGTTTAAGATAATGAACATAATCATGTTGATTATGGAATCCGCAATAGTCTATTCTCGCGGATTTCATCCGATACCCAAATCATCCGCATCCGCATTGAACTCAATTAAGAGAATGGATGTGAGTGGAGAGAGAATGAATTCTCTCATACGTCGTTGACGTTCTGCTCACACTTTATGTCTGTCTCTTTTTAACTTGAGACAAAAAGATAAACTGAAAACTTTTTTGCATATGCGGACACTACTTGGTTAACTGAAACCATTCTGGAATAAAACCCAGTTAAACTTCAACTTCAACTGAGAGTTAAACTTGTTTAACTCAAAACAATCCCAAACTAATATGTTAACCAAGTGGTTTGCCATACAAAATGAAACCTTTTTAGTCACTGGGTTAGGAGATAACCTACTCGAAACTAAGTGCGCTGAATGCACTACTTCCAATATTCCATTGAATTGACATTGACTTTTAATGGTAAGGTTAATTCGCCCCAAAAAGCCATATTTTTTAAATTTTTTTCGTTCTTAACGGATAGTGTTCGATTATTGACAAATTTGCATATAATACTGTAACATTTGAACAAAATTCTCCTAAATTTGCATTGCAAAATATTTAAAACTGAGCGAGTAAAAATTAAACTCCGGAGGCAGCTCAAAAAAAATTTGGTTACCGGTGTGCACCATAACTCGCAACGCAATCATCTGAAACAAAAAAAATCAAAATGCATTTGCTAAAGGAGATGTTTCTCGAGGTAATTAGAGGAGAACTTTTTTCAATTTTTCGTAGTACTTGGAAGTCAAAACTTCGATGCTGGGGGAAGAAAATTAGAACACAATTTAAAATGAAAATGAAAATCTGGCAACCCCAAGCTTATAGGAACCCAGTTTAAATATAGTTTTAAAGATTATTATTTCTAAAACAAAATGAAGTCTAAAATTAGGTCTCTGCCATCAATATTGACAAAGAAATCGAATTTAACACGAGTCAGTGTACACCAAAGTTAGCTTTTTTTTTTTAAATTGTCAAAAAGTGATGTCAAAGTTGAGAAACGGACTTTACTGTTGAACAATTTTTATCTTAGAATATGACCAAGAATCACATCTCAATTTATGTAATACGAATTACGGGACACTTTGTATAATCGGGGTGATTGTTATTAAACATTAAATCATAATGACAATATTAAAGTAAACGAATTTCAATGGAGATCGAATTATTCTTAAAAAAATTATAATAACATTAATGTGAACACTAAACTCGGTGGATCTTACATGGGTAGGGAGTAGGGACTAGTATTTGGAGTAGGAAATGTCAATTTTTTGGAAATAAGGAATATTGTGACAGGACGTCGGCGTCGCTTGGATAAATGTTTGTGGTATGTGAAAAAATAAGGTTTTGAGGTTGAAATGCAGTTTTGGTAGTAGAATTTTCGCCTGCAATACTGTGAAATCCGTTTCTTTTTATCTATCCTAGTTCCCGAGATAATCAGAGTGATTTTGTCGTATATCCAAGGTCACTGACGATTTGAGTGATTTTTTAGCCGTTTGTGTCAAAAAACGTTACACATACGTCAAATTTGAAGCATACGACAATTTTTCCCATACAAAAGCAGTGTTTGCGTCGCTTCGCTAAATAATTGTCGTATATGCCTTTTATTGAACACATACGATAATAATTTACTGAATTATCGGTATGCGTTTGTCGTATGTCCCACAATAATGTGCTCAGACCTCAGACGAGTGTTACTATGGGCTCAGTTGCAATCAGTATGTCGAACAAACCAGACGACGAGTTACCTGCTCCAAGTTTGTCAGAAGAAATTAGTTTTTCAAATGTTTTATTGATAATATTGCAACTGAACTTAAAGGATTTTAAAAATTATGCCTTAAAATCTGAAAAACTCAATTTTAATGAAGTTCAATATTTTAAATGCAAGTCCATCTTTTACCGAAAGGACAATATCAACACAATTGGGATAAAAACAACTTTTAAAGAACTATGATATAATAACTTTAAACTAGCGATAAAATCTCGGCTTAAGAATCCTACAAAAACAAATTTACGGAATGAAGAACTGAGAATAACTCAACCAAAAATATAGATACAAATAAAAAAAACGATTTAAAAAGCATGATACCCTACCTTGAAAACGCCGAGGATAAAAGCTTTTATCAAGCAATTTTTAAACGAAACATTTAAATAAATTAAACGAGTTTTTTTCTTATTTATTTTTTAAAAGTTATTCAGATTCACCCCTATCACAAGGCTCGGACTACGAATGTCAAATAGAAATTACTAAAAACATCTTCGTAATGAACGGTTGGCAACAGATAATTATAACTTGTTAATAACTTTATAAATAGTGACATGTGGCAAAACGTTCACTACAAGAGTGTCTGTGATGCTTCCAATTTGGTATTAGTAGTCCGAAATCGCTACGACGCGACGGGCTTTGTGATAGGGGCCATTGTCAATAAAACGCTGCGTTGTAAAAACTGAATTTAAGTTCGAAAGAAAACTTATTTATTATTTTATTTGATTTCTAAGAAATACTCGTAAGTTTTTGTTTTTAAAAATTATTTAATGGAAACAAATTTAAGTTGAAAACAAAATGTACTTATAATTAATGTTAAAAATCAATTTTTTTTTAGAAAAAATAAATGAATTAAAAATAGGCTATTTTCTTATTTTACTTTCAAGAAGTCGTTTTGCCGTAAGTGTGGAAGACTACTTTATTTCAACATTTGATAAATCTTTGTCGTACGTATAAAAATTTTGTCGTATGTATTTGGGAAACAAAAGTGCTGTGGTAAAGTGTAACATACGAAAAAGGCATTCTGAGGAAAATGGGCTCTAAATTGTCACTAAAAAAATATTTCGACTTTATTTTTCGGATCCGGACCTCCGTTGCAACGGTTTTTTCGTTGATTGCAACGGTGGCGGCGGCGTGGCAATTTCATTGTGATTTCGTATTCAGAATACATTCTAGCAACATATTCATAAATAACGTGGAAAGTAGAATCTGCGTTTTCGCGTTTGTACGTAAATTCATTCAAAGCGTCATCTGCCAGCCTAGTAGCCTCACCCAGATCTTGGTTTTTAGATTGCAGCTCAAAGGCAAAGCAATCGAATTAACTGATTCCATAATGTGACAGGCGATTTGGATTTCAACCGTCGATATCGCTGTCAAAAGATGCAATGCATTTTGCGAAGTATATCGATCTTTCCACGTTTTGATTTCTTCCAAAGATTCAATAACAGCCGGTTGCAGTTCAACGTACGTTCCAACTGCTTCATGAGACTGAGTGCACCTGGTAGGACAAACAGACTTAAATTTTTGTTGTTTTTCTCACTTTTGTTTGTTATTTTTGAAATTTCGTCTTCGTCGAACGTCTTGTTTTTTAGGCCAGTGAAAAAATGCTTCAATCGCTCCGACAGTTCCTTACGCATTTTTAATTCCTGACACTTCGCATGCTGCATTGACTGCCAAACAAAAGCTATGTGCAGCGCAATGTACATAAATTGCCAGGGGGAAATACGATCTCAGATGAGCATGTGCACCAATGAATTGGCCACTCATTGCCGGAGCTCTGTCGAATCCTTGGCCGTACATATATGAGCAATCGACGCCAACATCATGTAAATAACTTCTGATTGAATCTGCTAAACCTCGTAGCTCGTATATATATAAATAAAATTTTGAGTAATAGACCCCCCCCCCCCCCCCCCCCCCCCCCCTTTGCCCAAATCCTGGATCCGCCACTGAGATTCTAATGAAATGTCTTCTTTTTAACAGAAAACAACCAACGATTTCATTTTTGATCTCTTTTTTATTTGTGGGAACATTGCATCAAATCCAAGACAACATCATAATTAAATAATTCTTTTAAGAGACTAAGTCTCGTAACCACATCAACGACACTATAAAATGTCACAGAAAAGAAATTTTCAACAATTTTAATTAAATAGACGTAGTTAATGAGATGTGTATGTTCATTGTATCAGGTATAAATAAGATTTAGTGAGTTACTGCAGTAAAATGGAAGTTATAAAGCAAACTTAATTCTTTTACGGTTATTAGATCACAGTCAAAGTCATCGTTCTAATGTTATCAGGTTTTTATTGAAGGACGACTAAGCGGTCACTTTTTACTACAAAATCGTAATAAAATTGTCCAACATAAAGAACCCATGCGACTTACATATTTCTTTGGGGGATTGAAATAATTGAATTTAATATGAAATTCAATAGGCTGCTGTTTTAAATTGAAATCAAACCAAACCAAAAGCAACGCAAAGAATCGGAATGATTAGTTTCAGTTGATTGGACATGTTCATAAATTTTATTAATATTGCCTCCAAGGATGAACTATGGAATGAAATAAAAAATCTACTTGTTGTACATGAAAGGGAAAGAGCTATGGCATAACTTGGTATAACCATTATTCAAATTTTAGTGTTTTTTGTTCTCCTGTTGTCCTGTTCGATTGATTGCAGGTTTCTTTTTTGTCAAAGGACAAAGTATATCTGATATAAAACAATCAACCAGGGCTTATGTTCGGTTTTTATTACATAACTGTATGTGTGTTGTTATTTTATTGGTTTCATTATTTCACTCAATATTTCCAGGAAATCATTTTACTGTTCCACACAATGAAAATTAAAACCAATGAGGTTATGAACAGATATTATACTAAATTGCACCATTATTCGACGCACTTTTTTATAATTGGTTAAACTTGGTTAGATTTGTAGCTTCAAAGTTTGATCTCATTTTCTTATGCAAATTTTGTGAAAAGCGCAAGAAGTTTCAAGGTTGCTTGCAAAAGAAAAATGAATATACAATGGTGGCTATTGCATATGCAAGTCACAGTCATGAAAGTTTCTTTTTTTGCAAGTTATGGCTTTTATGTGTAGGTGTTGCAGGAACAAACTGTCTAGAGAGATATTAAAATGCTAGACGTTTCATCAAACAAAAGCCATTTGAATTTTTGAATTGTTTTTATATAACACCGGATTTTGCCCCAATTCCTTTTTGCTGACGTAAATAGCTTTTTCATATTCCACTGAAAAATTATCGCCTAATGCAAGCAAAAAACAAATAAATCATCTGTCTTCTCACTCTGGCATATAAAAACTTAAACACGTTCTCAAGCCGAGAATTTTGATTTTGAAATAAAAAGTGACAGTACTTGTACGAGTTATGGTTAGCATGTCTGCCTGTTACGCTGAAGGTTCGTGGTTCGAATGCTCGCAAAACAAAAATTTATTTCCACGGGCATATCCTTCGCAAGGAACGATGATAATAAAATCGTGACATGAAAATCGCTTTCTCAATTAGCAGTTCGGAATCGGCAAAAATTGGAAGTCTCTTCCATTCCTCCATGAGGAATAGCAAAGAGAAACACACTAGGCCCTGGGGCTCCTAGCTGTTCAATCGGTGCTTCTACCGAATGATGTAGGCTAGATCACAGTGTATCACTATGATTAGCAAGGGTGGTTACAGTGCAACACTATAACACCTTGAGATGATAATGAAGAGGTTTCAAGCAGACTCACTTGAAGGTTCGTGTAAAAGTCTTGGTTGGTTATTTCAAAATCATGCTTTATTTCTGATTGACTTAATATTTATACCTAAAAATTGCTTACTCTACATATTTACAAATGTGCATAAGAAAACAAAAACAAAAGAAAATAATTTATAGTTTCGAATATCAAATGACGTTACTGAATTGAACATTAAAGAATTATTGCTGACAAGTAATGAACATAAAAAGGTGTGAATGAAAACAATACAAATTAAATGATATTATTGCTGATAATGCACGAACGAAAAAATACAATTTTATCCCAAAGACAAATAACTGTTTTATTGCTGACAGCAGAAAAGTTACCAAATGCATACAGTGTGATTGAAAATAGAATGCAAAGAAAAAAGATAAATAATCTTAGTGACGTAGAAAAAACTAAGAGTGCAAGAATGTAAACATCCTGCCCCGCGCTGATGATCCCAGGCTTCATCAGAAGGTTAGTTTCTAGATGGATATGGTACAACTTGATGAGTTGGTTGTCCGCGGAGACGGAACTGGATGAGGGGGCTTCTGTCGTCCCTTTATTTTCTTGTAAATAAAGAAGATAAGTGCTATGAAAATGATAATCAATCCAACTGAACTCGAAACAACATGAGGAGTGTTATGAAGACTGATTGTAGTAGGAAGCTCAAGCTGTTGAAGTTTAATTTGTTCTCGAAGTTTATTTAGCTCAAGACTGAATGAACTGAGGTTAAACATGTTGTACTGAGGAGAGGCTAGGCGAATTACGTCTTCACTGTGTATATTATTGTTAGTAATCCTGGTGTATGAGGCTTGAACCGTTGATGAATAAATTTGTTGGCCTTGAAGTGTTAAGTGCTTGTCTTTGGCTACGCAATTGGGCTGAAGTTTCAATAGCCCACTTCCTTTCAATGCTAAAAATGAGGTTTGATGATTACAAACAACATTAAGCACAGCTTCTTTGTTTAATGAAAATATCCATTGATTTGTGTCAGGAAGTTTCGTCCATACTGATTCCGCCTTGACAAATTTCAGTTCACAGGTGGAAATCTCTGAGTTATTGTTGAGTAAATTCATCTCGCACATACTCAAATTGGTTCCAGATTGATACACCGGGTGAGTTTGCATACATAAATGATGATTTCCATTGAGCGTTGAACATTTTGAAAGTTCACCTTCAGTGATTGGATAATATTGGTCATGATGAGCACTTACTGCTAGCATGTCAGTTGAGGGTTGAATAATCATGTAAGTATTATTAGCTGGTGCCGGAATGGGAATAAGCTTGTAAATTGAAAATTCCTCTAAGCTGAGTAATGGTACTTCTATTTTGAAAGTTATGTAATTTGAACTGATGTGACCCTCCACATTCATTAGGTTGTAGAGTTGTAAAATTTGATCGGGTTCTACGGCGATGCGAAGACCTGGAGGAAGATGATTTCTTATTTTTGCTACTTCGGTTACGAGTTGTTGATGAGTGATTAAAAGATGATTTACTCGTCCACGGTGCGTGTCAGTCAGAACGTCTGCTATAGCTGTCTGCATTCTCTGAATGTTGATGATAACTAGTGTTGCATGCGTGCACCATGATAAAAATAATTCCTTCATTTTAGTTTGGTACAATTCTTCAGTGACATTGCTTAAACTGTTGAACAATTGACTAAGTTGTTGGTCAAGTGCTTGTTTTCTTTTGATTGAATCTTCTTGACTCAATCTGACAATGTTGATAGTGGAATCTACGATGGAGGTATGATTTTTTAGTAGTCTCATAAGATGGTCTTCGTTTAATTCGATGCCTTTAAATTTTTGAGATATATCTTCAGCATATTTAGAGTCGAGGACTCCAAAAAGTGAGTTTGCTATATTTCCAACAACATCGACGGCGCCTCGTCTCCTTCTTATAGATAATTTGGTAGTTCCGATCAGGTTGTCTTCATTGAGCTCGTTTTTGATGACTTGAAACTGGTGAACCATTTGAAGACACAGTTCGTTACCGGATAGTTTTTTACAAATGTGGTTAAGTATTGTAGTTGTATTTTCCAAAGCTTCAAATTCCATTCGGTAAGGCTCGAGGTTGTAGAATACTATGATGTTCCATTTGTTATGAATCAGGCTGATTGTTCCGTGTCGGTGAAAATGCATTCCTGGTGAAGTGTTGTTGAAAGTTGTTACTTCAATGTCACTTGTCAATACTGCTGGTAAAAGAAGACCAATCAAAAGCATCGTAGTAAGCGGATTAAGATTTGTAGAATTTCTCGCTGCCTTTGACGTTGTTGTTTCATCAGGAGTGGATCTATCGCTTCTCCGTTTTCGATCTGTTGATGGCGGATTCAACTCGACTTCATCATTTTCTATGAGGGGGGCAAGCTTATGTATGGGGCGCCTCAACATGCCAGATTTAGTTCGCACGTCAGCGACACGTACCAAGCCGTCCTTTCCGACGTGGATATGCTCGATTCTGCCAAGTGGCCATTTCATTGTTGGCGTATTGTCTTCTTTCATGATAACAATGGTACCAATTTTGATATTGTTTGATTGTTTTTTCCACTTTGTTCGATATTGAAGCTCGTTAAGGTATTCCAGAGACCATCGATTCCAGAATTCTCGTTTTATGTGTGCTACTAATTTCCACCTAGTCAGTAGGCTCCCACGTACTGGTTCAGCCTTGGTATCAATGGTTGCCCTTAGTGACTCCCCAATCAGAAAATGACTAGGTGTTAATGCATTCAGATCACTTGGATCGTTGGACATTGCTGTCAAGGGTCGTGAATTAAGAATCGCTTCAACTTCTGCTGTGATTGTGCAAAGTTCTTCGTAGGTTAGTGAAGCGTTAGCCAATTTGCATTGTAAAAGACGTTTGGCGGACTTGACTGCGGCCTCCCACAATCCTCCGAAATGTGGTGCTCGGGGAGGAATAAAGTGGAAATCAATACCCTTTGAACTGCACGAAGTTGCGATTTTATTTTGCGCCTGTGCTGAGTATATATTTGTTTTTAGTTCTTCTAGTTGATTTTTGGCGCCAACGAAATTCGTGGCATTATCGCAATACAGATTTTTTACGTGTCCACGCCGACTCATAAATCTTCGTAAGGCTCCCAAAAAAGCTTCAGTTGTCAAGTCGCTAACAACTTCGATATGGACAGCCTTTGTCGCGAAGCAGCAAAACATTGATAGATAGCATTTTTGTGGACGACTTCCTCTTGTGCGGTAGTGAACCCATAATGGGCCGCAAAAGTCCACACCAGTATTAATGAAAGGACGTGCTGGTTGCACTCTTGTGCCTGGCAAATTTCCCATCATCTGGGAATACATATGTGGTTTTGCTCTGATGCAAAAAGTGCAATGTTGAGTGATGGAACGTGCAATGTTTTTGCCCTTTATCGGCCAAAATCGCTGTCTCGTGATTGCTAGAAGACCTTGAGGCCCAATATGATTGTTTTGAATGTGCAAGTCTGTCATGATCATTTCAACGTATGGATGTGAATATGGTAACAGGATCGGATGCTTGCTATCGTAAGATAATGATGACTCTTGAAGTCTACCTCCAACACGTAGAATATCGTCCGCGTCTAAAAATACAGCTAGGCCCTTCAGTGGACTATCCTTTTCCAGCTCCTTATTTGCCTTGAGGAAACAAATGTCTTTATAAAAGCCGTGGAATTGAATTTCCTTGACGAGGAATTGCAAAGAAGTCTCTAGTTCTGAAGTTGTTATTGGCCATGCAGATTTGTTCCTTTTTTGGTTCTGCCTCACTGAATTTAGCGACTCCTTTAATTTACCTGACTTGACGAGACTTGTAAATCGAAAGCAGTATGCCATTATTGTCTTGAGCTTAGGGAAGGAATTGGAATGTCTGATTCCTTCGAAAATATCGTGTTTTTGAGTGTCAACTTTACTGGTTACCAAGGCAGCGTTCTTCCTTTCATCTGACCACGTTTTACTGTTTTTAAATGGTGGTGGCCAAATTGCTTCTGAACCATGTAAAAACCGAGGACCAAATTTCCATAATGTATGATCCTGCAATTTTTCTGGGGATATGCCTCTTGATAAGACATCTGCCGGATTTTCTGATGATCTTACATATCTCCAATTATCAGCGCTCGTGTGTGATTGGATCTTGGCCACTCGACGTCCAACAAAAGTCTGAAAGGAGTCTGCACTTGAATTGATCCAACTCAATACAATTTGAGAGTCAGACCACAGAAAGCTACTAGTATTGCCCAAGTTTAGGTCTCCCTTTACTCGTTGTGATAGTTCGGCAGCTAACAGTGCCGCACACAATTCTAGACGAGGTATTGTCATTGATCTCATACCTGATGCTGTTTTGGTAGTTGGTGCGACTCGAGATTTTGAGCATAACAGCCGCACTATGACTGTACCTTCTTTATTGAGGGATCTGATGAATACAGCAGCTCCGTAGGCCCTTTCTGATGCGTCTGCAAATGTATGGATTTGCACTGATGATGGAATGTGATGACTGAAGACGTGTCTAGGAATTTGGAATGTATCTAGTTCTCGGAGACCTTTGTAGTATTTATCCCATCTGGTGTGCATTTCTTCTGGTAAGGCAGCATCCCAGTCGTATTTAAGCTCCCACAATTCTTGGAGGAAAAATTTTGCGACAACTACCACTGGAGCGACTATGCCGAGAGGGTCAAAAAGACGTGCTATATCTGAGGCCACAGATCTTTTGGTAAATCTTTTTGATGTTCGATAATTTGTTTTAATGCAAAATATGTCGGATTTTGGTCGCCACATTAACCCAAGGGTTTTGACACTGCTTTCGTTACGATCGTCGCTGAGTGAAATCTCTTGGTCTTCTAATGGGACGTTTGCGAGCAATTGTTGTTTGTTGGAGCACCATTTTTTTAACTGGAACCCTCCCTCGCGCAGCAATGCTGACAATTGAGTCTGAATTTCCTTTGCTTCGATCATGCTATCAGCCCCTGTCATGACGTCATCAACATAGAAGTCCTTCTGCAATACTTGTGAGCCTAGGGGGTACTTCGTATTGTATTCTTTAGCCAATGCTTGGAGGCACCTTGTCGCAAGATAAGGAGCTGACGTAGTTCCATATGTGACAGTTTGAAGCTTATAACATTTGATTGGTTGATTCTGATGGGAGCGCCACCATATAAGTTGGAAGTGTAGGTCTTCTTCACGTACGAGAATTTGGCGATACATCTTTTGAATGTCAGCCTTGATTACAAATCGGGGCAATCTATAACGTAATAGAATCGTAAACAGGTCATCTTGGATTGTTGGTCCGGCATACAAGATGTCATTTAACGAAGTATTAGATGATGTCTTTGCAGAGGCGTCAAATACCACTCTTAGTTTTGTGCTGCTACTGTCTGGTTTAAGAACACAATGATGAGGCAAGAAGTAGTGTGGTGTAGACACTGTTTTGAAATCTATTTCCGTCATGTGCCCCAGCTGGATGTACTCGTTCATAAATTCAGTGTACTGTTTCTGTAATTCTGGATGACGGTTCAGCCTGCGCTCCAAGGCATGAAATCGATTGAGAGCTATGTCACTTGATGACCCTAATTTAGTTGGATCGTCAGCGAAGGGTAAGCTGACAATGAATCTTCCGCTCGTATTTCTTGATGTTGACTGATTGAAATATTCTTCACATTTCTCTTCTGCGATGGTTCGCTTTGAGTTGGAGCACGGGAGTTCTTCGGTTTGCCAGAACTTGGTAATTGCATTTTCGAGAGAAGATTCTTCAGCGAATATTCCACATGTTGTAGTTGTTGTTGACCCAGCCTTCACCCTTCCGGTCACTATCCACCCCAATAATGTGTTTTGTAGAAGTGGTAGATTGCTTCCAAGTTTAATCTGCCCAACGCAGAGTAATTGATGGAACAACTCGGCTCCTATAAGGAGATCAATGTGGTCAGGCTTATTAAATTGAGAGTCTGCTAGTTTGACATTTCCTGGAATTTTCCACGTTGAAACATCGAACGCTTGTGTTGGCTGAGGTGATATGATTTGAGGCAAAACTATGGCCTCAAGCCTGGCGGTAAAATCGGTAGTTTTAGACCTAAGACTAATGTTTGCCCTTTTCTGGGCACCTCTTTTGCAGCTTCCGACACCTTTGATGATCATAGGCTTGAAGGACAGTGGTATCTTAAGCCTTCGTATCATTCTTTCTGTGATGATACTTATCTGTGACCCAGAGTCCAACACCGCACGGCAGTTGATGGTTGAACCGTCTTGTCCCTCTAAGTTCACGATGACTGTGCTGAGAAATACATAACTCTCCTTCTTGTTTATTCCTGCAGCTGCTAGTGTTGTGTTTTTGTTGGTGGATTCTTGAATTGGTTGCCCAATACTGTGGTTATTAGAGTTCGGCAGCTCCCTCTTTGTTAAATGTACCAACGTATTGTGTTTTTTCGAGCATTTTGAGCAGCTTCCGTGACGACAATCATAGGAGGTATGACCATCCTTCAAACAATTTACACACAATTTGTTGTTTCTTACGTGACTTAATCTGTTCGATGGTGTTAGATCAAGGAAGGCACGGCACGCATATAATTGATGTGGAGCCTTACACAATGTGCAATCCTTCTTCTGGGTGGTTATAGAACTTGTCACCTTGAAGCCATGGACTCGTCTTCTTTCTTCTTCGTCTCTTTTGCTGCTCTTGCCTCCAATTGCTTCGAGTGACTGGAACCTTGTTTCCAAAAACTTCAAAAATATATCCAAAGGCTGCAATTCCTTGGGCTGTTTTAGGGACTGCTCCCAAAGGGTTAGAGTATTCCGATCCAATTTTTTCATCAGAATACTCATTACGAGTGGGTCCCAGTTTGCTATGTCAATTTTTAGGTTTTTAAGACCCAGCAGGCATTCGACTGTAGTGTCGTGCAATGCCTTTATTTGATTTGCTGTTTCCTGATGACAAGTTGGTTGCGCCATTAATTTATTGATAAGTGCTGAAACAAGTAGCCGAGGGTTTTCGAACCGCTCAGTAACTACCTTCCAAGCAGCGTGGTAGTTGGCGTCTGAGGTGGGGAAGTGGCGTATCAGTTTTTCTGCTTCACCTTCCAGAGTTGTTTTTAGGTAAAACAACTTTTGGCAATCGGCTATTTTTTGATTGTGGACCAATTCGGTAAACAAGTCGCAGTATTGCCTCCAGGTCAGGTAGTTTCCGTCAAACCTTGGCAAGGTTATTTTAGGTAATTTTGCCGTTTGCCTCAATGTGTCAGCTTGATGGGAATCAGGACGGCCTCCTTCAAGTTTGGTTGACAACATGAGGAGATTTTTCTGGACTCTGTCCTCGAATGCGAAGTACTCTTCGATGTCATAACCTGCATTCTCTGGGTCTTCTAGGAGCTCAGCAATTTTTTGATGAACCTCCTCCATCTGTGACCAGACGCCTTTTGTTTGGTCGATCTTTAGGCGGCAACACGTGCTTGAATACTCTTCTGCGCTCTCCTCTATGTTTTCCAGCAATCGCTTCAATGACTGCAGGATTGCCCTTTGCCTTCGAAAGACCTTTGTTGTGTCGATGTCCTGGTTCGGTGTTGAGGTTAGCGAATGAGAAGTAGCTTCACAATGTTCCCTTGCGAATACCTTTTCAGCTTGTCCTTCCGATGTCCCAGCCCTCATCACGTTTTCCTTTGCTGATTCTTTTTCAGCTTGTTTTTCCGATGTCCCAGCCTTCATCACGGACAGAAGGTATTGTGTTAGCGATTGGTAGAGTTGCTTGACCTTCCCAGCTGTGTCGCCCTGGAAGTATGGTGTATCGTGTTTTCCCCCCTCCTCGATGTCATTGTGATTCTTTTCGAACTCACTCCAAAGATCTTCAATCAACACCAACCGCTTCCTTGCATATTCTGCTGTTTTCCTTTCCGGTCCGTCCTTTGCAATGTTGGATTGCAAACGCAGCAATTCATCGGTGATGACCTTCTGCCTGGCACCCTTTGTGTAGATATCCAGTTCATCCTCCATAGTTTAAATTTTTGGGTCGTCGCGTCGTCTCTGGATCTCTCTCTGAAGTTTTAGTCTTCAATGAGTTCAATGAATTGAGCAGATTTCAATGTTGCAGTTTTGCCAGTGTTTTAGCCCTGGCAACGCTTTAAGATACGTTCAATTAAAATGCCAATGTTATAGCCTTGGCAACGCGTTTGGTAGCGAAAATTGCTTCTTACTGCTGGTGAGGGAAGCAATAATCACGTCGGGGTCACCAAATGTTCAATCGGTGCTTCTACCGAATGATGTAGGCTAGATCACAGTGTATCACTATGATTAGCAAGGGTGGTGATATTATTGCTGATAATGCACGAACGAAAAAATACAATTTTATCCCAAAGACAAATAACTGTTTTATTGCTGACAGCAGAAAAGTTACCAAATGCATACAGTGTGATTGAAAATAGAATGCAAAGAAAAAAGATAAATAATCTTAGTGACGTAGAAAAAACTAAGAGTGCAAGAATGTAAACACTAGCTTTGTTGTTTTTTAAGCTTGAAACATTTTTTGGTATATTTTGAATCTTCGACAGAAATTCACAATGGTCCAGAACTCTCTTTCTGGACTGCGCCAATAAATAGTTCAAGAAAGGAACAAAGATAGACCAACAGAAATATTCTTCAGTAGGCCTATTCTAGAAAGCGCGGCGGATCGTATTTAAAGCGATAACTCAATTGCGAAGCGCTTCGCTTTAGGTTATTCTGAAAAGCGAACATGGTTGGAAATTAAACTTCCAATAATTCCATTTGGAAGTCTTATCCATCCACTCAAATATCATATATTTCCAAGTTTTTGCATTGAAAATTCCAAGTTTTCCCTAGGTACCAGCTGTTTTTAAACATTTGACGTATTTCGTGAATTGATTTTTATTTTGGTTCTGTGAAAAATAATTTAAAAAATTGTGCTATGGACTCAATCGCCTTATTTGTGGATGCTGAACAAGAAGAAGCAAGGAACAGTAGAGAAGAACTAAGCGAACTGCGAGTTCAAAGAAAACTTATTAGAAATGGTTCTTCTCCACTCGATGTTTCTCAGAAAGAGTGAGTAAATATGAATTATTTTTGTCTGTTTATTCATTCATACATATTTTCTATAGGTTTGTAAAATTATTTCGACTGACAAAAGAAGCGTTTTGCTATATTTTGGATGAAATAAAGGAACATTTCAAACCACAAAATAGTAGCTCATTGACGTCAATTCTGAAGCTCGCTGCTACTCTTCGCTTCATAGCGGAGGGTTCATACCAAAAAAGCGTTGGGCAGGATTTCCATATTGGCATGGCTCAACCCACCGTGTCTAAGGTAATGAGTGAAACGCTAGATATCTTGGAGGACAATCTTTGCGCTAAGCATATAAGCTTCGAAATGACGGAAGAGGAAAAAAGTAAAGCCAAACAGTACTTTTTTGAAAAAAGTGGGTTTCCGGGGGTAATAATGTGTGTGGATGGAACGCATATAAGCATTGTTCGGCCAACAAAAAACGAACACCATTATATTAACAGAAAGGGATACCACAGCTTAAACGTAATGATGGTAAATATTAACTTTATAATAAGTTTTGTTGATCAATTTTGTATGACTATGTTTAATCAAAAGGCCTGTGATCATACGCTTCAGATTAGATGTGTAAATGCCAGCTATGGTGGGAGTTCTCATGACTCCGTCGTTTGGTCTATGAGTTCCGAAAGGGATTTCATGGAAAATATTTTCAAGAACGGAGATAAAAGCAAAATTCTTGGTAATACAAACAAATTTTTAAATAAAGTTATATTTTCTTTACTTTTGTTTTATATATTTCAAGGTGATGCTGGTTATACTCTTGAGCCGTGGTCAATGACACCATATAGAGCAGTTCTTGGGAACAGCAGTGAAGCAAAGTATAATACGGTGCATTCAAAATGTCGAAGTACTATAGACAGATGTTTTGGAGTTCTCAAAGGAAGGTTCCGATGTCTGTTTTATCAGCCGGAAAAAGCAGCCTGCATTACTAACGTGTGCGCCATGTTGCATAACGTTTGTTTAAAATTTAAGGTAGACTTAGATCAATCATTAATAGCTGTAGAAAATGTTGCAAATGAAGTTCAAACTTCAACGAATATAAGTAGTGCTAGTTACAGTAACCTTGCAAAGCGAATAAGAGACGAAATTAGAAATTCACTTTAAGTAAGTTATCACATTTTATTTAAACTTTTTTTCTAAGATTAATTAATTAATGAAAATATATTTGATAAATTAAAAGGCACTTCGTTGGCATGTTTATTTTCTTAACTTAACTTAAATAGAATTAAAAAAATAAGAAATATATCACTTGTTTTCTTAAACCATACAAACAAAAAAAAAAAAAATCCACTTAGTGTTTGAGATTTGATATCACAAATTAGTCTCTTTGGTTGCCAAGCTCCTGCTCTTTGAGTTCTAGCTTTCTTCTTTTAAGTTCCAGCTCTGCCACTCTCATTTTACGATTCTCGTAGTTTTCTTTCTCTTCCCACTCAGCTCGTCTTTTCAAAATTCTTAATTCTTCTTCTTTCAATCGCCTTATTTTTTTGGTTTCTTCAGCTAGAATCTTATTTTGTTTTTCAATAAGCCGATTTTGTTCTTGAAGAAGACTTATTGACCTGTCATGAAACTCTTTCTGCTGATCCACTTGAACTTGCAAGAGCTTTCGCGACGTTGCTGGCGTTGTTTGGGTTCTTCGAGTTGGTTTTGGTGATGGAGTTTTTTTTCTTCCAGAACACTCTTCTTCTTCGAATCGCAAGTGGTTTTCCTCTTCATCTAGTTGTTGAATCTTGTCTGTTGAGCAAGAGAGTAAGATCTCTTCACTTTCAACAATCAAGGCGGTGGTTTCTGGCGAAAAACTTCGATTATCGTGGATATCTACCAAAGAATTTGGTGCAATATTCCTTGCTCCGAATTTCCGCACCTTTAAACCACTCTCTTGAGTTCGAAGGTCTAGCAACCGTATGAAATCTTCTTCTACTGGGGAGAATACATATTGCTTATATGGCCCTCCTCCTGTTCCACCGATAAGTTTGTTGTTTTGACGGAGTTTACTTTTAATATGATACTTGTAGTCCTTCCATACCTGAACGACAACAATTTATTTAGTGTTTAGTACGAGAACATAAAAAAATTTTACCTACTTTTTTCCATCCATCTCGAGTTTTTGTTGGGGGTACAATGCAGTTCAGCTTCACAGTTAGCTCATCCCAGAGCTCACCAGATTTGGCTCTGTATTCTGGAGCATTTAGCAATCCTTTAGCTATACCTTCATTTTGTTGCATAAATTCGACTAGCATCAAAAATTGTTGTGTCGTGGTATATTTTTGACTCCTGTAATAAAAAAAAAAAAAAGTAAATTACTCTGAATTCAATTGAAGATAGTTTAATTTTTCATTATATTTACATTTTTCTATCAAACCGCTTAAAATACGACGCTGCAACATCTATCGCTTTTGAAAACAAAATGAATTATGTCAAACGTATAGATTCTACGAAAAAAAAGAATGACGTTTGGAAAGCGCTTTCGCTTTCCATTGGAAAAAAAAAAATAAAAGCGATTCGCTTTTGAGAATACGAAAATTCATTTCCGCCACCAAAAGCGATCAGCCGCGCTTTCTGGAACAGCCCTACAGGACTACCAGAGACAAATATATTTTTTCAGCAATTTCTTTGTCTATACAATCTTACTTTCGAGTTCTGTCGCTTCTCAGAAACTTCTCTGCGATGGTGGTGGTCAACTTTTTTCCTGTTTTTTTTTTTTCATTTTTTCCAATGGTCTCTATTTTATTGGTATATATACCGTATTCTTCTGTGGCGTCTTTTTTTTTTTTTTTATAATTAACGCGCACATCAAGGGGTAATGACTACCCTTATAATGTTGTTAAACACAGTGCGAGCATTTAGGAAAGTAGGAGAGGATTTGAAAGGAGACATCGATGCACGTTGCTTTTGAATCTTTGTAAATCGTAATGCAGGGGAAACACAGAGCCAGGTAAAGCATTCCACATTCGGGTGGTGCGACTAAAATAAGAATCTCTATACTTGACTGTACGCCCGAAGTTGGGCTCAAGGCAGAACTGATGAGCATTCCTAGCGAGGCGGGTGTTGCGGCTAAATTGTTTCAAGGGAGGAATGCAGCTGGCTATTTCACTAGAGCACTGTTTGTGGAAAAAGCGATAAAAGAGAGAGAGACAGGTAACGTTTCGACGATGTCGAAGAGAATCAATCGATTCTACGATTGAACTATCACCTATCAATCTTAACGCTCTATTTTGTACCCTATCAAGTAGGCGCAAAGATGTTTGAGAAGCACCTGACCAGATATGAGAGTTATATTCCAGTTTTGGACGGATGAAGGCCTTATAAATTGTAGCCAGATCAGAAGGGGTGAAGAACTTCCTGCATCGTCTCAAGAAACCTAAGCATTTAGCAGCGTTTTTGGCGACTTCAAATATGTGGTCGTTCCAACGAAGATCATCGTTTACACACATACCAAGTACTGACAGCTTTTCGGTTTCTTCGATGCAGGTACCATTCATGGATAATGGCAATGGGGGAATGTTAAGCTTCAAAGACAAGAGACAGCATTGAGTTTTCGAAGCATTGAATTCTACTCGGTTCATAAGACCCCATGCAACAATGCTGTCAAGGTCAGAATTCAATGAGCTTATCATACGCAACCGTTCCAGTTCCACCTCCGAAGAGCAGGGACGTGAATTTGGAAACGAATATGAAAAGCTGAGGGTCGAGTCGTCAGCAAAACAGTTAAGCGGATTAGAAGTTTCAGACAAGAGATCATTAATGAAAATGAGGAAGAGAGTCGGAGACAAAACGGAGCCCTGGGGCACACCAGCATTTATTAAGTGGGTATCAGACTTGAAGCCATCCAACACAACTTGTATTGAACGGTCGGAAAGGTAATTTTTAATCCAACGAAGAAGAGACTCATCGATACCAAAAGCACGCATTTTCGATAAAAGAGCCTGATGCCAAACTCTATCAAATGCTTTAGAAATATCAAGCGCAATAATCTTACTTTCTCCAAAACAATGTAAAGATTGGTTCCACTTTTCGGTGAGATATGCCATCAAATCACCAGTGGACCGTTTGCTACGAAAGCCGTACTGACGGTCATTAAGAAGCTTTCGTTCTTCAAGATATTTCATAAGTTGACGGTTTATCAACGTTTCCATGACCTTGGAAAGAAGGGACGTTAGTGCAATTGGACGGTAATTGGAAGGGGAGGAAGATTCGCCTTTTTTAGGGACGGGCTGGACAAATGCAGTTTTCCATCTGCTTGGAAAAATCCCAGCAGAATAGGAAAGATGGAAAAGTTTACGCAGTGGTTTTGCCAGCGTAGAAGAACACCTCTTCAGAATAACGGCGGGGATACCATCTGGACCAGCGGATTTATGTATGTTGAGATCTTTAAGGACTCTCGCTACCGAGCGAGTTCGAAAAAATATCTGCTTCATCAAAGAATTTGCAGACTCGAGCTCAGGTGGAGCCAATATGCTATAAGGAAGTGTCGAGTTGGCAGCAAATTGGCTTTGTCGATGGAGCTGACATACGGAGAGTCATTGAAGACGAGCGTTGGGACCGATGACGTGGTCGAGTTCTTAATGTTCTTGACAAAAGACCAAAAGTTTTTACTTCCTTTTGGACACAATAGTATTTTTTGCCTTACTTTTTGGTCATGTAAAAACTTAGCCCTTTGTATTTGAGCATTACAGATATTTCTGGCCCGTTTGAACAAATTTCGATTTTCTACAGTAGGGTTGCCTTTAAATTTTCGAAAATTGCTTTCTCTATCCCTAATCGCCTCTTTACAGCTTGAATCAAACCACGAATTCTCTTTGGGGATGATACTTTTTGTTCTGTGAGGAACAAAATTTCTCATGCCGTTAAGAATTACGTTAGATATCATATCAGCTGATGCGTCAACGTTTCCGTCGAGAAAGCACAAAGACCAATTAAAATTTCGAAAGAAATTATTCAGGCCGTCCCAATTGGCTTTCTCATATTGCCACACAGTTCTTTTGGGGACTTTATCTTTTTTACCGTGACGGAAAGCGAAAAATCTACCGATATGACACAATGGTCCGATTTGCCTAAAGGAGATGATACTACAACCCTGTATTTTTCGGGATGAGAAGTGAGAAATAAGTCAAGAGTGTTGGCCGCATGGCCTTCAATATCTGGAACCCGAGTGGGCTCATCAACAAGTTGAGTTAATTCGTTAAACTCAGCGAAGATCTCAACATATTTTCCTTCGGGTGTTGTCTGGCCAGAATGTCGAAGCCAACCAGAATTGTGTACATTGAAATCGCCCGCAATTGCGATTTCAGTGTGAGGATAAAGGGAGACAATTCTTACTATGGACTCAGATAGCGCATCAAACTCGTTAGAGGTTGAATTGCTATCTAAATTGGGGCTTCTATAAATAAAACATTAATGAATGATTTGCTTACGGACGGTGAATTTTAACCACATGAAATTAAAGTTCGTATTAGAACATAGGCCGTATTGTGGTAGAAGTTGGTAAGCAATATCATGTCCAACATATACGGCGAGGCCATGGGAGGAAAAGAATAGTGGCACTAAGCTATATCCAGGCAGGTTGAATTCTGAGGGATCAGAACCAACACCCACCTGTGTTTCACTTAGTGCCAAAACAGCTGGCCTGCATTTTGCAGTATGAGCGTACACAGCAAAGAAATTCGATCGCAACCCCCTAATGTTGCTAAAGTCGACCCGAAATCTACCCGACATTACAATCCACAAAAACACATAAAACAAAATATCAACCGTAGACGCTAACTAAGTCGAATCAACAAGTGTATATCCTATTAGAAAACAAAATCAAATTACTAGCGGTGTTATGCCCAGCTAGCAACTTGATTTTAGTTCACCAACGGGATCAACACCGTTGATTGACTATTCGCCTAACAAACGCA
This sequence comes from Melanostoma scalare, assembly GCA_949752695.1. Lineage (NCBI taxonomy): Eukaryota > Metazoa > Arthropoda > Insecta > Diptera > Syrphidae > Melanostoma > Melanostoma scalare. The sequence continues at coordinate 45,790,476 of OX456985.1, forward strand.
CAGTCTCATTGACTGCACACACTGCCTAGATAAGATAAGAGATTATCAAATCAAAGAAATGTGTGCAGTCACTGGGACTGCGAGAGTGATGTGGGGGAGGAGACGATGGACAGGTAACGCACTTAGTGTTTGGGCTATTGAGTAGTGCATGGGCTTTTTTTTTTTTACACTTTCACAGCACTGATTATAATTGCACTCGATTTTATTTTCGCGGCGCGGCTGGAGAGATTGGTAATATTGTTGGTTGTTTTAGTTGGATTTTTTTTTTTTTTTTTGAATATTTTTTTTTTTGAATTTTTTTTTTATCAATTTTGATTTTTTGGGTGGTAGGAGGTGGAACAGGTCACGAATTATTCGGGCACTAAGCGCGGTGCGTGTGGCTACGGTGAATAGCTGATCGATCTAATTTTTTTCCTTTCATGCTTATGTATTATAACTAATTTTAGGTGTGTTTTTTGGCAAGACTGTGCTATTTATAAAAATCGTTTACCAAAAAAACCTATCTCGTTTTTATGTTTGAGGGTTGGTGTCTCTGACGAGTTTTAAAACCCAATAAAAGTCAAGAAATGAAATTTGATTACTAAGTTCACACAAAAATACAAAAAATATTTGTAAGAAATCTCAAGCCGTTATATAGAATGGAAAATGAAAAAGGTGTAGCATCAAATTTGTTACAATACAAGGACTCAAAGTCATTTTAGATTAACGTAAAATTGTTGGCAGGCTGCAAAAGTATTACAGCTTCTGATATTGGTCAGGATCTACTCGCAAGCCATTCCAAAAAACTCTTTAATCCCTCAACAAATCAACAAGCATTCCAATATGCTCTACCTTCCATATCAGGGGCAGACCTTGATGACCCTATTTCATTAAATGAATTGCAAACAACGCTCAAAAACATGAAAAAAAATAAAGCTGCCAGTCTCGATGGGATTCCAACGGAATTCTATAAATATTCTTCGTCGTCCTTTTAAAATCTGCTCCTTATGTTTTTTAACAAGCTGATTGAAGAAGAAGAAATACCACAGTACCGTTCTTAAACTCGCAGATCTGTCCAATTTTCAAAAAAGGAGACCCCAAAATACCATCAAACTATAGGGCCATTTCGATACTACCCTGTCTGAGAAAAATATTTACTCAAATTCTTTATGGCAGACTTATGGGGTGGGTATAGATGAAAACTAGTTTTAAGCATTTTTCAAGCTGGTTTCTGCGCTGGACTTTCGACTGTCGATCAAATTTTTGTGCTCACCAGTCAGTGTCGCAAAAAAATGTATCGACAATAAACAGAAGCTCTATGCTTATTGTTTTATTGATTTAAAAGTGGCGTTTGATACAGTCAATAGACATTCGCTGCTATTTAAACTTTCGAATAAAGGCATTTCGACAAAGTTTTTAAGATTGTACGAGTATAAGTTACTCCTCTCCTTGCGCAGCTGTCTCCAATGGTAGTTCAATGTCTACCTTTTTCAGCACAAATGCGGGTGTTCCCCAAGGTTGCCCCTTAAGCCCATTAATGTTTGCTCTCTTCATAGATGATGTTTCCAATGAATTGCCTGATGGCGTCAGGTTTGGTGGCGTACTTCTTTATGCTGACGACCTGGTTATTCTTTCGGGTAACCCTACAACTTTACAGTTACAAATTAATAAAGTGAAAAGATTTTGTGACACATGGGACCTGGAAATAAACACCTTTAAATCAAAAAAAATAATATTTGAAGACGGCCGGCGAAGAAGAATTTATCCAGAGATATGGACATTGGACTGCTGTTTCACAATACAAATATTTAGGTGTTCTACTCCCAAGCAACTTAGATTTTTGCCCTCATGTTAAGGATAAGTGTGTATCGGCAAAAGTAGCAATAAATATTATGTGGAATAGAATTTTCTGCAATAAGTACATAGGCATCTCAGCTAAACATAAAGTTTTTGAAGCCACTATAAACTCTTGCTCATGCTACGCCAGAAAAGTGTTTGGTTACCAAAATCTTGACGAATTTGAAGTGTTACAACGTTTCTTTTTCAAGAGAATTTTTAAACTTCCAATCTCTACTTCCACGTATGCCTTATGCTATACACGTTGAATCAGGTCTTCCACCAATCTTTTTAAGAAACCTTAAGTCCAACGCTGACTACATAGTAAAAGTCATGCAAAGATCGAGCGAAAACCTCCAAAGGCAAATAATGGATATCGTGCTTCAAAGGCAACTGTCTCCGTTCAAGGATCGGAATGGTTTAGCTGATACACACTTCTTTGAACTTAAGCAGGATAGATTCTACGAATGCATTGCAAAGGTAGATGACTTAATTTATCTCAAATTCTTGAATAGGGCCCAAATTTCCTCCACCCGTTTAATGTATAAAGAGCTCAATTACGTTCTTTTCGCAAATAATTATTTTGATAGCAAATTTTTAGTGAATCAAATAAGTACACTGTTTAAGGCAAGAACTGAAATGTTAAATTTAAATTACAAACCTCACAGAAACAATAATTCCTTATGTAACCTCTGTAACCGTAGCGAAACCGAAGATATTAATCACTTCTTAGCCAATTGCCCAATTCTACAAGAAGTGCGAAGGCTCTACTTTGCAAAGAGCTTTCTAACTCGATAGGAAGTCAAAGATATTCTAAATGGTCAGTGCAGTTGGAATATCCTTTATAGTTTTATTATGCCTTGGGTGTTGGGTTGCCGCAACAGTTTCATCGAATAAATTAGAAACAATTTAATTTATTTTTTATATGCACTGTTAATATGCTTTTATTCATATGTATGCTCAATTGTTTTACTTTTATTGTATACTTATGTATTTTTAAACAAAACTTACAGATATAACATATAACAAATATTATTTTGCCACGCTAATGTTCTTTGTATTTTTTTTTTATGTAAATTGTTCGAGATTTTATCATAATAAAGAATTTATAATAATAATAATAATAATAATAATTTTACCCAGGGTTGTCCCAGGTTTCCTTGACAACCCTATGGACAATTTTTATACTTAGAAACTATAAATAATCAATAAATAAAACTGTTTTAAGGGAAGACATTACAGATACCATTCGAAATAATATCAACGTTCACAAAAAAAAATGTGAAGAAAACTATGCCAAAATCTTGCTAAACTTTAAACACAGTTTCTATTCCACTTACTTACGTTATCTTATAATTTTCTAATATATAAAATTTCCATGTCACAATGTTAGTAACCGTACACCTCCGAAACGGCTGTACCTATTTTTACCAAATTTTATATGCGCATTCAGTAGGTTTATCTATCTATTTTCCATACCCCTAAGTGATAAGGGCCATCTACCCTTAACATTGTTTTTATAATTTACACTGTGAAACGAGAATTTTATAAATTAGATTTTACAGTCTCAGTGTAAATGTCATTCTCAAATAAATTTATTATTCTAATGGGTCGTGAAACGGAAAGGGAACCGTAACGGAAACGGGAACTTTAAAACTTACATTATCCCTTACATAGTCTATATTTCATGACCATATTCCTACGGAAACGGGAAACTAGAAATTTTCAGGCATTCTTAAACTTAGTCTTCTTAGTTTTCGTTTCTTGACAGTTTTGTGTGAATAACGCTTTGAATAAGTTATACCCGAGCAACGCCGGGAGCTAGTTTTATTTGTAAATCTACAATTCAAATCATCGAGATCAATAAATTTCAACAAATCACAAATCTGCATATAAAAGTGGGTACATACACAGTTTTTATTAATAATGTTAATACTTGTGGACACCGCCTTCTGCTGTTGTTCGAGATACATAAACCATCAGTCGTACAAACATTTAAAAATAAAACGTCGTAAAATTCATTCGATACTCGAATAAACGTCAAAAATATATCCCGGACAAGATTCTACCTACACATCCATTTACCCCCGGTATAAGTTGTCCGGGATTTTGTTTTTGCTATGCATGTAAAGTCATGTTATGTATAGGACAGCCTTGCAAAAAAAACACACCTACATTTTTGTAAAAAAAAAAATAGGTTTTAGTGAGAACTTCGAAAATTGAAAGATATATTGTTACAAACTGCGGAACTCTGCTAAACTCAAGGGCACAGGTGCTCTCGTCCAACAAAACAGTCACAACACAAGCGCAGAATTCTACTTGGCTACAGGAAGATCATAAAATCAAAACAACCCACTGAAGCGATTCAAATAAAAAACAATACACTTATAATTTCCAATAAATCATTTTATTAAAATAATATTAACACCTTAAAATATGAAAATGATGACGGAGAAAATAAACTTCGAGAGATGTTTGGTGAGATAGATTTTGAAGCTGTCAAACAAATAGTAATGTCAAGCGGACGTCATAGCAAATGGTCGAGACCAATTGGTACCAAACCAGGGATGCCACTTCTAAGAAATTCTGACAGCTCTAATACTATAATACGAAATTGAAACTGTGATGCCGTCAGCTCACTAACTATTAATAATTGTAGTATCTTGTCTTATAATGTGTCAGGTTTAAATAGTAAACTCTTGTTTGTAGATTTTTTCAATTATATTAAAAATTATGATTTATTCTTTTTGTTCGAAACTCATGTAACTAAAGAAAACCTTAACAAATTTACAAAATATTTTAGTGGATATAAATTAGTTTGGGAAGCAGCAATAAAAGTTAATGTTAAAGGCAGAGCAAGTGGAGGTAGTGTCTACGGGATTAAAACAGCACTATTAAAAAACTACAAATTTGAAGAACATGAAGGAGTCACGATTGTTAATTTGTTAAGAGAAAATAATATGTACATTATCCCGTTCTATATAAACTGCAACAAATGGAATGACGATTACGAACGTTTGAACAACATCATGCATCACCTGGCAGGGAAAAGCGTTCTGTTAATAAGAGATTTTAATGCAAGAACCAGTAATCTTCAAATCACCACATCCATAAGTATTAACAACACCTTATTAAATCTTGATAACAGATCATCCAAAGACGCTGTAAGCAACCAAAACGGCACACATCTCCTGGAAATGCTACAATTGTATGATTGCCTATTGCTAAATGGATGTACGAATGGTGATAACGATGATAACTTTACTTCTTACGGTGGACAAGGCAATTCTGTCATCGACTATTGTGCGGCAAATAACAATTGGGTTAATTTAATAATAAAATTCGAGGTACAGCACCAAAACTTCTCCGACCACATGCCCATTACTGTTGTTTGGACAAGTCACAATTTTAATCAAGAAAAAAAATTGAAACTTATACCTAGATTGAAATGGAAGCAGGAGGATGCAGAGAAGTTCCAACAAAATGTAGATCTCCATCTATCATCGTTAAATGTATGCTATGACTCAACTGAAGTACATTCAAACCAACTTATATGTTGCATTAGAAACTCAGCATCATCTACGGCTCCTAATAGAACCTTAAAGTTCAAGCAAAAGTGGTTTGACAATGAATGCATGAAAAGTCGTAAGAAATCATTTGTTCTTTTTAATGCTATGAGAAATTCCAACTGTCAAGCTTTAAAAGAATTGTACGTTGAAGCAAACTTTCGCTACAAACAAATGTGCCTGGAAAAAAAACTGCATATGAAAGTAACCAAGCATTCAAACTTGGCCACACAAAAAGTTCAAAGGAATTCTGGAAGATCACAAGGGAGATAAATGGATCTAATTTCGCGATAGGCATAGGACTAACTGCTGAAGTCCTATCAGCACACTTCAAAAACCTTTTTTATGGCAAATCGATACTGAGCTACCAATTTGCGGAACCTTTAGTAACCAATGAGAGCTTGGATCAAGAAATCACAGTTCCTGAAATATATGCTGTTCTTCACAGAGCGAAAAATGGAAAGGCTCCGGGTGAGGATGGAATAACATACGAATTTTTCAAGAACGCTCCCCCGAGCTTTATCAACCAACTGATGATCTTATTCAACAAAGCATTCCAAAACGAGGACATCCCTAACTCATTTAAAAGATCAGTGATCTTCCCGATCCACAAAAAAGGAGATATGGACGAGGTTGAAAACTACCGAGGAATTTCTTTTATGAATGTCCTGGCGAAATTGTTTTGTGGAGTTCTCGCAGCCTGGTTGGAATCGTGGGTTGACGACAACAATATCCTCACTGAATTTCAAGCTGGTTTTAGGAAAAACTATTCAACCACTGATCACATTTTTACAATAACCTCAATTGTCATAGCTTTTCAAGCTAGGAACAAAAAAGTATTTGCATTCTTTGTTGATTTCAAATCAGCTTTCGATCTGATAAATCGGAATGCTCTGTTTTATAAGCTCTCGCAAATAGGTATTTCAACTAAATTTATACACGTTATAAAGGAAATGTATGTCGATTCACAAGCTGCAGTCTGGGATGGGTCAGATTATTCAAAATGGTTCCCAACTGATAATGGTGTCAAGCAAGGATGTCTACTCAGTGCTCTTTTGTTCTCATTATTCATTAATGATATAGTGAATTATCTTCCTGGTGGAATTCGGATTTCCGGAATGTCAATAAATGTACTGCTATATGCCGATGATTTGGTTTTATTGTCAGAATCAGCCGATGTACTTCAACTAATGATAAACCGTCTATCGGAGTATTGCTGCAAATGGGATCTTGTGATTAATACTAGCAAGTCTAAGATTATGGTATTTTCAAGATCTTCGAGGAGCCAGAACCATTATAATTGGTACTACAATGGTAAACTTTTGGAAATAGTTCGTGATTATAGGTATTTAGGAGTGAAACTTAATACGAAGCTGGACTTCAACGAACATTTAATTGAGAAAACCAACTCATGCCAAAGTATGTTGAATCTCTCGTGGAGAAATGTCTTCACAAACAAACGAATTCCACTTTCTGCAAAATACAAAATATTCGACGCTGTTGTGAAGTCTACACTTTGTTATGCTGCTCAAGTGTGGGGTATGGATGAGTACGAAGCGATCGAAAAATTCCACAGAAACTTCTTAAAAAAGCTTTTTAACCTGCCTCTTAAAACCCCGAGCTATGCGTTATACATAGAAACCGGACTTCCTAAACTTTTCATCAGTACATTGAAGACACAAGCGAACTACATCGTAAAAGTTTTTGATCAACCAGGTGAACGGCTGTCCAAAAAATTGCTTCAATACGAAATAAGAAATGAAGATTGGTGGATGAGGAAATGGAAAGATATGGCAATCAATTTCGAAGAAGATATATCGATGGATGGAAGAAACTTGGTAGTTTTGAAAGAGCAGCTCTATCGCATTATTGAAAAATTCGAAAACTCAGTGCGTGATGGATTTAAAGCTAACGCTCACCAGTCTTTTAGTAGATTCCTGTACTCTCAACTCAATTTGAGCTTAAATCAAGCAAATTACTTTAATGACTCATTAACCTTACAATGGAAGTTTCAACCAATTCTGCTCTTTATGCAATCTTAAATCCAAAGAAGACTGCTTTCATTTCATTAGTGTATGTCCAGTTTTTGCATCCCAACGGCTATCATACTATGGAAAAAGATCTCTAACAATGCATGAAACAACAAAACTTTTGAACGAAACGGACTGGAAAACCCTCGCATCATTCTTGAAAGAAATATCCAAGTATAGGATGTTGCTAATATCAGAATTTGATTAGTTATAGTTTTTTTATTATTTTGTAATGAAAAGAATCTTTTATATACATTTATTCAAAATTGCTAACCGAGCTGACGGCAAGGCCATAGCTTAAAATTCATTCAATTGTTAACAAATGTATCAAAACATCGAACCAATAAATGAATACTTACTTACTTACTTACTTATTGTTACAAACAATCTTGTTGATGACAATGATACCTTGAGGGTGGTATTTGTACTCTGGTACATGTTTACGTGAACGATTCGATTGGTTACTTATGTGTATTGATTTTGGCACTTTCTTACTAACAAATTCGCTTTGACCGGGGGAAAGTAATCTACCTTCTTAATAAAGACGAGAAAAACGTACACAAAATTTCTTGTTATTTATGAATTAGTCATCAGTGAGAACTTCATGTGTCGAATAAAATTCTGTTAGATTACTGAAGAAGGGAGACCCTCATTGCGCCAATTACAAAGGGATAAGCCTCCTTAACGTCGCTTATAAGATCTTGTCTGCTGTAATATGTGAACGTCTGAAACCCCACGTCAACAACTTGATAGGTCCTTATCAATGTGGTTTTAGACCAGAGAAGTCCACAATAGACCAAATTTTCACATTACGGCAGATCTTGGAAAAAACCCGAGAACATAATATCGATATTCACCATCTCTTTATCGATTTCAAGGCCGCGTATGACAGCGCATTTACAGAGACGAGCTGTGCTGTACAGAGCCATGTCTAGTTTCGGAATCCCTGCAAAACTCGAACGACTATGCTGGATGACTTTGGAGAACTGACGCTGTTCCGTCAAGTTCGGTAAAGAACTCACCGAGACCTTTGATGTCGAAAAAGGCTTTGAGCAAAGCGACAAACTGTCATGCGATTTCTTCAACATCATACTTGAAAAGATTGTAAGAAACTCAAACGTCAACACCAGAGGAACAATCTTTCAAAAGCCTGTGCAATTACTCGCCTATGCAGACGATATTGATGTAATGGGAAGAAATAAGTTTGATGTCATAGGTGCTTTTGCGAGTATTGAAACAGAAGCGGCAAAAATTGATTTGATGGTTAATCAGGGCAAAACGAAGTGTATGCTGTCATCAAACAAGGACACAGAACATCGACGAATTAGACAAAACGTCGCAATAGACAGACATAACTTCGAGGTAGTACTGGACTTCGTCTACCTAGGATCCGCTGTAGACACGGACAACAACAATGTGTGGAGAAGAAGATACAACAACGAGCTGTATGAGCTGTACTGCGACATGGGCATAGCCAGAAGAGCATCGCGAGGCTACGATGGTTGGGCCATGTAGAGCGGATGGACCCAAACGCTCCGGCTCGACGGGTTTTCGAAAGCGCATTGTAGGGAAATCGTGGAAGGGGAAGACCTCGTCTTTGGTGGCGCAATCAAGTGGATGAAGACCTCAACCGACTTAGAGTGCGAAACTGGAGAGAGCTCGCCCGAAATCGAACATCGAAGTCGTTATAGAAGGATGTTAGTTGAGGCTCAGGTTCATCCCGAACTGTAATGCCCACCTAAGTAAGTAAGTAAGATTACTGAAGACAAAATGCCAAATTGTGGTATTAGATTGCTCGATAACGTGAGCTGTAATACCAAACTCACATATATTTCTGTCACAAGTTATTATTTAATAACTTGTGCTGTAATGCGACCCTTGATTTTTTTCTTAAGCTTGTGTCATAACTTGCCATGTAGATCCCATAATCGGAAGATAAATAAAACATCACCCTTTGTTCTTAGACAAGCAACTGCGCCAGTAGTTTAGTAAATAATTTTGTCATTTACCTTCTATAAGGTTGTTAAATTCACCATTTCAAAACACGAACTCCATTTTCGCAGTTTCGTCACTTAGTTCTTTGTTCCAGAAAAAAAAAACACTTACCTAGTTATTTATAACTCTAAGTTGTTGTTTTCCTGGATTTTTTTTTTCATTCAAATTGCCATTTACCTCCAAATTCGATTCCGTTACGGTTTTGACCCTGAGGCTGGACATATGCACGTGCAGCGCAGCTGTTGTTTACTATCCATCGTTTTTCAAAATATCTTACGACAAGATGTGCCGCTTAAGTCGTACAGGATATCCTTTACCCTTGTTTTTTCTGGCTGATTAATTCTTCTATCGATGGTAAGTTCTACTATACCGCATTCAAAAATCAAAATCTGATCTAATAATTTATATTCAACTATTATTATATACACAGTTTCCATTGCCAAAAGACAAACGGAAAATTATCCAAACTGATATACAGAAAATAATTAGAAAGTACTGAAGAGGCAGATAAGTAATTTAATTACTATACATTACCTACGTTAAATTGGACGCCTGCGCCAGCTGAATAACAAACAGATGCCACGTAAAAACAAAATGTCCTTGAATGAATATATGACGAAAGGCAAATATATTTTTGATGATGTCAGCTTTGGATAACGGAGCACACAACTCCCTGTATAAATAAAAACATTACCAAGCTATACTCTTTACTTGGGAAGGATCATACAGGGGGTAATCTGTGTTTGGCGATATTCAAAACTTATTCTTATCATTAAACATGATGCATCTTATCTCCATAAAATATTCAACCGTAGCAAACCTCATAAAAGTTGATTTCTTGACAAATAAACGCGGCTCTTAAATAAGCTCCAGTTTAAGGTCTCATAAAAATCCAATTTGTTTCACCAAAACTATACATAAAACCGTTTTCATTGTTGAGTGTAAACAATAAAATGGAAAAGCCACCTTTCTAGGTCTAAATATACTTAACTTTTGTGTCTGACACTTGCCGCCCACTTAAATAGTCCTTCAGACTTTGTCCAGTCGCGTCGCTTTATGATGCCTGACGATGACATAAACACACTAACTTGTTCGTTCTGTGTAAATATTTTTGTTTATGTCATGAGATAATTATCTGATGAGAAATTATAACAACGAACGCCTTAGCCAAGTATACTTCTATTCTTTGATCTGTTACTTGAAGTGTCATTATTGCTAAAAGCAAAAACATGATTTATGTTTTATCTAAGTACTCCTCCAGTTTGTGCAGACGAAATCATTCACGTCAGTTAGAAAATAGGCCAGACAATTCCCTTTCATCAAATATCAATATTGACGTCTGATAAAGCGTGAAACGAGCAAGAAAATGGATTGATGGCAAATAAAAATGGAAGTTCTTCTTTCTTTAAAAATCGGACAAGAACTGTAAGCGAGAGTACAAGGAGAAAAATAACTACGTTGCACCCAGCAAAGGCATCACTAAAAATGTTGTCGAAAACTATCTTCCACCCTTTTCCCTTGAGCGTGTTTTAGTAATTAGTTCACTAATTTACAAACAACTTGCATTTTGTTGTTGTCAATTCAGGCTGAAGAGAAACTTATAAAATCACGTTTTAATTGTTTTTCTCAGCAATATGCTTTGAGCTTTGCGATAAGAGTTAATATACTTTTGATTGTTATTGGGAAACCTATTCAAAAATATTACTCACATACGACCCACAGGTTTATCTTCTGATTCCAGGCACATTTCATATAAATAATCACCCCTTTTATATGAGCTTACTATTCAGATGTACTTATCTTGTTTGCTACAAGAGTTCAAATTTAATTTTCATTTGGATAAAAACATAAGACTTTTAATTACAATCGAACATACGAAGAGATAACTTTGTTAAGGATCTTATAATTTTAATTGGTTAAGGAGTGAACTACGAATGTCATTCGGTGAAAAAGTCCTTTTGTGTTGAAGATGATACATAAGGAGCAGGGAGGAATAGAATGTCAAGTATATATAAAGCAAATGGAAAAGGAGATGGTTATCGATTTAATGGAATAGAAAGTTTAGCCAAAGAATGTCAATCAACAAAATTGTTCAATATTTGAGTTGTGCTCCATTTCAAAACTTATACCCTACTAGAAGTGTTTAATATTTGAAGCACCTACTAAACGTTGCTATTAGTTCTTTATATAAGTAATGCCTTGTTCCGTCTGTATGTGACTGAAGTCCTCCTAAACTGAAGTCCTCCTCAACGGCTCTATCGATTTTGATGAAATTTTGTATGTGGTATTTAGTAGAGCTGGTAACTGCCGCTCTGTACGGATGTCACCAAATTTATTTGATGTATGAGATTATAGAAAATTATAAGCTGCCCGTATTTAAAGAAAAAAAAATTAATTATAAGATTTCAGGACTACATTAAGACGTCACACAATCAATGTTGTAAAATTTCTTTTATTGTGATAGGTTGCTAAGCATTTTTTTTAAAGAATAAGTTTAGCAAATTAGGAAAGGATAACAAAGGAGGTGCCGATGTACACTGCTTTTAAACTTCAGCGCATTGCAGTGTGAGGGTTCCAGGTCATTTACTTACTTACTTAGGTGGGCATTACAGTTCGGGGTGAACCTGGGCCTCAACCAACATCCTTCTATAACGATTTCGATCTCGGGCGAGCTCTCTCCAGTTTCGCACTCCAAGTCGGTTGAGGTCTTCATCCACTTGATTGCGCCACCTAAGACGAGGTCTTCCCCTTCCGCGATTTCCCTGCAATGTGCTTTCGAAAACCCGACGAGCCGGAGCGTTTGGGTCCATCCGCTCTACATGGCCCAACCATCGTAGCCTCGCGATGCGTACTCTTCTGGCTATGCCCATGTCGCGGTACAGCTCATACAGCTCGTTGTTGTATCTTCTTCTCCACACATTGTCTTCGCATACGGGACCAAAGATCATTCGGAGAATTTTTCTTTCGAAACGACCAAGAGTTTCCTCATCCGCTTTCGATAAGGTCCATGCTTCCGCGCCGTACAGCAGGACTGGGATGATTAAGGTCTTATACAAGGTCACCTTGGTTTTTCTAGAGAGGGTTTTGTTTCTCAATTGCCTTCTTAACCCAAAGAAGCAACGGTTGGCAAGAGTTATTCTCCGTTTGATCTCCGCACTGATGTTGTTTTCCGTGTCTACAGCGGATCCTAGGTAGACGAAGTCCTGTACTACCTCGAAGTTATGTCTGTCTATTGTGACGATTTGTCCAATTCGTCGATGTTCTGTGTCCCTGTTTGATGACAGCATATACTTCGTTTTGCCCTCATTAACCATCAAACCCATTTTTGCCGCTTCTGTTTCAATACTCGCAAAAGCACCTATGACATCACGCTTTTTTCTTCCCATTACGTCAATATCGTCTGCATAGGCGAGTAATTGTACAGACTTTTGAAAGATTGTTCCTCTGGTGTTGACGTTTGAGTTTCTTACAATCTGTTCAAGTATGATGTTGAAGAAATCGCATGACAGTTTGTCGCCTTGCCTAAAGCCTTTTTCGACATCAAAGGTCTCGGTGAGTTCTTTTCCGACCTTGACGGAGCAGCGTGAATTCTCCAAAGTCATCCTGCATAGTCGTACGAGTTTTGCAGGGATGCCGAAACTAGACATGGCTCTGTACAGCTCGTCTCTGTAAATACTGTCATACGCGGCCTTAAAATCGATAAAGAGGTGGTGAATATCGATATTATGTTCTCGGGTTTTTTCCAAGATCTGCAGTAATGTGAAAATTTGGTCTATTGTGGACTTCTCTGGTCTAAAACCACATTGATAAGGTCCTATCAAGTTGTTGACGTGGGGTTTCAGACGTTCACATATTACAGCAGACAAGATCTTATAAGCGACGTTAAGGAGGCTTATCCCTCTGTAATTGGCGCAATTGTGAGGGTCTCCCTTCTTTAGGATCGGGCATACGATACTGAGGTTCCATTCATCGGGCATGCTTTCTTTCGACCATATCATGCAGATCAGCTGGTGCATGCTCCTTTCCAACTGATCTCCAGCTGCCTTGAAAAGTTCGGCATCAAGGCCATCTGCACCTGCAGTCTTATTTGATTTAAGTTTGCATATGGCAAGCTTAACCTCTTCTAGGTCGGGAGGACGGCATTCTTGATCATCGTCCAAGCTGAATGGGGCAATCTGCCTGACAGCGGAATTTGTGTCTTCATCGCCGTTAAGCAGTCTGCAGAAGTGATCTTTCCAAATCCTCAGTAGCGACTGTGACTCTACAATTATGTTTCCCTGCTGGTCTTTACAGGCTTGAGTTCGGGGTTTGCCACCCTGGCAGGATCTTTTTACCTTTTGGTAAAACTTCCGAATCTCGTTCCTGTCATGGCACCTCTCTATTTCCTCAAACGAGCGCTTCTCATGCTGCTTCTTTTTCCAGGTCATTAGGAAAAAAAAATGAATTTCTACATTTCACTGTATGTCTCAAATTGGGTTGAAGATAAAACTGATTTACATTTATTGCGCTTAAATTGTTTAAGGGAATAAATGCTACGACAGTTGCCGTAAGAGAATTGTTTGTAAAAAAAACCGACAGAAAAGAGAGAGACATGAAACAAACCGACAATGGTCAAGAGTATCAATAGACTCAGCAGTTGAACTGTCACCTACCTGTACTTTATTGAGTAGGCGCAGAGATGTTTGCAGAGCATCTTAAGAAGCATGTGGCGGATGTAGGCTTTTGAAAGTTAGCTAGATCAGAAGGGGTTAGATCCTGTAGTCTAAGCATATAGCAGCATATTAAGCAATTTCAAAAATGAACGAAGATCATCATTGACACACATACCAAAAGTCTATTGATTATGTCATTTCTTAAGGAACTCGAAAAAGGGCGGATTTTTACTGCATGAATCGATTAATGGCCTTATTTAGGAGAAAAACCGAAAGAGCTATTTTATTAGAGGGTGCAAATCGGAGATGTGGGTTCTAAACCATCTTCATAGGTTTTTTTCAAAATATCTCTAAAAAGAAGCAAAATGTTGATGCAATTTTCCAAGGACGTTTTTTGTAGAGAACAAATTTTTCCATCAAATAACATTTTTTAAATAATCGTTAAAAAAGTTTTCTATCCAAAACGTTAAAATTCTCGACAATATTACGACATAATCAATAGACTACAAGTATTGAGAGCTTTTCGGTTTCAAAAATACATGTACCATTCAAGGATGGTGGAATTGATGGTCGGGTAAGCTTTAACGACAAAATAAAGCACTGAGTTTTTGATTCATTGATTTATACTCGGTTTTTATTACAATGCTGTCAAGATCAGAATTCAATTAGCTTATTATACGCATTCGTTCCAGTGTCTAATCCAAAGAGCTGGGACGTGAAATCGGGAACGAATATGAGAAGCTGAGAGTTAAGTCGTCAGAAAAGCAATTGAGTTGACTATAAGTTTTAGACAGGAGGTCATTTATAAAAATAAGGAAGAGAGTCGGGGGCAAAACAGAGATTAATGGAACATTAGTATGCATATGGTGAATATATAGAATTGTTAAAACACATGTAAGCAGAAATTGGAGTATAGTACCTCGTCGCCAATGTCATAGAGTCGTTGGTATTAATGAAATCTTGATCGTCATACACAAAATTGTGACTTATTGAAGAGCAAGAAAACTCGAGGCTGTGTATTTCTTTCACTTGTCGTAATCCACTTGTATTACAAGTACTTGCAGGTTTATATTACAGGCTCCACGGGTCGAATTACAGCTCACGTTATCGAGTGAGTGAGTGGTTCAGTGATCGAGTGGCATTTCGATTAATCATATCCGCTCTAAAATCGACAAAACTTTCCGAAACTAAAACGATAAAGTATTGACCTAATCTTTATATATCTAACTAGCGACCCGCCCGGCTTAGCACGGGTACAGTGCTGATTCTAAATACACTACAAAAAACTATGAACATTAAAATTTGGAGTAAAACAATTCCCTTTTCCCTATACCATGAAGATTTCCTGCTATCTTTGGAATATTCATACACAACATTTTTACTTATTTACTTTTTACATTTTTACCTCGCAATTATAAGTCTGTAATATCTTCGAAAATATTCATTTCAATCACATGCTGTAAAGGGCAATTTTGATCTACATGAAATGCACAACAACGGATAAGGAATGATACTGTATCGTTTAAAATAGTGTGGGAAAGCTCTGGTGAGACAAGAGATCGTTTCCAGCTACCATTCAAAGTTGTGGAACGTAATCTCAGGCAAGAACCTTTTCTTAGAAACCAACAAAAACCATAATAGCTCAATTATAGCTCTCTTACAACACATTGAAAGCAAAGAATTGTTAAACGAAAAATCCAATAGAATGAGTCAATTTTCTTGAGTCGGATCTCGGATGTAAGAATGGATTGAGTAAAAATCATAAGGCTTTATTTAAAGAAGAAAAATGAAACTTTATCTTTCAAGAAATAATGTAAATGAGAAAAAAAAATATATATAAAAAGAAAAAAAAGAACAGAAAAGCTTTGGACAGGATTCGAACCTGTGCTTCGGGGCTTAGTCCGCTAACACCTTAGCATTAGGCTACACAGACAGGTGAAATTCAATGCCTAGAATTGTAAGACCATGTATTTGTCAAAAGTGATCTTGACACATGGTTCTAACAGCACGACGCACGAGTTAGGTATTCGAAGATACGCTACCAATACTAACACATTAAGCAGCACAACTACACAAAGCTTCTGGATCGCGCGAATATTCGAAGATCAGATATTTTTAGTTATTTTATTTAGAAAAATCACTTTTTAACACATCTATTCGTGAAAAATTCTAACTTAAATTTTAAAAGTCAATCCAGATTTTTTCGAATAAAATTGAGGAAAATATAAAGAAAATTCTGAAAGTAACGCCAACTCCTAATGTAAACTTTCATGTGGGTGTAGGTGCGCGTGGGTTTTTTTGGAGACTTTTCAAAGGCTATATAAGGGAGCGGTAGGATACAATTCAGGATCAGTTGGATGTCGAAAGTGTGGTGCGCTTCATCGGTGTTTTTATCGATTCACCATATCGGTGGGGCTAAGGAAACTTTTTTTTTTTGCTAGCCCTCAGCTATACATAGTATTTTTTTAATCTCGTTTTGCCCTAGCGCAAACAGAATAGTCATGTACCTAATATAAAAGTATAAAAGTGCTAGCCTTGTAAAAGCAAGCTAATGTCGTCAAGAGAAAAAAAAAAGCATATTGTGCAAAGAAAAGTCGAAAGACTATAGTGAGCAAAGCAGCAGAAGCACAAACCAGAAGCGGCGTGGTGCTTTTCAACGTAGTTTAAAAAGAGGGTGAAAATGAATAAGCCATACCGTAGTAAAAGCGTATATCTGAGGGTAAGTTCACCGTGAGAAAAAGAACAAAATTCCACCCACTTACTTTGGTATATACCTATAGGTTTTTTTTTTTGGATTTATTTTTTTTTGAGGGCTTTATAGAGCTCAATAAATCGCCCGTATAATGAAATGTTTGGTCGCGATCAAGTCGCATATTCCTGCCGAAAACTAACACGTCGTTGACGAAAATGAAAAACCATCCTAACCCCAAGGAACCAACTCACACACACCACAAAATGCAAAGACACGTGAACATCCAACCTGAACTCATCAGTAAAGTTCAACTGATCGTTCCATCAACATAACGATCAGCTCATCCAGAGAGTTTAAGAACCATTACCGCAAAACAACCTACATCAATCTCACCTTTAAAAAAAAAAAAAAAACCCCTTCAAACAACAGCAGACACACCTGAGAGAATCCCCATAAAGAAGAAAATGAAAACCATAACTTTCAACATTACATCAACATCACATTCCATCACACTCATTACGTCATCAGCATCAGAACCATTCATCATACATCAGAAACATACATTACATACATCAGCCATGCGCTCATAGTCAAAAAAGAAATAAGTTATCGCAACACACACAGTATAGTACATTTATCTTTCCTTTTTCAATAATTAAATATCGCAAAAGCTAAGTATTTTTTTTTGTTATTTCCTTATTTTTTTTATTTTTTTTCATGCCTTATGTACAGTTCGTTCAGATTTATTAAACTTTCTTTAATCAAACATACAGGTACACTTAACCATTTACACAATTAAACATACAACTACAATAATTCTGCGTTTTTCCCTGCTGATGCTGTGCACACCATCCAGGATGCTACAACAACAAAAAAATAACACAAATGTTACAACAAAATCAAAAGTATTAAACATAATTTGGGGTGAGTGAATCTTTATCTTTCGATCTTAATTAATAAAAGTGAACGAATTTTGAAACAAGAATTAGAGTGAAATCCTTGAGTGAAAATTTGAGCCAAATTTTAGTAATTTTTTTGAATTTAGATTTAAGCGAGTTAAAGTTTTAATGAAGATAATATTATAAAGTCAATACAAGGTCTCGAATGTATGCAACAGAAGATTGCTCACTTATATCGAGGACTTTGAACTTGAGTATTGAAGTCGCTTACATAGATGTTTTTAATAGTGTTATAGTGGAAATCAAATAGATTCACTAGACAAACGCTCTTTTTTATAGCTGCTCTCATTTTTCTCTTATGTCAAAAACAGAAGAGAGTGAGTGCTTTTAGTTTTATTGAGATCTACATAAGTTTTTTTTTTAGAAATTATTGAGAACCATTATTTAGAAATCTGGATTCATTGATATTTTATTTGAGATTTGAGATTTGCGATCCTTTCCTTTTTGGTACAGTTGTTACTTTTTTAGTTTTAAGATATAATCCTATTTTCTTCATATAATATTAAAGAATTGTAATGATTACATTGAAACTCTTTATTTTTATTTCGTCATTTTTCGATTTTCGTTGACTTTGTTTTTTTTTATGATAACGTAGATTGGGAAGATACTATTTTTTTTTTTTTTTTTGAGTAGTTTTCCGATCATGACTCGTTGGTAAGACGCTAAATGTGGACGCGGATTTGATAAGGGAAGAACGGAGTGCGGTAGACGCGACAACCATGGTAACATAAAGTGAATTCTATCACTTTCTCTTTTTAAACTAGGGGTTTCCTTAAATATCGAGGACAAGGAAACCAGGTTAGTACCACAGCTGATTACAGTGTGTGAGTACAGGGGTGGGACAACCCTCAGACGAGCTCTTTCATCTTTGCTCTCCTCACTTATGCAAACAAATAGTTAGAATCAGGACATATAGGACATTATTTTTCGACTTCACGCGATTTTTCGTACTTTTATTTTTGGCATGTATACGTAACGCCCGTTCAGGTTTCAGATAGCAAAAAACCCCCCCATCCGTCGAGCTAGTCTAATTGGCCTTTGCAAGCATGCCAAGCTTTCTGATCCTGGACAACCATCCGCTTTTGCCTCCAGTATCTACAAGTGTTCCTGTAAGCGCTGAGTGGTGATGGAAGCATAGAAAGTGAGTGGTTTATTTGGAATTCTGGTTTCGGCTCTGGACACATTTGGTGTAAGGTACACTGGTATAAGTTCGGGTATGTCGTTTCCGTTTTCCTTCCTCGGTTGACATCTCGGGGGTACGTTACAATAGCTTGGTAAATAACCCATATATTTTTGGTAAAAGATAAAAATGGTTACTGTGGGTTATCCTTAGGAGATAAACATATGCTGTTGCGGACTTTTTTATTCATCTTTTTAAGATATACAATTCCGTAGTACATAAACTTGATCTATCTCGTAAGGTTTAGCCAGCGTTTGCAATGTAAGCGCAGAAAAATATGTTTGTTACGACATCACATTACAAATCTTAAAATTTCTCGGCTTTTCTCTCCTATAAACTATAATATGCACGTATTATACATATAAACCTTCCTCTTGAATTACTCTATTCATTAAAAAAAAAAACCGCATCAAAATCCGTTGCATAGTTTTAAAAATCTAAGCATACATAGGGATATAGGGACAGAGAAAGCGACTTTGTTTTATACTATGTAGCAGTGGCGAAGCGTCCATATAAGTCGATTATTTCCGACTTACCTTTAGAAATTCAAATCCGAAACATCTTAGACTTCTGGCAACATGAATCAAACTTAATCATTAGTGTCCGACCGAAGCTTCGGCTTCGGCTTCGGCCACATTCGGCTAAAAAATCTACAATCGGCTAAAATTTCGGCTTCGGCCAAAATATGCCGAAGTTTTGGCCGAAGCCGAAGGTTTAGTTTTTGGCTGTTGTGCGTTGTGGCAGGGGCTCAAAAAAAATTCCGTTTTTCGTAGAACGTAGAACAGTGTTGAGTTATTTGTTGTTCTTTTCCTTAATTTCAATAAAATATTAATACTAGTTCAAATTGTTATTATTTTTGAAACGTTAATTTAATTTATCCCGTTAATTTGGTTACTGCATGCACACACTAGATTCGTTTTGAGCTTTACCCAGAGTTGACCCAGGTTTCCTTGAGAACTCTATGAGTCCTCAAAAAACACTATACCACAAAATTACCACAAATCCCTGTCATTTGAATAAAAATACATGCCATTTAACAGCCCTCAACTCGCCCCAGAAGAAACCAAGGGCGAATCTTTTTGTACCAAACCCAGGTCAACCCCAAGGCTCAAAAAACACTCTGTTTGACATTCAGGGCAAACTTAGGTTTTTCAAAAAACGCTTTGTGGCGACCACAGAGTGACCTCAGGACTTCAACTAACGAACCTATTCTAGAAAAAAATCATAATTTTTTTCATTTTTAGTCAATCTGGAACGAAAATTCTTCAAGTTATTGAAGCTTCGGCTTCGGCTTCGGCCTCGGCCGAAGGTTAAAGCCATCACACAATAGCGCGTTTGCCTCGCGTCGACCTCATTTGACAGAACAATCAAAAGTTCAACTATACGAAATCTGTAGAGTCTCACACAATCACGCTTTGTCCTCAAACGCGTCGTTTGACATACGTAAGCAAACGTAACAAAGCGACCAACCTTCAAAAAAAGTTCAGCTATGTTGAACTTTTGCTCGCTTTCTGACATATCTCTCCTTTTCAGTTTTACAATAGGGAAGAGTAATAAAATCGATGTAAACAAAACATCGATTTACCAAACAAATTATCGATATGTTGGTATCGATGTTGAAATGTGTTTCAGCTGAAATTTATCGATGTAAATACTAAACAAATATTTAAGTTCTCGTTGTTAAAGTTGTATAAAATTTAATTTTTGTTGGATTATTCAATGTAGGTGTTGTTGAAGCATTTAAACTACTATGAATTTGCCATAATGTTTTAAAAAATCGACTTATACTTTATATAATATTTTTCATATCGAGTATTTCGATGAACTTTCGATATATGAGTGAGTATAAAGTTGATTACAGATTTTTGTGGCTAACAAATCCATCAAATTGTACTTCATATTTGTGCATGAAGTATGCTTAAGCTGAATTTTAGTATGTTTTAGCAGGACTTTATCGATGTAACTAGTAAATAGATATTTCAATTCTCGTTGTTAAACCTGTATTAAACTCGACTTTTGCCAGATTGTTCAACATAGGTGATGTTTAATCACTTTAACAACTATAATTCTGAAAAAATGTTCTTAAAAATCGACATACATATATGTTATATTTATCATGCCGTAGATTTCGATTAATTTTTGATGCATAACCGCATGGGTGAATATAAAGTCAGTCAATATGGGCGATATTGAAGCACTTAAATCATTTTCTTTTTGTTAAGATGCTCGACCAATAACTTATGAGATAATTTCATACAGTATATTGCGATAACATTTTTGATATTTGTATGAATATAAAGTCGATTATGTTGAAAAATTGACAAGGTTTTCATTTTAAATAGCAAATGTTATCACAAACTAGATTGCATGCGACAACACAGGAAATGCAACTACGGACATTATACTAAGCTCAATTGATTACACCACACATTTCACTAAGCTCCTCATTCATCTCTTTATCAGAAGTAATTAACAAATTAGCAATCGATTTAGTTTTCCACGTACTTAATACAAAAGAAAAAAATCGATTTTTGTTATCGATAGTTACTGATAACAACGATGGTCGTTCGATATTTCAATCGATATATTTTCTTAATTTTCCACAAGCTTAGACGAATGAATGACAGTAGAGCGCTTTGAGGATTTCTCATGTATCGTGAAGCCTACGTGAGGTCGACGCGCCGCGACGCTCTATTGTGTTTTGGCTTTTAATGTCAAGCCGAATAATCGGCTTCGGCTTCGGCTACAAATCGACCTTCGGTCGGACACTATTAATCATACACATGAACTCGCTGCCAAAATTTTTTTAACAACTACCACTCTGCTTTCCGTTTTATTCTACACACATGTTGGCTCTTCAATTCACTCCATAAACAAACACAAAACTTTAGCAACATACAAGGTAACCCCAAATATTACGTCTTATAAAACTTGTTGCTGGATAGAACAAATTTGTGTTCTCTCCTCTTTTTTCTTTTACCAAAAAATATGACGGTAGAAAGAACATCGTCTTATTTTCTTCCATAAGAAAGCATGTATTGAACAGAGAGAGGCCCCTCTCTGTTCAATACATGCTTTCTTATGGAAGAAAATAACCCGGTGTTCTAGCGTCATATTTTTTGGTAAATCTGTTGTTTGTTAATTGTTATCTCTTTGTGCTCTGAGCACGTGAATATAGCGCCGGCGCAGTAGCCCAGTACTCATTTGCAACATTGCTTCTGCACACTTCGGTGTTTGCTTGAGCTTGAGGTTGGTTTTATAAAAGAAAAAAACGCTTTCCTTCGTATTTCTTCCCATGGAATGGACACATGCTTATAAACAAAAATGTATATGGCAGTTTTGCAGGTTGAGGTAGATCTCTGCTTGAAGTAAGAACAAGAAAATAACACGCTGGTCTCCGACTTATTTCATGAATTTGTATGTGTCTCTGCACTAGATTCATGTGTCCAAGGTTGCCACTTCGATAACAAATATGCGTGGGTATATGATCTCATAGCATAAAGCATATTTTTGGCAGTAAATGCAGAAAAATAATTTTTCTATAGTGGCACAACTGGCCTAAATGAATTCAGTTCCCAATGAGCCGTAATTTATTTGAAAAACGCAGTTTACCAGCAGAACGCAGTGCAATACTTATTTAAATTGATTTATTGCTTTTCGTGATTTTTTTAAATATTACAAATTTAGGCTTTAAAAATTGAAAAGTGCAAAAAGTCTGAAAAGTTTTTCGATAGTAAGTTTCAGTGGTTTGATTATGGCCTTAATATCTGTTGACTGTTGCTTAACTGATTTTCACTTAGAGGAAACAAATAGTTTTAATTATCTTAGTCTTATGAAAAAAAAGTTATGACGCTTTACTTAATAGCTGGTTGGTTTGAAATACTTGACTTTTTGGCTTGATGCGAAGACAAACATTGCACAAAAAAAATTTTAAGTAACCTTTTTTTTGTTGGTGACTAAGTTTCTTTCGAGTTACCTTTTGGGATTATTCACCCCTCGCCACTGCTATGTAGTGATATTCAAATTTTCACTATTACATTACGATTTTATCCCCAAATAGCTTAAACTATATGTTATCCCCATATATCGAGAACGGGAGGGGAACAAGAACACAAGCGGAGCTCGGAAAATACTAGACCAATTCCAAAAAAATTTTCAATGTTAGAGTGCTTCATTGCTTCTGAGTAACAAAAACTATATTTCCTTTCCATATTCTTTCGGAAATGGGAATGGTGGCATAACCACGAACCTAGAAAGTACTGAACCGATTCCAAAAATTCTTTCACTGCTAGAGTGCTTCATTGTCAAGAGGGTTCAAAACTTTACTTCAATCGAAGCAAATTTACTTCGCTTTTACGAAAAATCCAAAATCTACTTTGCTACTTCGCTTGAGTTGAGATCTACTGCCTATCTATTTCCACTAAAATTTCATTTTCCTTTCACTATTTTTCATTGAACCGACCTAAAATTCATTTCAATCTTTTATGAATCAAACAAACCCAATGCATATGAAATCTTTACATTATTCTTGAAAACGTCAAGAATAGCGACTGCAGCGCTCCGATGAGAAGCCCTAACTTTACAAGTGCATTGCAATAAATAAATTTTTGCTATTGATACTGTTTTGAGTTTTTTTTTTATTCAAATCTACTTCGCAATTTTTCGATTTACTTCACTTTTTTTACAATTTCACTTCGAAATTTGAATCTTGAGGTTCGAACCCTGATTTTCACTAAGTTATATAGACTATATTTCATCACCACTTTCCCACAGTAACAAGAATTAGAATTCAAAAACCACTGTACCGATTTCAATATGGTTTTCATTATTACATTACGGTATTATTCCCAAGTTACATAGACTGTATTTCATCCCCATATGGGAGCAGAACGGGAACTGGAGCATATCCGGGAACTTGGAAATTACTGGACCGATTCCAAAAATTCTGTCATCTTTAGAGTGCTTGATTGCCTCTGAGTAACATAGACTATATATTTCATCCGCACTCTGTCACTAGAATGGAAACTTAGGAACTACTTTGCTTAACTTTCAATTTGATAAACGTAGGGCCTGAGCTACGCCACACCGGGCGTGCCACCTAGTACTAAATAAAAGTCTAGTGATTTCGCAATCCTTCCTTTGAAAGTTTGAGTTTGGTATTTGCCAATTCAGCCAGAATGCCATCTGATCCTGCTGCTTTGCCGTCACATCATAACTGAAGTACCATTTCTACCTTGATAACAAAGAAACTGTTTAAAGTGTTGGGTTGTGGAAAACTCCAAGTAATTTGCTCAGGCTGCTAGAGACTGGCTAAAAGGGCAATCAGAACCTCTCCACCGATATCGTAAACAGTTTATTTATTTATAAAAGGCCTAATTGACTAGATTTTGGGAAATTCCAAAGAATATTCTAGGTTCCTCAACGAAATACTTTTTAAATGAGAAATTCCTCAGAGGCCAAATATCATAAAAAATAATTGCAAGAGTGTGAGTGACTCAATCAATTGACTTTATTTTGTGGTTATATTTAATACATAATTCATATTCACTGCCTTACTCTGTATAGCTGGATTACATCTTTAACAGTTTACCACTTCACTTCCCAGAAGTGGAAAATGACATAGCAATTATAAAATGTCTCATATAAGCCATTGCTTTCGGGCTTTTTTTCAAGTATGTAAATTGAAAGAGAACTCATTCAAACACACCATAGAAGTTTACGTAACTACGAGAACAGTATGCATTACTTTCAAAAAAGACATAAAAACAAATACTCGCCTGATGTACTTTAATCGGGCAATTCCAATTCAATTCTTATTTTCAGTAATAAGTTCCAAGGAACAGCCAACAAGAAAAAAATAAGGACTTGTGAAAGTTAGCACAAATAGGGTGCGACCCTCAGTATTTATCATGCAATCTATGTCCTAGACAGAGCAATTGTTATTCAATGCTGCATTTTTGGTAATGTGCAAAAAAAAGCACCCTTGTTGTACCTCTTACAGTGTGACCAGAACTTGTAAAATATAAAATGTTGTGAGCAAAGGCTAAAAACTTACAATTCGGAAAAATTCGAAACCAACTTGCTGCTCTGTATGTAGTGCTCAAGTAATACTTAAAATAGTAAAAATTTGAGTTTTTTCATACAGGGTGTCCCGTAATTAGTGTGCCATACTTGGTTATAATCTAAGAAAAAATTGTTCTACAATAAAGTCTGCTTTTCAACTTTGACAAAACTTTTTGACGTTTTAAGAAAGTGTGATTTTGGTGTACCCTTACTCATTTTGCGATCGATTTCTCTGTCAATTCATGTTTATTAAGCATTTTTTCGAAAAAAATTACTTCAAAGTCAACATTTTCCTCGGGAACAAAAATTTGGTAACCATTTAAAAACTGGAAAATCAGGCAGCTCTAAAGCCATATCGATCCAATTTAAATTTATTTTTATAAAGAAAAGTATTTCTACTAAAAAAGTATAAGGTCTCTTCCATCAGTACCTACTGACAGAGAGATCGAACGTAACATGGCATGGGTCCGGTACACCAAAACTAGCTTTTTCTTAAATCTTCGAAAACTGATGTCAAAGTTAAAAAGCGGACTTTACTATAGAACAATTTTTTTAATAAGAATGTGACCAAGAATCACATCCCAATTTGAATTTTGGCGCAGCAAATTCAGCCTCGATGTGAGCTATCGCCAGGGTTCGATAAAGAAAACTAAGGGAGAAGCTCTTTTCTTATTAGTTTTGCGTTTTAGAGGACTAATCAACTCCTTGGAAGTTGGAAGCAGCGATAACCACTAACCGACCAACGTGACTGTTACGTTACATTACAACACAAGTCATAAATAAGTATTTGGCAGCATCTACTTATGCGAATCGAAAAGTGAACGAAGACGAGGCAACATAAAGAATATCCGCCAACCATCGTCCTCTTTCGTTTTCCGACCAGCAACGAACCAAGTACTCTGCCACTAGTCTATAATAAAGAACATTAACCATTCCCCGGTGTTTCAATTAATAAAATACTTTTCAATCTTTTATACAGTCTTCCACATACACAACAGTGACACTTTAAACATTGAATAAGGCTCTGACCAAAGATCGAGCATTTAGGTATATCACACAACCCCTTTCGTTTTTTGATCGATTCATCTAGCGTCTTTACGGATTTGTAAGTTAGCTCTTTTTCAATTTACTGCAAATATCTAAGGATAGAGCTTTTCCCCAAAAAAACAATACAATGCTGGTCACTTTAAGATAAGTTGCCTTAAGCAATTATGTCTAAATTCAATTTCCCACCTGTCTTAGGACTTGTAAAAAGCACTTTCTCTGAGACATGAGAGTAGGGATTCAGCTGAATATGACATTTCATGATGATCCGATTTTCTATGAATCGCATTGACAGGTCAAAAAATCCAGAGATATAAACAATTTCCGCCTCCCTTCGAGACGAGGGATAATCAGCATGTTGCTTGAGTTTATCCATTTGAGCCCCTGTCAGGATACATATATATACTTATCGGACAATCTTCTTCAGTCTAATCATCAAAACGAATACCTACAGAAGAAAATAGCAAAAACAGCTTAATAAAGTTTAGTTAGAAAAAAGTTTTTTTTTTTTTTGAGAATGTTGTCATTAATATTAACACTTCAGTGCGTATCAGGACACAGGACAGAGACAATTCTGTATTTTTGGTGATACTCGCCGAGTTTGCAAGATTATTATCGCTTCTTCGTTTAGTTTAAACGAAGAAGTTAATAAACCTTTCCACTGGGAAAACACTTGGCAAAGAAAAACTTCAAAACAAGTTGCTTTGCCAGGAAAAAAAGTTGTTGTTTGAGAGTTTTCTTTTCTTTTTGAAGTAAAAATGTGATTTAAAGATTCTTAAATTCTTAAATCATGGAAGAAAAAAATTCTTAGTCTATTTTGTTCTTTTACAAAATTATTATTTATTTGCCATAAGCCTACTCCCGTGCAAAAATAATTAATGTACCTCTTGTGTACCATCGTAGGTCTTATACTTCTAATAGAATACTATAAGCTACTCTTAGACAGAAAGAACCTCTACTTTTATCTTCCTTTGAAAAAGGATAATGGTTTTTAGCGGACATCTAATATCTTTGTGAATAACAAGTTCATTCTTCCATGTCCATTAAAAAATAGCAGCTTGCTCCTTCGTTGTTGTGCTACCGAAATAAAAGAATTCAAGAACATGTTGAATTTTTCTCTTCCATGAATGTCTTAAATTTTTAAAGTTTGAGGCCCCAAACATATTTTTTTGGCCAATGAACCGTCTAGTCCGGGGTATTTTACGTAAACTGCTAAAGGAAAACTTACCTAATTAGACGTTGGCACTTTTCCGTTTTAAAGACTACAAAAGACATCGTTTTTATTCAATAGCTGGTTGACATTTTACACAAAGGATTAAAACATTTGTCCATTGGCTGTCTATATTTGGTAGACAAATTTAAAAAACAAAACCATTTAATTAGAATAACAAACACACACAAAGTAACAAAACAGATTTCACAAACAAACCGGAGGGAAATTTAATTTAAACTTTTTGCTGAACACATTCATGCATAGATACTCGTCCATATGTATGTGTGCAAGTATTAAGGTAAAAAGTTCTGTATGTCTTTAAATCGAGGAGTTTTCACAAGCATATTATGAATGTTGTTTGTGATTTTTTTCTAGACCGGCTGGATGGGCAGGACAATGGTACACGAAAATAATGTAAAAGCTTACTTAGAAAACAAAAATAAAAATTAAACCTTTTTGATACATTTGCGTTGACATTTACATTTGAATTTGAATATTTGGGAAATGAATTACCTCGAGGGGATTTTCAGAATATGATATCCAGTTGGCTCTTGATGTGATGTCAAAATAAGAGTGAAAGGACTTTATCATTTAAGTCTGAGGAGAATACATAAAACTTTATGGCATTAAAAGAAAAAGTTTAAACATCCATTTTATAACTAAATTAATGTCGAAGATATCTTAATTGCTATACTTAAAATTAAGTGCCTGTCTGTTGGTGGATATGCCTTTGTTTGCTTGATGGACATTCAAATGGCGCACACAATGTAAAAACAATTTTAATCAATTAACGAATTATTGCTGGTGTGACAGTTTTGTTTTCACTTTCTCAATGAGTTGTTGACTTTGAATGGGAGAAATTAATGGTTAATTAGTGAACATTTCGGTTCTCGCTTTCAATTTCTTCTTTTGCTGCTAGCACATCTTACCGTTGTTAAAGTTTTAAAGGTCAACAGCCAAGAAACAAAAATATCATGTGTACGGCGACGGCGATAGGTTTTTAAGTCATCCAGAGACTCAATACTTGAAAAGGATCATGATGACAATCGCTGCTGGCGTGAATGAAGGTCAGTCTAAAGGTCCAATTTGCGATCACTTTTTGCATAATTTGATGTCTTATGGTGGAGTTACATGCATCTGCTAGTACAGAAGAAAAGCAGAAGAAGACAAAAGATATAAAATACATATTTGTCTCATAGAGAGGAAAGAAGATACCAAGTGCAGACGTCTGCACTTCCACAGTTACAGGACGCAGATGAAAAATTATCTTATTATCTGCAGTATAGGAACTTCGGAAAGCTACAATCGCAAGAGATTGCCAATGCCTTTTCCAATCGAGTGTCCCTTCAATTATCCTTGAATCCAATGCCGCCAGCATTAAGCATTGAAGACCAGTGGCAGCAATGCCAAGAAGCCATCAGAACCGCTGCTTCTGAGGTTCTGGGTTTCACTCGGCCACCAAAACGAAACCCATGGTTCGATGACGAATGCAGGCAGGCGAATGCAGCCAAACAAAAAGCACGACAAATGCTGATGCAACAACGAACAAGGGCTGCTTACGATCAGTATAACGAGATCTACAACGAGAAAAGAAGGGAAGAACACCGACTTCTCAAAAAGAAAAAGAAGCTGCATGAGAAGCGCTCGTTTGAGGAAATAGAGAGGTGCCATGACAGGAACGAGATTCGGAAGTTTTACGAAAAGGTAAAAAGA
Organism: Melanostoma scalare; assembly: GCA_949752695.1. NCBI lineage: Eukaryota > Metazoa > Arthropoda > Insecta > Diptera > Syrphidae > Melanostoma > Melanostoma scalare. The sequence goes on from OX456985.1 coordinate 45,819,398, forward strand.
TCCTGCCAGGGTGACAAACCCCGAACTCAAGCCTGTAAAGACCAGCAGGGAAAAATAGTTGTAGAGTCACAGTCGCTACTGAGGATCTGGAAAGATCATTTCTGCAGACTGCTTAACGGCGATGAGGACACAAATTCCGCTGTCAGACAGATTGCCCCATTCAGCTTGGACGATTATCAAGAATGCCGTCCTCCCGACCTAGAGGAAGTTAAGCTTACCATATGCAAACTTAAATGAAATAAGACTGCAGGTGCAGATGGCCTTGATACCGAACTCTACAAGGCAGCTGGAGACCAGTTGGAAAGGAGCATGCACCAGCTGATCTGCATGATATGGTCGGAAGAAAGCATGCCCGATGAATGGAACCTCAGTATCGTATGCCCGATCCTAAAGAAGGGAGACCCTCACAATTGCGCCAATTATAGAGGGATAAGCCTCCTTAACGTCGCTTATAAAATCTTGTCTGCTGTAATATGTGAACCCACGTCAACAACTTGATAGGTCCTTATCAATGTGGTTTTAGACCAGAGAAGTCAGATCTTGGAAAAAACCCGAGAACATAATATCGATATTCACCACCTCTTTATCGATTTCAAGGCCGCGTATGACAGTATTTACAGAGACGAGCTGTACAGAGCCATGTCTAGTTTCGGCGTCCCTGCAAAACTCGTACGACTATGCAGGATGACTTTGGAGAATTCACGCTGCTCCGTCAAGGTCGGTAAAGAACTCACCGAGACCTTTGATGTCGAAAAAGGCTTTAGGCAAGGCGACAAGCTGTCATGCGATTTCTTCAACATCATACTTGTACAGATTGTAAGAAACTCAAACGTTACACCAGAGGAACAATCATTCAAAAGTCTGTGCAATTACTCGCGTATGCAGTCGATATTGACGTAATGGGAAGAAAAAAGCGTGATGTCATAGGTGCTTTTGCGAGTATTGAAACAGAAGCGGCTAAAATGGGTTTGATGGTTAATGAGGGCAAAACGAAGTATATGCTGTCATCAAACATGGACACAGAACATCGTCGAATTGGACAAATCGTCACAATAGACAGACATAACTTCGAGGTAGTACAGGACTTCGTCTACCTAGGATCCGCTGTAGACACGGACAACAACATCAGTGCGGAGATCAAACGGAGAATAACTCTTGCCAACCGTTGCTTCTTTGGGTTAAGAAGGCAATTGAGAAACAAAACCCTCTCTAGAAAAACCAAGGTGACCTTGTATAAGACCTTAATCATCCCAGTCCTGCTGTACGGCGCGGAAGCATGGACTTTATCGAAAGCGGATGAGGAGACCCTTGGTCGTTTCGAAAGAAAAATTCTCCGAATGATCTTTGGTCCCGTATGCGAAGACAATGTGTGGAGAAGAAGATACAACAACGAGCTGTATGAGCTGTACCGCGACATGGGCATATCCAGAAGAGTACGCATCGCGAGGCTACGATGGTTGGGTCATGGAGAGCGGATGGACCCAAACGCTCCGGCTCGTCGGGTGTTCGAAAACACATTGCAGGGAAATCGCGGAAGGGGAAGACCTCGTCTTAGGTGGCGCAATCAAGTGGATGAAGACCTCAACCGACTTGGAGTGCGAAACTGGAGAGAGTTCGCCCGAAATCGAAGTCGTTATAGAAGGATGTTGGTTGAGGCCCAGGTTCACCCCGAACTGTAATGCCCACCTAAGTAAGTAAGTTATTAAATACCAATATCACGCAAAATTATGCCCTTACCAAACATTTTCTTTAACAAAGCAATTATTCAAGCACTGTGTGACTTGTTGCGCCTTCTTGTTGGAACCTTAGCATCCCATGTCAAGGCTGTTCATTTCTGGAACGAAAATGATCATGCAGCTTTAGTTCTTGTACGAAATTTTGTAGGTCAGCAAAAATTACCTTAAACTGAATGAAATCCGTCGGGTCTTCCTCGATACTACGCTCAGCAGCAGCAATTGTTTCTTCTGTATGGACTACACGACGGCGACGCGACGCTGAGTCTCAGCTCAGATAATGAATATTTTCATTTAGAAGAAGGCAGTGCCAAAAATGTTCCATCCTTGGAATTTATGCCCTGATTTATGATTGTCTCGACCGTTACGCTGTGTGTTTCACGAACAGAACTAGATTTTTAAATTGAATAGAAAAAACTTAGGATGAAATAAACAGCGGATACTGAAATGGCTGTCAATGAAAACAGTGCTACCAGTTTGACTTCCTATTCCTTTTAGAATAAGCGTTGTACTCCAAAGTGTGATTTGAAAGTACCACTTCCGCTGGCTGCTTAAAGACGAAAATGAAATTTACGACCAACGCCCCACTATCAGCTCAATTGAATACATGACGTTTAAACTCTATGAAGTAAAGCTTTCCATATTTGAGCTAACATCAAAAAGAGAAGCATCTACTTTCATGACCTGATGCCGAGCTGTCCAAGATAGCTGGAAATTAGCGCTGAAATAGAGTATGTACCAACTGATCATAATGACATTTGTTGGATGATCGAAAGCCCAATCAATATAGCCTCAGCATTGTATGTCCGACCCTTAAAAAGGGAGATTTTTACTAGTGGGCAAATTATAAAGGAATAATTCTCCTCAATTTCACATAATGTAAAGGTGCGTCCATACTATGCAGACCGCCAAACGGATCCATTTCATTCGGTTGCAATTCGGGTCGGCTTTCGGTAAGGAAGAATGCCGATCCCCACAAAGTCGGCATTGCCGATCGCCATGTGCCGTTGATGCCGTTCGGCATAGTGTGGACACACCTTAAAATTTTATCTGTTGTAATCGGTTCGCTTCTCTGCTGAAAATTATCACGAAATGCACCGAAATTCACAGAAAATTAGTCTAATCCTATTCAAGCACAGCGATTTTTCGTTGTTGTGCACAGAAGAGAATGCTCACGAGAGAGTGAAAAAATTTCTCCACCAAAATTTCTGTGGCCAAAACAAATACAACAACTGTCAAACAGACGTTTTTTAAGCGTTGCTGTGAATGTTTTTTTCAAGACGTTTCTTTACTCTTCAGAGAGTTTGCGAAAGAATTTTACCCCCACTCCTTAAAATCTAATGCCGTTTTCGTTTGGTAAAACTAGAGTACCTTTTTTTTTAGAGTACCCTGATTTTTACTCTGCAAAAATTTCTAGAGTAGCTAAACTTGCTCTGAGGGTAAAACGGCATAACAGACTAGCTGTGCCCGCATTTGGATTCGATGGCGAGACTTATATTATTTGATGCCCGGGTTCACCCAAAATTCTATCCTCGATATTAGCAAGTTATCCTTACTAATATTTTAAATGTGAAAGTAACTCTGAGTAACTATACAGAGATAGTCTAAGAATTGAGGAAGTTCATAGGTTTATATTTTATGCCTATATTCCCACGGGAGCGTGAACGTCTACGAGAACTTGGAAACTACAGCAGCGATTTCAAAAATTCTTCCACCATTAGAATGCTACACTCTCTCCGAGTAACATAAACTTTAATTCATCCCCATATTCCTACGGGAACGGGAGTCCTTACTAATAAAACAAGTCCGAAAGTAGCCCTGTCTGTCCGTCTTTCTATGTTACCATATCCCGCCCAAACTTTTGAACCAATTTTTAAGAAAATTTTATACAGAGATGATCTTGAGCCTGAAGAATGACATAGGCTATATTTCATTCGAAAATTCCGACGGGAACCGGTTCTCTTTAATTTTATAAATGCAAAAGTAACTCTGTCTGCTCGTCTTTCTATGTTACCATGTAACGCCCAAACTACTGAACCGATTTAATTGAAATTTAGTACAGAGATAGTCTAGGACCTGAAGAAGGACATAGGCTATGTATTTTATCCCAACGGGAACGGGAAAGTAAACTGAAACTTAGGAACTACAGCATCGATTTCTAAAATTCTTCCACCGTAAGAATGCTGCACTATCAACGTGTAAAATGAATTTTAATTCATCCCCTTATTCCTACGGGAGCGCGAGTACTTACTTATATTATAGGTGCTAAAGTAGCTCTGTCTTACCGTCTTTCTATGTTACCATATCCCGCCCAAACTACTGAACCGATTTAAATGAAATTTTGTACAGAGTTAATCTAGAACCTGAGGAAGGACATTGGCTATTTTATCCCAATATGGGGGATGTTGTAGAATGTCTATCAGTAGACAATACCATGGACACTGAACAAGTCACATCATACCCTACAGAGTTTCCCAATTGCTTAGGAGAATCAGGAGTGGCAGTAAGTTGGTGTACCAGTGCCAATAATGAGAAATCTGGAATTGTACACAGCTACAAATTTCACATTTGGGATGCGGCACCATAAACGTTTTAATAATGACTTTAACGGCAAAAGAAGAAAACATTTTAATTCTCCGTAGTCCTTTGATTCCCATTCCCCCTGATTTGTCATTTTTGTTTAAAAGAGCGTAGTTTCCTCTGAAACCAGTTTTGATATTTGTATATATGTTACAGTCATAGTGATTAAATAGCTATTATACATAATGACTGGTCATTATATATAATGGCCAAATTCACTAGACAAAGTAATAAATTAATCACTTTGTCTGGACATTATTCATAATAACTTGTCAAAGTTAGTCAAAGTAATAAATACGGTCTAGCCGACTTGTTACCCCTCCCTCTCTTCATCCCGCTACCGCGTTCCGTATGCAACAGCTTTCCGCATGGAGCTCATTATTTTAACCCTTTTTTCCGAAGGGTTAAGCTGCTCATGCTAAATATGAAAATAGCAATTAATTTCCGTATGCAACAGCTTTCCGCATTTATTTTATAATTTAATTTTTTAAATAATCTTTGAGATTAGTTAAGGCAAATTGAAATATAATTTTATAATTTTAAACGCATACCTACGTGTTTTATTACATTATCCAAGTCATCGTAGATATTATATATAATAGCTAGTTAATGTGATTAATTTTGTGTCCATTATCACTTTAACCAAACTGAGTAGATATTATGCATAATGGCTAGCTATTATACATAATAACCAGATTTATTACTTTGGCTGTATCATATAAATAAAGCTCAGGCGCTTAAACTTGCAGGTTAAAAAAAAAACAAGGCCGTGCAACTCTATGTCGCACGTGTATTAAACCCGCAAAACCTGGAAAAGTAAGAACGTCGTGTGCAAACATGTTCTTAAATGAAAGGTTACTTTATTTTACAGAGAGATTTTTCAACATAATCTAAGAAGACAGATTGAAACGCGGTTAGCTTCGGAAGATGCAGGGAATCCTGACCTGAACACTCTTATATCCTTCGTCAAAAACGCTGCCTGTCAAAATATGCCGAGAAAGAAAAACAACGCAAATAAGCAAAAATGGTTTGACAATGAGTGTTTGGCAGCAAGAAATCTATCTTTTGCATACTTGAGTTTACTCAGAACGTCAAACAACATAAACTTCAAAGTCCTCTAGGCATCTGCAAACAAGAACTACAAAGAGCTTTGTAAGCTAAAAAGCGAAACTTTGACCTCAGAAGCATTGAGATAATAAACAAAACCAAAAACTCAACAGATTTTTGGAAAGCAGTAAGGCTTATGAGTGAGAAAACAATTTCAACTTCTACAGTTCTACACATAGATCATCTTAAATCTCATTTTATGTCTCTCCTAAACGCAAGTGAAATATCGCCTCCATTACAGTATGCAGCTCTATTAATAATTGATGAAGTTCTTGATGTACAAATTTCCCTTGACGTAGTGGAATCAGTTATACAAAGCTCTAAGGATGGCAAAGCGCCTGGTGAGGACAGAATACCTTTTGAATTTTTCAAACATCTTTCCCCTGAATTTGTATGTCTCCTAACTGTCGAATTTAACAGAATTTTCGAAACACCAGACGTTCCCGAGAGTTTTCGATCAGCGATCATCTTTCCTATACATAAAAAAGGCAACCTTGATGACCCAACAAACTACAGGGGCATTTCTTTTTTAAATACTGTGACAAAGCTCTTTAGTACGGTATTATACGAGTATAATAGACTTTACGACTGGATTGAACACAAGGGGATTTTGAATGAATTCCAAGCAGGGTTCAGGAAAAATTATTCAACAGTCGATCAAATTTTTTCCTTAATAAATATCGCCGAAATCTACAAAAAGAAGGGAAAAAAGCTTCTTCTTTGTCGACTTTCAGGCAGCGTTTGACTCCATTCCGCGGGAAGCTGTCTTTTACAAGCTCTACGAATATGGAATTTCAACTTAAATCATTTCAGTAAGTCAAGCTATGTATAAAAAAAACGTCCCACGAGTGTGGGATCGAAAACAGCTTTCGGAAGAGTTTAATACTTCGGTTAGTACTTCGAGTTAAGCAAGGATGCTTCCTAAGCACTCTTCTTTTCATTTTGTAAATATGTAAATGACATTACCGAGTCAGTGAAAGGAGGTATAGTGCTAGTGGAAAACAAATTCCGTGTCTTATGTATGCGGACGATATGGTCATCCTAGCCGAATCTATAGACGGTATGCAACTGATGATCAATAGGCTGCAAGTGGCGTGGCGTCCATATAACACGATTCCTATCGTCTTACCTTTTAAAATGTGTCCCTTGTTCGTAGAAAAAACCAGCAACATAAGTCTACAACAAGTCTACAAAGCAGTCAACAGCCTATCTTTGCCCATACATACAATGTTCTTTAAGCACTTTTAAATTTGCGAGATACACACACAATACACAAAGCATACACAAAACACAAAGCATTGAAAATCGCCGCGCAGAACATATTCTGTGTTTGTCCCTGTCTTTCCTACGATATACTTCCACCCCGGTGCCTCCCTTTTCAATACACGTTCTCTTATTGAAAAAAGTAAGACGATCATTTTCGTCTTACTGCAATTTCTGCTTGGAAAAAATAATACAGTTTTCGCCTTAGAGTAATGTACGGCGAATTCGATTTTGTTGTGCTGTTTTTTTTTTTTGTTCTACTGATCATTGTTTTGAATTATTTGCAAGTTTAAAGTGAATTTCAATCTAAATGACTTAAAGTATAGAAAAATTGGCTTCGATTAATCCACGTTTGGAATTTAAGGTACCTTCTGTTTATTCCTTATTAATTTGTGTAGGAGCCATTCCATATGAAAACGGTCAATCCGAAATGTTGCTATACCTCCGATTTTGCTCAAACTTTGTAGAAATGTTTCTTTGCTATCGAAATACGTAATAGTCAAAGGATTTTTATTTGTAATTTTCCTCTCCCCTCCAGCCATACTCAAAGAACCGAACATACCGATTTTATGGGCTTCAGACTTTGCACTTTGAATTGTCTGTATTCAAGCGATTAGGACGATTAAGGTGTCATTTTAAAGCTGATAAAGCATTCTTTTCAAATCAATCAAAAGGTTTAAAATATTTGAGTTGCTTTAGAAACCTGATCCTTTTGAAATCAACACATTTTATATACATTTTTGCCATTTTTGAAGTAGTCCTGTGCCTAAAATATCAATAGAAAGTCCCAAAAATTTCCCTAATTAAACCTTACAATAATTACAAAATAAAAAATCCAAAGTTGATCAAAAAACAAATTTTTTTATGTGCTTTACAAACATCCCTTTCAAACTTTGAGCTTTTGAAAAAAAGCCAATCTTTGGGAGCATTTTTGTGAATGTTGACTACCAGATATCAAAATGAAAGTAGGTAGAATTTAAAGGCCTATTCTTCAACTATAATTCCTGAAAATTTCATTTTGTTATTCACATGCACTCTGAAGTTACAGATGATTAAAAACAAGCTTATTTCTAAGCTATGGTAAAAGCCAATCTTTGGGCACATTTTTGGGAATGTTGACTGCCAGATATCAATACGGGAGTGGGCAGGATTTAAAGGTCTATTCTTCAACTTTAAGTCTTAAAAAAGTCTTAAGTCTGCAAAATTTCATTTTGTTATTCGCATGTACACTGAAGCTACAGCTGATTAAAAACAAGCTTACAAAAAAAATTAAAAAAGTTTTTGGATAGAACGATATTAAAAAAAGTCTTTAAAAATAAGAATTGTGTTTTATTAAAAGAATAAGCTTTTTTTTTAATCAGGGAAATTTTTAGGGACTTACCATTGATATTTTAGGCACAGGACTACTTCAAAAATGGCAAAAATGTATATAAAATGTGTTGATTTCAAAAGGATCAGGTTTCTAAAGCAACTCAAATATTTTAAACCTTTTGATTGATTTGAAAAGAATGCTTTATCAGCTTTAAAATGACACCTTAATCGTCCTAATCGCTTGAATACAGACAATTCAAAGTGCAAAGTCTGAAGCCCATAAAATCGCTGTGTTCGGTTCTTTGAGTATGGCTGGAGGGGAGAGGAAAATTACAAAAAAAAAATCCTTTGACGATTTCGTATTTCGATAGCAAAGGAACATTTCTACAAAGTTTGAGCAAAATCGGAGGTATAGCAACATTTCGGATTGACCGTTTTCATATGGAATGGCTCGTAGGTGATTAATTTTTCTCGACTTACCATTTGAAAATATCCACGCCACGCCACTGATAGGCTGCAACGCTATTGCAAAACCTGGAACCTATCGGTTAACCTTTCGAAATCCAAAATAATGATATTTAGAAGTGGTGGTGGAAGATACTCTAGAACGGAATGGTGGACATTCCTAGAGGAAGCAGTGGAAATAGTAAAGGAATATAAGTATCTTGAGTTGTCTTGATTACTCCAAACCTAAATCTAGACAAGCACCTCCGAGCAAAAGTAGCGGAACCTAAGCGTGCAATGTGCACTGTGTGGAGAAGCTATTATTTGAGAAATAACGTTTCGCATACAGCTAAATTCAAAGTTTTCCGAGCCACCGCAATCGCTCTTCTTTTTTACGGAGCGCAAGTATGGGGGTACCTTCCCTTTGATGCCGTGGAAAAGTTGCTCCGTTTCTTAATTAAAAGCACTTTTAAGTTGCCGAATGCATCACTCATCTATATGCTGCACTTGGAAACAGGAATAGCACCTCTATTTTTGGACACACTAAAACTGCACATCAACTATGTGACAAAAGTTATGTCAATGGGAGCAAATAGGATTCCAAAACTAGTGCTTCGTCACCTCATTAATTCAGGAGGAGCGTGCGTAAGAGAGTGGTACAATCTAGCGAACGATTGCTCAATGGCTTTAACAATATCAGCCCAAGAAAACTTTTCATCCCTTAAGGAGAAGTTGGACGAATTGTTGATGAAAACCGGAAATAGGATGTACGATAAGTATGCTGAGGAAGCTGAATCATCAATATATAGAGTATACTACAGTAAAGTAAACCACTACTTAGATAATAAAACTTTATGGCCGATTGTTATGTATATGGTTAATACCAACCCTGTAAAAAAAAAAAAAAAAAAAAAAAAAAAAAAAAAAAAAAAAAAAAAAAAAAAAAAAAAAAAAATTTCAGTGCACGTGGATTTTTCATATTTTAAAATGCCTGAAAATGAAAGCAAAATTGGCATACCAGCCCCTACATTTGGACTCCTTGGTAATATTGGACCATTTTTACCTGACGATGATTTCGAACAGTACATCGAAGAATGGAACAACTATTTATCCTGAACAACATCGAAGAAGCAAAAAAGGCTTCACTATTTATAAGTTGTGTAGGAGGAGAAGTATACAAGATATTGCGGTCACTCATATCACCAAAAGTGCCAAAAGACTGTTCGTATGCTAACATTACTGCGGCTTTAAAACTACACTTCAAACCGAAGAAGAACACTCGCATGGAGCGTCACAAATTTCTTTCAAGATCACTTGAAGCGGGTGAGTCGTTGTCAGATTTCATAGTTGAGCTAAGACTTTGGCGGAAAACTGTGAATACGGATCGTTTTTAGAGCAAGCCCTATGTGATAAATTTATTTTATCGCAACGGGATGAACGAATCCAACGGAAACTTCTTGAGGAGCCAATTACACAAACATTTGCAAAAATTTGTGAAACGGCATTACTTATGGAAATGACTTTGAGAGAAGTCAAGGGCATGCGAGAAGGTACGGTTGCAAATTCAACGATAGTGGCATTTCGTCAAACGGGAAGGCCTCGCTTTTCGTCAGAAAAGAGACAAAACTATCATCATGAAAGTAAAGGCAAATCCAACAGTAAGCAGCAGAACGGGAAAGGTACGTTTCAAGAGGAGAACCAGAACGTACAATGTTTCAAGTGCCAAGGCTATGGGCACTACGCAAACAAATGCCGAAATAAACGAGTGGAACAAAATATAAGGTATAAAAGTAATTTTGTGAAAAATGTAGATAGTAGTTCTCTTAATAATAAGTTGTCTAATCTTAAGTTGGCAAATATAAAGGGAACGGGTAGAGCATCTCTCCCTCTCATTATAAATATTAAAGTAAATAACATTGGTGTACGTATGGAAATAGACACCGGTGCGTGCATATCGATAATTCCCGTTCACCTATATAATAAAATTTTTTCGCACATCGAATTGAGAAAATTTGACAAGTGTTTGAAGGTTGTAACTGGTAAAGAAGTTGCTGTTGTTGGTGTAATTCAACGCTTCTTAAACTATGGGTCGCGACCCCAAATGGGGTCGAGTAGGAAAATTCTGGGGTCGCGAGAGATTTTCAAGTTAAATATTTAAGGGGAGGTTTCCCATGCCAAATTATGTATACCTATGCTATGCTATATAATGTTTACTTTAGCCTCTGCACAATGCATATATTTCAGAAAAAATTAATAAGTTTTTTTTTTATATTTCCTTCAACTCGACAAGCAAATATCCAAATATATAAAATACTTTTTTTCAAAATGACTTATGGCTATCCAAGCTGTGTTATTTGTCAGATATCTTCGCGAAATTAAACGATCTCAACTTGTCTCTTCAAGGAAAAAATTGCGATATATTTACCTCGAATGATAAAATTGAAAGTTTTATTAAAAGGATCAACATTTGGAAAAGTAGGGTAGAAAAAAACTCGTTCGAAATGTTTTCCAGTGTTGACAATTTTATAATCGAGAAAAGTCATTGCAAAGCTTTAATTGCAAAAATTATTGTAGATCACTTAAAAGCGCTAGAAACACAGTTCCGTTCATATTTTATATTAAATATTGATTTCAAAAAGGTAGCTTGGATTCAAAAGCCGTTTTGGATTGGCTTAAGCGAGATTGATCACCTGCCACTTAAAGCTCAAGAGGAATTTGCTGAGCTTTCGAGTGACTCAAACTTAAAACTACAATTTGAAAAAAGCCCTTGACTGAATTTTGGATCGGAACTAGAACTGAATTTCCTACAATCGCTGATATGGCTTTAAATGTTCTCCTGCCATTCAACACCACATATTTATGTGAAGTCACTTTCTCGGCTTTAACACAGATTAAATCCGAATATCGTTCATCGCTAAAAAATGTTGAAGAGGTCTTACGTCCAGCAGTGTCAAACATACCACCAAGATTTAATTTGCTATGCAATAAAAAACAGGCACATCCATCTCATTAATTTAATTTAAAATTAATACTTACCACTCAACGACTGCGTTCGAATATTTTCGAAAGAACTAAGACGATCAGAACTCCCTTTTATTTTTTTTTTTTGTTTGTTTCTAAATGAATTCTAAAACTATTTTTTTTTCATACATATGTACATTTAAATTGTTACCTAGTAAATAAATCAACAGAAAATATTTATTTATCTTTCTTTCATATTTATATGGGGTGGCCAGGAAACTCGCAGTCATAAATGGGGTCGTGAATGAAAAAAGTTTAAGAAGCCCTGGTGTAATTGATGTGTTGTTGCAGGTTGAAAATAAAGTTGGCAGTGTCATGATGCCATTGGTTGTGGTTAATGCGGATGAGCATTTCATTCCTCTGTTAGGTCGTAATTGGCTTGAAGTAATTTTTCCGGGATGGCAAGAAAATTTTGTTATTAAAAAGTTGATTACAGAGGAAAATATTAGAACTGAATGTTTAAACAAATTCCCTTTAGTATTTTCTAATAATTTTAAAAACGCTATAAAAGGTCACGAGGCACAAATTGTAATGAAACCAGATGCTACTCCGATATTCCACAAAGCTTATACGGTGCCCTACGGTTTGAGGGAAAAAGTAGAAAAAGAGTTAAATCGGTTGATTAGTGAAAAGATATTAATACCTGTTAGGTACAGTGAATGGGCTTCACCTGTAGTAGTAGTCGAGAAGAAGGACGGGTCGGTAAGATTATGCATGGATTGCAAAGCGACAATTAATCCTATGGTGGAAACCTTACACAATCCTCTCTCAAGAGTTGATGATATCTTGTCAGAGTTAGCTGGATGCACTGTGTTTTGTGTACTAGATTTGGCTGGTGCCTTTCAACAAGAAGTTCAACAGAAGTACATCACAATTAACACACAAAGAGGTTTGTTAAGGTACACTCGTGTTCCTTTTGGAATTAAAATAGCCTCTTCAGAATTTCAGTTAATGACGGATAAGGTTTTGCAAGGGCTCCAAAGAACAAAAGCCTATGTCGATGATATAATTGTTGGTGGTGTTGACGAATCGGACTGCAAACAGAATCTTTTTAAAGGTGTTGAAGCGGATCGAAGAAGTTGGAGTTAAAGTCCGGATGGATAAGTGTACTCTTTTAAAGTCATCAATAGAATATCTTGGCTACACGATTTCTAAAGATGGTGTTAGTCCAAAGAAAGAGAAAATGGATGCAATCATGAATGCTCCATCCCCAAATGATATAAAAACTTTAAGGTCATACCTAGGTCTTCTTAATTTTTATGGGCGATTTATACCAAATATTTCATCCAAGCTTTCACCTCTTTATGATTTGTTAAAATCGAATGCGGAATTTATATGGTCACAGGAATGTGAGAATGCTTTCCAAAATAGTAAATTGTGGCTAAAACAAAACAATCTTCTTACGCATTATGATCCAATTAAACCTTTAGGTATCGTATGTGATGCAAGCTCATACGGCGTTGGAGGGGTTCTTTTTCATATTGAACCAAACGGTGAAGAAAGACCAATCCTGTTTGCTTCAAGCACTTTATCAGATTCGGAAAAAAATTATGCCCAAGTACAGCGCGAAGCTCTAGCAGTGGTGTTTTCAGTGAAACGTTTTCACAAATACATCTACGGAAAACGCTTTACTATTTTCAGCGATCACCAGCCACTGCAAGCAATTTTCGGAAAGAAAAGTGGGTCTGCAGTTGCGAATGCTAGGTTACATAGGTGGGCTCTAATTTTGTCTCAGTACGACTACGCGATCAATTACCGAAAGGCTTCAAAGATGGGAAATGCGGATGCCCTGTCCAGGCTTCCTTTGAAAGAGCCGACAGTAATTGAAAGCGAATTCATAAATTTTTTTAATGTATCAGGAGATATCCCTATAGATTTGAATCTGATTGCAAAAGAATCTCAAGCAGACCAGGTTTTACAAAAAGTACATAATTATGTTCAGTATGGGTGGCCTAAAAATGTTGAAATAGAGCTGGAAAAGTACTTTACTCGTCGAACAGAACTATCTGTGCAAGATAATTGTGTGCTTTTAAGAGATAGACTTGTAATCCCTCCGTCCATTAGAGAGAAAATTCTTTATTTAATACACGAAGGCCATATAGGTGTTGTTAGGATGAAAACGCTAGCAAGAGGTCTATTCTGGTGGCCGCGAATAGATGATAGCATAGAAGATTTTGTGAAGGCATGCGAAGTGTGCCAACAAACTTCAAATAAACCAAGCCAAATCGGCCTCAGCACATGGCCAAAAACTTCGTATGCTTTCGAAAGAATTCACATGGATTTCTTTTATTTTTCTAGAATGACGTTCATAGTTATAATAGATACCTACTCCAAATGGCTAAAGGTAGTCAAAATGAAAAAAACTAGTGCCAGTGACGTTATTCAAGTGTTGAGAAACATGTTTGCAATTTTTGGATTACCAAAAGAAATTGTATCCGACAATGGCCAGCCATTTGGATCACAAGAATTAAACAATTTTTGCATTGCGAATAATATAAAATTACTAAAAACTCCGCCGTATAACCCGCAATCAAATGGTATCGCAGAGAGAGCTGTACAAACCGTTAAGGCAAGTTTAAAAAAATATTTGATTGATGAAAAACTACGTGCAATGCCAATTGAATACAAAATTAGCAATTTTTTGTTTAAGTATAGAAATACCCCAACTTCAACAACAAATATCTGTCCATCGCAATTTGTTTTTCAGTTCCAACCTAGAACAAATTATAACCAACTTCAATCAAAAATCGAAATTAATATTAATTTAAGAAGAAGGGAGAATGATGTGAACGGGAATGATGGATGTGAAAGAATTGATTTAAATATAAGAAATAAGAAAAGAATAATAAATGAAAGGAAGCGAAATTGTATTAAAAAGAAATCGAACCACAAAGAAAACGAAAATATTATATTTAAAGAAAATGAAATGGTGTGGTATTAGAATGTTTTCGATAATTCAGTTAAATGGATTGCCGCTCAGATAGTAAGGCAGCTTACTAAGAGTATTTATTTGATCAATGTTGGAGGTAATGTAAGAAGAAGTCACGGCAATCAATTGAAACGTAGATTAAATAGAAATATCAGTGAATATAGTAATATTAGTAATAAGTCTAATAACGCTAATGAAAGCGAATCAGAATCTGTATTCAATGAAGAAGAAAGAGACGTTTTATGTGAATTACAAAAACCTTTAATTAAAAAACGTCCTAGAACAAAAACCTCACCAGGTGTTCTTCCTACACGAAGATCACCTAGGTTTATTGAACAAAATGTTAAGGAAGCGATCTGAGTTGAACTTATAATTTTATATAACAATATTAAACTGAAATAATAATGTTCTAACGTTGTGATTTATATTGATTGATAAGTTTAATCTAAGTAGTGGGGTGTTATGTATATGGTTAATACCAACCCTGTAAAAGACACTCTATCTATCTCTCTCTTAATACTTATCTCTATATGACAGTATTATGAATTATAATAAGTTAGTCTGTAATAAAGAATTGAAGGAATAAGACGTGTGCATTTTTATTTAACCTGAGACATACCAAAATAAGCATGATTTTTAATATGAGAGGAGAACTCATCGGCTTGAACTTCATTCCTCATAGCCCTGATCTTCCAATATTGTGTGGTTTATGCAATCGCAGAGAGCGTAAAGATGTGTTCAATTTTTTGGGAATCTGTCCAATCCTGAAAGAATTTCGGAAGCGATACTTTGGCGTGGAAGTATTTAGTATAGAGGAAACTATAAACATGTTGAATGGAGGACGAGGATGGGACCTTTTATATCAATATTGTCTGTACGCTTTACGACAAAGATCTTGTATTGTTCATGAATCCTTTTAAAGATGCAAATGCTCAAAAAGCAAACTGTTAAATTTATTTTTAAAAGTCCAACATTAACTTTTCTTTATTTTTATTACTTTTATAATACAAATGTCAGTCTGGTAGACGGCCACTGGCCAAACCATTTAAAGACTTAATGATAGACAAATGTGAATTATTTATATTAAAATTTGAAGTCAATAAAATAAAAAAATAAAATAAAAAAATATAGGTTACTTTAATGCATGAATGTGTTTTATTTGCAAAATAATTAGTCTTACAAATTGAAAGTGCTGCCGAAAGTCGCTATTCCACACAGGGCACAGCTAGTAAGTAAATATGTAGGGAAATGCCGCATGTCAATTGTATACAGCTTATAACAACTGTCAGAAGCCATTAAAAAGTGATTAGAACTCTGCAAATAGGTTTGCCTAGCTATACTCTTGAACTATTCCCTCTAATATGATACGATACGACCCATATTCACTGGCATGCCTTCGATCTTCTTATTGTACATGTACGACGCCAACGTACAAAAGTATTTCTACAAATCAAAATAAAAATATGGATTAATCTATACATGCCAACAACAATAATAAGGAGGTGTAACTTTCCTATAAAGAAGCTTTTTTCTTCTCTTTCTGATTTCCACAGGACTTCAAGCATGCTCTCATATTTAGGCAAAGAACTATACAATTTCATAAGTAACAGCCAAAGCAAATAGGTTGGGATTTTAATTTTTTTGCCATAAAATGACTATACAGGGACGAAATTGGAGGTCAGACAAAAAAATCCTGTTTCGAACAAGATAAGGAAAGGCCAATAAAAATTGATATTGTTTTTATGATTGATACTTTGACTGTATGTACTTCACGTGATGTTTTTCGCCAACGAAAAGAAAACTTTGACTGGATGTATTAGATGGTTGGACTTTGTTTTTACTTGGTTTGTTTCATAAAAAACAGTCCTTGATAGTTTTATTTCGTTTTAAGCTCACTACCGTTGAGGTTTTGATGTTCGAAGAGGACAAATAATGTCGTAACATACAATCCTAGGACTTTTATCGATGGAATCAAGAAGTTAAAGGAATGAGTTCTAGATTCACTTTACTAGGCCCACATTGGTTTATTAATAATGAAATAAAATACTGTATAACTATTTATGGCAGTTCAGTTCAGATTGTAGAGAAACGCGAAAAGCAGTGCTAGAGAAGGACAGAGTTCGGTAAAGCATTCCACATTGGTCAATTACTTTCTAAATTGGGGCTACTTTGAATAAAAGAGTATTGAATGATTAGCCTATGGACGGTGAATTTTAGCCCCATAATACTAAAATTAGTATTAGAACAATGGACTTGCTGTGGTAGAAGTTGATACCAGGAGGAGGCAAAGGAAAACAAACGGCGACGTTGTGGAGAAAGTGTTTATATGTTTGTTTGTTTTTTAATTATGTGGGACGTGGTGCACTTCATTTTGTGGCTATTTTGATTATCTCTGCACTGTAATTTTCTATCAATTTTTATTTTTTCCGCTGCTCGAAAGTGGGTTTTTCATGATGTTATGTCTATTTGATGCACATCAGGATCGTTAATATTCCAAAGAGAAAAAAGTTAATTAATTTTGAATCTGTTTCGTTTGAAGTGGTAACGTTAAGCCGTCAAATTACCTCTATATATTTTCGTTTAGTTGATGTTTTAGCCCTTAACCATATTTACGTGTCAAACTCATTATCTACTGTATTCGCGTCACTAAATTTACATCGTGTTGGGTGTTCAATTCAATAATGTCACTTCTCTATAAAATAGCGCATATGTAAAGGTTTCACAGTTTAAGGTAGCTTAGCTACCCTACATAAATTTGCATCAAAATCTGATTTTATGTAACATCATCACAGATTTTCGGTCAATGGTTTTATCATTTTGAATATTGCTCACGGACGGCGTTTTTAATAGACGCTGATGTGGTCCGTGGGTATTTTGCAACGGTTTTGACACCCCTTCGAATAGCATTTGGAAAGGAAACCTAAGAGATGGCATCTGTGGTTGGTTGCTGAAAACTGTCCATTAAATGTGAGTTTTCGAATATTTAATGTCCCGATGAACACGATACTGATGGTGAATATCCTTTCTAGTAATATCCCTGCTAATATGTAACAAAATTTGCAAATGTGAAAGTTTGTGGGAATGTTTTTTACTTTTTCACTCTTGTCACGTGAGGTGTAATGGATAACGTGTGTGCCTAGTACGTACGGTTTAAATCTCAGGAAAAACTTCAAAGAAAAAAAGTTTTCCATTGGGATTGCTTTTTACGAGAAATTAATAACTTCCCCGGTAGTAATTTTATACCATGATTTGGCAAAGAAAATTTACATAGGTTCCCTCCATTCCTTTAAAACAACAGGCCCTGAGGTCTAATTTTTAAGTTTTTTAATCATTTGTAAAGAGAAGAATGGCAATTATCTTGCTTGTCGTTCTCACCGTAGAGCATAATAATTTTAAAAAGAGTTCAGTTAGACGTGTATTTTTCAAGAAAAGACAAGAGAATATATGTAATTTAATTTAATTTTAATTATAGTTAAGACTTAAAGGTATGCCATTACGTTTTAAAAATGATGCCGGGTATAAGTGGCCGCCGCACCGCTTACTGGGGAGATCAATGCGCAAATAGTCAGTTTGGAATTTTAGGTATTGAAAAACAGTTATTTTTCATAAAGTACACGATGTTTCTGTTAAGAAAAATGCATTTTAGTTGTGTTTTTATGTATTGACTAAAACAGTCAAGCGATCAAAGTAGACTAATTAATTCATTGCGAAATCTACAATTCGAAAAAGGTGCTAAGAAGTAATTCCAACTGTTTTTGTTATTTTTTTAATATCTTTGCTATTAATTGTGCGATTAGGGGGCTTGTTATAGCGATAACGAAAACGAATCAGGAAAAATTTTCAAATGGAATAGTTAGTTAGTTAAATTGACTTTTATTTCAATAAATATTTAACAATTAAGATTTAGTCTAAGTCATAATGGATTTGGCCTATGGCCGTCTACCAGGGTTGACAAAATATAAACTAAGGTTCTTATATTAAAAATCTCCTTCCATTATACGTTTTCTATAGCGGAGTGCTGCAACTGCGTAATTATATAGAACATCCCATCCTTTCTCTCCGTTCAAAATATTAATTGCTTCATCTTCTTCTAGAACATGTTTTCCAAACATTGATAGTCGATATTCTTTCAGAATTGGACAAACACCAAGAAAATGAAAAACATCTTCCCTCTTTTTCATGTTGCAGAGGTCACAAATTATTGGTAGGTCTGGTCGATGCGGCACAAAGTTTGAATGGACAAGTTCACCTCTCATTTTGAAAACAGTACTTATTTTTTCAGCTGAGTAACTGTTGAGGAAATACGTTTTTTCATTTAGAAAATGGTTGAGTTTGCTGTAATAGTTCCTAAATAGTGACGATTCGGCTTCTTCGACATATAGGTCATACGTCAATCTGCCAAGTTTCTCCAAAATAGAGTTAAATTTTTCTCTTAACAGATGATGCTGCTCATTCACATGAACTGTCAGATTCGTTCCACATTCGGACGCTATTTTCTGCCATTCCTCGCAAATGTTTTCATTTTTTCTTATTAAGGTTCTTAATATTACGGTTGGTATTCTAGATTCCTTCATTTCAAATAATTTTGAGATATAATTGAAGTGCATTTTGAGAGTATACAAGCGCAGGGGAGGAGTTCCAGTTTCAATGTAAAGCATATAGTTAGGGGTATTTTTTGGTAATCGGAAAATCCTCTTCAAAAAGTAGCGGAGAAATTTTTCTACCTCATCGTAGCATTTGTAACCCCATACCTGGGCTCCGTAGAGCATTATCGAGGCTGCAGTTGAATGGAACAGAGTTTGTTTTGCACTTAGTGACACATAATTGTTTTTGAAACAGGGTTCCCAAATTGCACAGATGGCTCTTTTAGCATCAGCTAATTTTTCATTAAAGTGCGGTTTTAAGCTTAAAGAATGCGAGAACAGGATACCTAAATATTTGTATCTGGTTACAACTTCAATTTCTTCACCATCCAATTTCCATTTTTCCAAACGTGAGTGGCGACCTCCTGCGTTTCTAAATATCATGACTTTTGATTTTTCAAGATTTATAGTGAGGTTCCAACATTTACAATATCCACTAAGCCGGTTTATCATTAACTGCATACCTTGGATAGTGTCACACAAGAAAACAATATCATCCGCGTACATCAAAGCCGGGATTGCTATATCGCCGAACTTTATTCCACCTTTGACATCATCGGTTATGTCATTGATGTATAGAATAAAAAGTAGTGCACTTAAAATACAGCCTTGTTTAACCCCCATTGACGTTTTGAATTCTTCTGATATTAAATCTCCATCCCACACATATGCAGTATTATTCTCATACAAAGCTCGCAGGATTTGAATAATTTTGCTTGATATTCCGATTTTGGACAGCTTGTAAAAGAGTGCTTCACGAGGAATTGTATCGAAAGCTGCACGGAAATCTACAAAGAAAGCGTACAACTTTTTTTTCTTGCTCTTGTAATATTCAGCAATATTGGTTAAGCAGAATATCTGGTCGATTGTAGAATAACCTTTCCTAAATCCAGCTTGAAATTCCTTAAGAATGTTGTTTTCTTGAACCCATTCATATAGTCTTTCGTATATTAAAGCAGCAAACAGTTTGGCTGAAGTGTTCAAAAATGTGATTCCTCTGTAGTTCTTCGGATCTTTGTAGTTGCCTTTTTTATGGAGTGGGAAAATGATCGCTTTTCTGAATGCATCAGATACATTTGTAGAATCAAAGATTCGGTTATATTCTATTGTAAGATAAGCTATAAACTCGTTTGTGCAATTCTTATAAAATTCAAATGGGATGCGATCAATACCTGGTGCTTTGTTTGATTTAGAGTTGTTTATCACTTCTCTGACGTCTTCAAAACTAAACTCAGCGTCTAGCTTTTCATCTATGATCATAGGAGCTGCGTAGTGAAAAAGTGGCGATGTTAGTGGAGCGTTGAGAAGCTCATTGAAGTGAGTCTTAAGTTGCGAAGCTTTAAGAGACATAGAGATGTTTGACGTGTATCCATTTATGTATTTGACAGCTTTCCAGAACTGAGCAGACGACTTTGAGGTGTTTATCAGCGCGATATTTTGCTGTTCAAGGGCTACTTTTTTACTGTGACAGATTCGTTTGTATTCACTGTTGGCATCTTGATAAAGTATTTTGAAAATGTTGGAGTTATTCTTTCTCAAAAGTTTCAAACATTTAAATGATTTGTCTCTTGCTTTTAAGCAGTCCGAATCAAACCATTTTTGTTTAAATGTTTTGTTGGCTTTTAGATCTTTGCGCTCCGGAATAGATTCTTTTATGATTTCTGTTAAAGTTTCAATATCAAATGTATAGTGTTGCGTGTTCAGTTTCGTAAGGTTAACATTCATGTTTCTTTGATATGTTTCAAGTATTCGGTTATTCCAAATAAGTTTTGGCAGAAGACTAAGTGGCTTCGTATTTTCATTGTTTCTGTTGGCAGTAAAGCTGATAGTTACTTCCAGGGGCATATGGTCTGAAAATATTTCGGTTCCGACTTGAAAGTTGTCCAAAAGTTTATACCAGTTTCCCGATATAAAGCAGTAATCTATTGTTGAACATGATGTTCCCCTGATAAAAGTCAGTTCACCTTCCAAATCACCTTTGCAGCTACCATTTAACAAACGCATGTCATACTCATCAGCAAGTTCGAGAATTTTTGCACCTTTGGCATCACAAATTGGGTCCTTTGATTTTCGGTATGGTTCCAAGAAACTGCTGTTGTATCCGGATGCGAAATTGTTTTGTGATAGTCCTATTCGACCGTTAAAATCCCCAATAAGCATTATATCGGTTACATCTAAGGAATTTAGTGATTCGCACAGATTGTCGAAATCACGCTGCCAGTTATTACAATTTATGTAGATAGGGACCAAGATGACATCAAACGTGTTCGATTTTAGGTTAATTATATTTATTTCACCAGCTTTCATAAAGTTACCGTAGATTCCTTCCATATTATCACGAAAACCGTATAGTGTTCCACCACTTCCTTTTCCGAAAAGTGAAGTTTTTATCGCTGGAGACCAGATTCAAATGGCATAAAAACTAGGATTTCTTTCGATTTGAAATACAAATGCTACATCAAGGGATTGCAAACCACTCAAAGAATTTTTCGCGCCAGGAAAATGTATAATTGAACAACTATTTTCTGTTAAAGTTGCATTTATCTAGTTTCCTGGTGCAATTCCATTTTTCGTCTCAGCTGATTGGAGTTTTAGCCAAAATGAAACAAATCGTTCCAACTATTTGGATTCCATTTTCCATGGACTCCGCTGACAGAGTCACAGCGAATCTTTTTTTTATGTGCTTTACATAAGGAAAACCAGTTGCTGGTGTGTGGCTTGGAAGGGTTGAGAGCCTGCCAGGGCATTTTTTAAGGATTTTTCACTAGGAGGCCAAAAGAAAAATATCTATTCAAACTTTATGGAAAATTTCGATTTGTTCACTATTTTGGTCGGGGCATCCGTATTTATGAACTTTTTTTTTTTCTTTTTCGTTTTATAACTAGAAAATACATATGCAACTAGCCTCCGAGCGTTTTTTTTTTTTTTTCAAATTTTGTCTCCTTATATGAAAAAAACCTTCGTCAATTTGTTGTAATTTTTCGGGGTTTTCAGCATACTCGGTGATAACTTTGCCGTTTATTAATATTTTTTCATGAAATAAAAAGGAAATAGTGGATAGATATCAGGCGCATCTTATAAAATCATTGGTAATAGTTTTTAGTGTTTTGAAACAGGAGTTATGATGAGAAGTTAGTGAAGCTACCTTTTTTTAGCTTATAAAGCACGGCGCAAGGCGTGGTGGCTTTCAAGTATATATGTTGAATATACATTTTTTTGAAGGTAATGAAGCTCCTGACGTAACCTCCGAGCCCCAAAATCAATATTATTTTCACCAAACCACTAAAATTCAATTTCAATAAAGTCATATTTGCAAACGATTTCTGAGGAACGAGAAGCCAAAAAAAAGAACCTCAATTTTTTGTTGGTATTTTTCTTTGATATAATCATAATCAGTTTCAATCGGAATTTCAACAACTTCTCCAAACATGCTTGATGGCAGATGTTTTATTGATCATGAAAGATTTGCCAACAAATATCCAGAAAGGGCGTTTGATTCTGCCTAGTGTTTTAACTTTGAAACAAAACGCTCTCAGAAAAAGAAGTTTCCTTTACACCAAAAAAATGTTCAAGACAACACTTACAATAAAGAAAACGACAGGGAAAGACGCAAAGTATCGCATTCTCTCGTCACAAGAGGCACCCGATCATGGACGGCACTCCGAATCGAAATGATATCAGCGTTCATCAATTTTCTTGACATCCGGCTCAACATTGAAGAAAATGAACCGATCAAAAGATTTTCTACATTTCTAATGGCGAAAACCACAGCAGAAATGATTCAAGAGGGTCGATTCTTGGTTGAAACCATTTTTGGTGAAGAAAAAGTTTCCGACTTTTCATCAAATGTTTGCGATTATTGGCCAGCAATCCAAGAAATCAGAGATCTTGACACTTCAGACGAAGGTGCAAAAGTGTCGCTTAAGCTGCTTCGACTGATACCAGTGACATGTGGGATTTTGCAGAAACTGTTGTGCTCTTTACTGGTCACTTCACCTCACTCCATGATTGTTGAGAAAGTGATTTCTCATTATATTCAAATTAAATCAAACCACCGACTGTCAACTTCAGATGAGACCATGAACTCGAGAAAGTTTGTGGCACTGAATGGAGTAGGTACAGCTTTATATGATCCGAAGCCAGCTGCAGCAGAGTTCCTTCGCAAGAAAGAGAGGCGTTACCTCTGAACCTGATCTCACCTTGTTCTACGACAGAGATTTCGTTCGGAAGTTTTTTCGTAAAGATGGCGGTTTGTGATTTTATTATATCATATCTATTCAATAGACGAATTGTGATCGACGGGTGACTCACTCATACCAAAACATTTGCAATTTAAAAAAGTAATCCCAGAAATAGTTATTTTTCATATCCAACTTATTATATACTTGCCAACAAATTTTTAATTATATGCTGACAAAAATCCTCGAGCACGTGCAGAATTTATAGAATTTATATATCTAACGGAAGTCGTGAGTATGTTTTTTTCCATATATAAATCCTCATTGACAGTATATTTGATGAAATGTCATTCATTCGTTGATAAATTTCTTCGATTAGCACCTAAAAACTTCATTAGAATTAGCAATTTATATATTTTTTGACATTTTGGGGAAATCATGTATGTTCAGAAAATTTCTGACATTATTTCAGTTAGGTGTTGTTCACGCATTTTCGAAAATTGGTGGTGGCCAGATTATGATTACTACGTGGCCACGGCGGACTACTACGTGGCCATTTGGCCACGTTCGTATTACTTAAAATATGCCCTGGCAGCCTGGCAACAGACATATTTTTCCTGTTCGCTAAAAACGCTCATCAGGAAAAAATTTATGTTTCCATTTGTCTCAACTTTTCTTGACGGCTTTTCCTTATCGCTATGATTGGCCCCTAAAAAACCAAAACATGTCTGGGTAAAGATGTGTGTATTTTATTACTTACATTTACATTGAACTTACTCCACACATAAATCTGCGGAGTAGGGGGGTTGCAGCCGGGCGACAAAGACCATTTGGCTGTATTTTATTACTTTATTCGTATATTTACTTGCGAGCTATACCTATAGTAGGTACTGTAAGGCAAGTTTTGCAATCCTGCAGAAGAAAATGGGAGATTGCTATTAAAAATGACATTACGACGACAGAGAATACTAAAAAGTGGGTACTGTAACTCTGTCTGTCTGTCTGTATATGGATCTACAGCCTGAACCGTGGATCTACAGCCTGAACCGCTGGACCGGTTTTCTTCAAAATTTGCAGTAAGGGCAGCCTACAGAGGAATTTTTGGAATTAGGTCTCTAGGTCTTGAAATAACTGCACCTGCCATATAACCGATTAGATAATACTTACTTTTCTCGAAAACAGCTTCAACGGTTTCGATAAAATTTTGTACATGAAGAATTAGTTTCAAGTTTTCTTTCTTATGGTGTTAAAAATTTTTTGGAAAAAGTCTAAAACGGTACGGGCTTTCCCGTTAATGGCTGACCCGATATTGACAAAATTTTGTATTTTAGAGGTCGTAGCATGTTTAAGAAAAATTGCATTTCAAGATTTAAAAAAATTAGGTTTTTGAAATTTTTATAATTTTTTTTTTTTTTAATTTTGTTTTTTGAAATAAGTTCAAAACTGTATCTATCTTAGATCTTTTTTTCAAATTTTTTTGTCAAAAGAACTTCTGGCAATATCTTAAATTTTGCGTACCTTACTTTTAAAAAACTTGTTTTTAGAAAAAGTGAAAATGAAAAATCGTTTTTTAAACTGGTAAAACGATTTTGATTAAATTTTCAGCGTTTATATGTATTAGAAACTGCAAAAGAATGTCGTTTTAAGATTTTCGCATGAAACCTTTGGAATATTCAGTTTAATTTTTCCAATGGTTTATGTGATTTAATTCAATTTTCATATTTAAAGTGCAGTTGGCAGTCCTGTACCACCAAATATATTAAGAAGAGCGAATACTAAAACCTTTTACTCAGCCTTAAGACTTTGATATCTTATTTAGCACTCAATCGCAAGTTCGTGCGACCCAGTCGTTCGTATTTTTTTTTTTTTTTTTTGATTCAACCTGTTTAAGGACCGAGTGTTTTTTTTTTAACTTCGGTTGAATTTCGTTTGGCATCTTCTGTTCTGACAGACCTGTTAATTATTCATTGTTAAGATGTACTTTCTTAACATAAATGTGAAAGCAGAAGTGCCAAACATCTACCGGAAATAACTATTTTCATTTAAAAAACGTGTTGGCGATTTTCAATGTATCACAATTGCTGTTTTCGGGATATGCGTGATAGGATATCCGTGGCGCCACAATCTGACTATTGAGTTGGCTAAATAAGGCCAAAATAAATCGAAAATTTAGTTTAATATTTAAAATTTTGAATATCTCTCTTCGTTTTCAAGATATCGATACTTGAAGTCGAAAATTTTTTTTTTGCTTTACTTTTTCGACTCCTAGTATCAATATCTCGAAAACGAAGTATGCTAGCGAAAAATCTTTTTCACATTTTCTTTTTATTTCGGCCTAATTTGGCCAAATTCTTTGTCAGATTGCAGTGCTACTGACTGACAATGAAAACAGATAAGTATCTGTTAACCAACCCCCAAATTCGTCTTTTCTCAAAACATCACCTGCCCCACTGTGCGCCGCGGCTAGCTCGAATAAATTCTAGCCGAGGGCGCGCAGCCGTCTTATTGTAACCAAAGGTCGTCCACATCAACATCCTCCAATTCAGGCACGAAGAAGTCGTTAATCACGGCTCGGCTCTATAGCTATCAGTTTAATTGTCTGTAACATTATGGTCGTCTTTATTTTTGAAGATGGGCCGATGATGCCATCCGGCCATAGAGTACGCGAAACACTGACTTTTTGAGGATGTAACGGAGGCGTCTGAACAATGGCTTGTGAATTATCGTGACTACAAATACTGTAATTTTGTTTATTAAGGTACCCATTTTACCTAGACTGAGCTTCAACTAAAATAAATAAATAAGGTAAGCACAACCACTGCCTTTGTGAGGGAAGGAGGGGACCTACAATTTTCTTTCGGTTCCGAACGGCTAATTGAGAAAGCGCTTTTCATGGCAATGATGAATTCCTAACGGAGGGCTTGCCAATTCCTCGCGAAAGGTGCCATGCCAGGGTACGACTGAACCAAGTTTTCTTGGGAGGATGGGGGTCGGTGGCCATCTCGTTGAATTGGACTTAATGAGGTAGTAAACCAAGAGCCTTCCACAAAATCTTAATAAGCTGGATTGGCGGTTGTACTCTGAGGATGCACATTATCCAAAAGAAAAATGGTGCAAAACCGATCCATGGTTGCTCGAATTACCGACTCTCTTTCTCCATTATTTTGGTATTGAGCTCACACGATTTGCAAACGTTATTCCGCAGAAAGTCTTTTTATTATTGAAAGGCAAACCAAACAGAGCATAAATCAAGTGGCAGCTGTCAAAACGACTAATTCCGAAAAAAGTACTGCCAGATTGAAAGCCACACGTCTCAAAAAACATCCTTTGTAAAAATTATCACTTGCCTTTCTAACTTAGCTGCTGCCAATTCCAATATGGAAAAAATTCGAATAAATTATAAACATATGATAAGTTTTTTTTTTTTGTATATTTGTTCACTTCAAACCAAATGAACTTTACTCTGATAATAATAATATCACTCGCTCTTTAAAAGCCCCCTCGAAATTGCGTATAGCTTTTGCACGTGTTCACTATTAAGTAGTTAAACACTACGGCTCTCCTTTGTTTATTTACTTTTCCAATGCCATGCTATAAACTTTGACAAGACAACAACTCCATCCTCGAATGGGCCACCCCTTTGGACTTGCTCACCGTAACATTTTATACTACGAGTGTTACTTTCGCTCACATGGGACCTGGGAATGATCAATAAATCTGTCCCTGTGTCTATTGCAATTATGTCTGTTTTATACACCCCGTATACTTAAGCACGCACCCCTTCCTAGCTCATTAAAGACCAGCAAGTATGGAGTTATTGTTAATGTTGACACTTTGATGATTACAAACATAGAGTATGAAACCTCCATCAAGCTTCATGACACATTTTTCAAAGTGTTTCACGAAAACAAAATATATGGTCTCTTTTACGGCAGCTTCTTCTCAAGCCACACAAATGGCCCATTTCTTTTGTAGTTATGCTC
Organism: Melanostoma scalare; assembly: GCA_949752695.1. Taxonomy (NCBI): domain Eukaryota; kingdom Metazoa; phylum Arthropoda; class Insecta; order Diptera; family Syrphidae; genus Melanostoma; species Melanostoma scalare. The sequence continues at coordinate 45,846,590 of OX456985.1, forward strand.
CGAGCAAAGAAAGCGGCTATAATCTCTTTGAATAACCAATAAATTACAAAACGATAAAAGGACCTTCGCCTATCACCCTTTTTTCATGTTTGCTTCCTTTCAGTTCCAGCCGCTTTAATAATACCTCGACTACCCTCATAAGGCCTTGACAAAACCATAACAATAGATTCATTCACAGTCTGTGAACTCTAAGGATTGGTCGTGGGTGGACGTTATAACCTTCTATAGTAGCATTTGTTAAGCGACTCATGTTGCTTTTGTGCTTGACAGGTGATTGAAAAGTTAAGTGATTCGAAGTTTTTGGAGGTTTTCTTTTTTCAAGTAAGTGGATGTATCTGTCAGTGTTTTGATCCTTTTTTAATTTTTTTTTTTGTTAACAGATGTTAATGGTGTTAACAGTCTCGCCACGTTTTTTATTATTATTTTAGTCAATGGTTTCGTTTGCCCTGTTCATAACTAGAATTGGTAGTCGAAACTTTTGGTAACTGTTTCTCCATTTGAAGATGTATAAGAGACTGAGCTTCTTCTTGTCTTTGTTTTGTTTGTTTGTGAAAGTAACAATGGAGACCACATTCATATCAAATGATTTATTCCTTTACTGCCAAAAGGAATACAATTTTGAAGTTTTAAAGTAAACCAGAATCCTGCAATTTATTATCTGTCGGAGTGGTTTATGAGAATGAATTGTCTTGATTCATCTATGAAGGAGATTCAGTGAAAAATTATCAGAAAGTGATGGCAGGCAAGTAAATGATTTTTTTTTTTTTTTTTTCAATTCATTTATTGAGACTATATTAGAAAATACATGTTTGATTTGGTAACATAACAGATTTAACAATATTTGTCGACTTTTAAGTGTATGTCTGACTATTCCCGATTTATATGCAAAATTCAATAGATATGATTTCCGTTTGAATAAGATGTCACTAACTTTATGAACTCTAAAGTATATTGTATGCTTGCTCCCGACATACATACATAAATTTTTGTTTTTTTTGTTTTTTTTTTTTTTTTATTTTTTTTTTTTTTTTAAATACTTAAAACTAACTTACGTACAAACACAGAGAAGAAACCTGATAGATTTTATTCATCAAGAAAAGAAAGAAGTTATCCAGCGGAAGTCTAATATCTTATTCATTAGTTAAACTATTTAGTACATAAACGGAGCTCTTAAAGACCATATTGAAATGTATAACTATGAAGCCTAAACATACAATGGAATACAGAGCACTTTCAACGTTAGTCTATGTATGTACTTGAAGTCGGATCTATTTATCCTCTTAGGTTTCCCGGTTGAGCCTTGTCGTAATAGGGTACAACAAGATTTCTATTTGTATCTGGTCTTAATTGGGGAGACGATGAACTATGCAGAAGGTTAAAAGGCGAAAGGTAATAATGATCATTGATGCAGTTATTGCTATTACGATCATATAAGGAACTTACTAAGCTATTAGGGTGGGATCCCAGAGACTCAAGTCTTTTCAATAGTTTTTCGATTTGATAAACCATTAATGGTTTCAGTTTCGTTGCTTCGTATAAAGTTTGGTTTGAAAACCATTTTTTGTTTGGTCTTCGGAACTTTCCACTACAAAATCTTAAAATTTTTCTTTCGAAACTCTCTAGTTCTCTTGCTACGGTAGGAGAAATAGTAAACCAGGTGCAGAAACCATATGTTAGGATGGGCCTTACGAGTGTTTTGTAAATGAGCAATTTTGTCGACTGTGGCATATGCTTAGAGTGTAAAATAGGTTTTAAGCTAGCTATAACCATTTTAGCTTTTGAAAGTGTGCTTCTGGCATGTTTGTTAAAAATAAATCTATTATGATGATTTACTCCAAGTATTTTGGTCTCGGTTTTAAGTGGGACATTGATTCCATTGATTTGTACTTTCAGCATTTTGCTTTCCTTAACGGCAAGATAATGGCCTTTACCGCTAGAGTTTCTGAAGCATATGACACAGCTCTTTTCCGTGTTAATTCTTAACCCCCATTTTTTATAATAGCTGTATATTCCTTTCATTAAAACACAAAACACGGTACGATTTTGTTGTGTGAAAAATATATATAAAAAAACACACAATTTATTTTCTCCGGTTTAACAGAAAGAAATACACGAGACACGACTTGCCTATCTGATAGACAGAACAAGACTAAAAAACTACCCTTGTCTCTTATTCTAAAGTATACAATTCAAAGAGAGACATAAATAACTACTGCATAGTTCTAGGGCTATTGAAAACACGAATGGTTTAAGTTGCCATTCGTAACAGTCCCAGCTAAAAACCTCTGTTTTTATACTCCTGTATCTTAATTGATGATCTCCTGATCGGTGGTCTTCTAGCTGAGTGTCTCCTGACTAACCGGTAAGATAAAGATTTTTTGAACTGGACGGCTCAGTTTGTTAGTGGCCGTCTGGACAATGACATTTCTTACGAGGCCATCCTTTCCTGGAAACAGCTCGCATATTCGGCCCATTGCCCAACGAGCTGGTGAGAAATTCTCGTTCCTGAGAACTACGAGTTGACTGGTTTTTAAATTCCACCTTTGGACTCTCTATTTATTCCGCTCCTGCAGGGTAGCCAGATATTCCAGTTGCCATCGCTCCCAGAAATGCTGGACCATCTGACTTCCTTCCTTCCAAAGTTTAACTCCTGTCTTCTCTGACCTTCGTCAAATCTGAAAGTAAGAGATAAAATTAATGGTTAACCTACCAAAAAATGTCCCGGCGTCAGCGAATGAACGTCCGAAGGAACGTCGCTCAATAGGTACAGAGGACGAGAATTGAGGATAGCCTCTCTCTGGGGGAGTAATGTTCCAAACTCCTCGTAGGGCAACGTTCTTTGCCCCAATATTCTTCTCAGACGAAAATTCATCGATTTGACAGCAGCCTCATATATCCCTTCTTGGTGAGGTGCCGCAGGGGTAATAAAATGCAACTCCGTGTCTTTTAGATGTAAATGATGTACTGTTTCTTCATCTGAAAATATGCTTAAAGCCTTAGTTAGTTCTTTTGAAGCTCCAACGAAAGCTGTTCCGTTGTCGCAAAATATTTTTGCACTTCTAACCCTCCTGGCGATAAACCTTTCAAAACAAGCAATAAATGCCATTGAGGACAAATCTGATACAAATGTCAATATGAACCGCCCTGGTTCTTAGACAAACAAATATTGCTACCCAATACTTTCTCCTATTTTTACTTTCAGTCCCGCTTGACACCTTTAATTCAAAGGGACCCGTGTAATCCACTCCTGTGGGCAAAAACTGGTTTCCCAACCTGGACTCTATAGGATGGTAACCCCGCCATCAGCTGCCCTTCCATCTTTGCGTTCAGACGCAAGCAAACTACACATTTATGAATGTGATTTCGTAGTCCACTACGTTATTTTGGTATTCAATATAATTGTCTTATAAATTCCATCCTTCCTTGGACGCCTCCATGCTTCGTCTCCCGATGAGCATAATCAATTAGGCAGACGGCAACGGCATTGCCAACTTAAATAATTTTTATAACATACAAATTTTTATAGAATCAAAAATATTGAAAATTATTACTCTGTAAAACTGAGGATAAATAAAAAGTTATTTTAAATATACTAAAATATAAATATATAAATATCCATAACCAATTACCAACTCTGATAACCTTTATCAATTTGCAATGATTACTGGATGTTTCATCTCGTAATCGATTTCCGACCTGCCTAAACTTCCCCCTAACATCAGCAGCCCTTGCTCATCCATTATTGGTTGTAAGCCTATCAACAAACTTTTATCTGACAAACGCCATTCAGGATTTAAAGTCGTAATTTCCAGGCTATAGCATTCCTATTGATTTTTCTTGATCCAATATATCATAGCTGTCGCTTGTTCCGTTAAAGTAAGTGGCGACACTTCGGTTCGATCCTTCCTCTTTTAAGTCTCCTTTCTATTTCTTTAGAGTTTTTGTTTCGTTCCTTTCTCTGTTTAATCCAGTTTACCACATATCTCCCGACATAATTGAGAATGTTAACTTTTCTCTCTAATTGATTTCTGTAATCCAGTATTGATACACTAGAGTGACTACTGTTAAGTCTTATGTGTACTATTTCCTCAAAAGATGAGATAGAAAATATCTTTATTTCATTTCTAACCTCCTAATATAAATTACATCACCTAATGCTGACTCTATGCTATCCGATAATCCGTGGATTTGAATCCTTGGATTCCTTGCTGTCCCCAGCCATCTGTCTATTTTAAATTTTCTAAATAAACAACAGAGTTCCTAAATTCCATCCACCTGTTCTCCAGATACAAAGGCGGTCTACTATCATAATCAATTTTTAATTTCCATAACTCAAATGTTCCCATCATATCATCATATAATTGTGCCACATGACTCACAATCATCCTTTTTGTTATTTTGTCATCAAATTTAGGGGTTTTGACAACAAAACTAAATATGTCCTCATCTATCAACCATTTCAGTTCTATAATGGCTGTATCTTCCCCCTCTGAAAATATCAAAGATTTTTCAGGTGTAACATCCATTGCCTTAACAACCTCCTGATTGTTTGATTTTCATTTGCGCAACTAACATTTTACAGTCTTTAAGATGCAATCGATTTACTTTGCCAATTTGATAGCTGCTCCAGCCGTGTGAGATCCTGTCACACAATCATCCATGTAAAAATCCTCTTCTATTGCCTTAGCAGCAAGTGGATATTCTTCTTTTGCCCTCCTGGCAGTTTCTATGACCGACCTAACGGCAAGGTGATGCCGTTAATCCTAAAGTGACTACTGTAAGCCAATACTCCTGTAATCTTTGTGAAGAGTTCTCTCTCAAAAAAAATCGTTTGCAAGTTCCATTGACTAATATCCAGCCCTGATTAAAACATCTTTCTAAAGTCCGCATATATAGCAACTTTATGCCTACGGAATTGCATAATAGTTTCGTGTAAATCTCTTTGAAGCGCCGCGCCGGTCCCAGCGTTTAAATATCATTTAGTGACAAACTTGTGTCCCGCTTTACAACTTGCGTCGAGAACAATCCGATCATCCTTCGGAATACAATAATCCGGTATGTAATACACTATTTCCATTGATCTTGGCCTTTCCGTGGCTGACACAAGATGTCCGATTTGCAAACTCTCTCTCATTTTATCAAAGTAAATTTCTTTTATCTCCTGATTTTAAGCAAGACTTCTCTCTAAATACAAAAAGCGTCTTAAAGCACTTTCCCTAAAACTTCCTAGCTTTTTGATTCCTTCTCTTAACGGAATTTGTATGACAAATCCGCCTGATTCATCCCGTTTGAAAATATTTTTGAAATGGTTTTCAACTTACATTTCCTCTTCGGTCCATTGTGGACGTATGTACATTTATTTAGTCCTGTTCCCACAGTTTTTCCAAGAAGAGCTCTTCTTCTTTATATTGGATACATGTGATATTGACTGTCCAGTCAGATCATTCACCTGATCCGTTTGAGTTGCAAATATTATAACCCCTACCTGAGTTTGTATTAACGTTATACCCCTCATATCTCTCAATATAACTGACTATACCACCTTTGCAAAAAATCACACCCCAAAGATTAAATGAATCGGATCTGGTTTCCAAAATTCTGGATCCCCCCAGGGAATGTCAGTTGGATTATGAACCAACTCGTGATCTAAAATTAAGGATGGTACAATTAGTTCTCAATTACAATGTTTGGGTAAAACCCAAAAAATTCCTTCCATGTCCTCATGTCCTTGTGAGTTATACCAAGGAATTATCTTTAGTTTGATCCCTTCCGTAATTTTAAAAGGTGCCCCGTTGATACCCACAACCTTCCTGCTAGTGGACAACGTTGAGAGCTTGTACTCCTGTAATATCCTGTGATTTAAAATATTTGGTTTTGACCCAGTATCAAAAAAACTTCTTATTGGGCCATATCTAACTTCCTCTACCTCAAAACCTACTGCACCTGGCATAATATTAAGCTATACCAATTGTACTTAAAGGATCGAAAAGAAATAATAAAAATAAAAATAGAAAAGTAGGAATAATTTTCCTTGTATTTAAAAAATAAAATAAAAAAGAATTCCAAATTTCAATATCCCTATTTCTTCCTCTTTTCAAGGTTAGCTTGCATTTTCTCTTCCGGTTTGCTTCCTGCAGCCACCTGCTTTTTAACGATCTTTCGATGAGTCAGGGCTTCCTTTTCCCCTGCATGTTGTCTACTCTAGCTTACTCCATCCGTAGAGCCAGAATGTTGCTTTGCTCGTTTGCTGCTTACTTGGACACCGATGCTCTTTTTTTTAAATAATTACTGCAGATGTTGCGTAGTAACACAAATTCTCTCCATGCATTATAATTCAAGGCACTGAACTCCGGGCAGAAGTTCAACTGGCGCGTTCTATCCCGCATGCATCGTAAGGTCCTTGTGGTGGCAATGACCTTGATGAACTTTCTGGCCGTGACGACTGTACCGATCTCCTATAGTCACCAAGAGATCTAGCTCCTGCTGTTGTTTGCAAGCTGGATTGGCTCCTTTGCATCGATCCATTGGGTTCCAAAGCTTTCGCCACGTATTTTTAATGTCGTGCTGCTGTACAGGAAACGTCACGCTGAAATTAATTTTATATTTTCGGGTTCTCCTCATTCGTGGGTACCGGTGTTTGCTCCTGCCTCGCTTATTCCCTTAGCTGTTTTTTCTATGAAAATTTGGTTGGCCTTCTCCCAATTTTGTAGGAGTCTATTTGTTCGAATCAGTAGCAACCTGCGACACTGAACTCCAATCCTCCGATTCAGCAAATAACAGCGATCTTTTAATAGCCCGTTGGAGCGATATCAATTGCTTGTCTCCTGACTCGCTGGTTGCTGGAGCGGCCTGCTCTTTCTTTCCGTTTGCTTTTTTGTGGAACGAAAAACCTGAACCTGAAATATTTCCTGCTCAAGATTTAATAAAAATCAAAAGAAAGTACAAAAGAAATCAATCAATCAAGTTACATTTCCTTTGACTAATACATTCTAATTTCCATTTTCTCCTGAAAATTTAGAAATCATTTTAAAAAAAAATATTCTCCTGACTATTCCCCCTTCTCTGCAAGGAAAATAGAGAACACTTTGCACAGAACCTTTCTAGATTCATGTTGAAAGAAAACGCAAAAAAAAAATTTTCTTTTGCTCAATTAATGCTAGCGATCATGGCATCTCTGTGTGCGCGCTGAACATCCATCCGCTCCTAATTCTCTGGGAAAATTTCCTTATCCTTCCTAGAATATTATTTTTTGTTTCCAAACATGTTTTCATCTTTAATTCTTCCTAGTATATCTTCCTAGTTCCAATTTATATTTATAAATATTCTTTATAACCCTCCTTGTTAAATCTCTCTATTCGATTTGCTAATATATGTATAAATATTTTCCTCTGTGTTTATGGACATTTCACTTCCTAGCTAAATTTCCTTTGGTTTTCTTATCACATTTTCCCAGTGCTTATGAACACCTCTCTGCCGCCTAGCCACAATTCATTCATTCATTTGAGAATAAATTTTTCACTGTGTTTCACTAGATTCTTAGCAATTAATATTATATTGGTTTGTGAATATATTTTTCACTGTGTATATGAACACTTCCTAGCTACCTAGCAATTAATATATAGGTATTCGTTAGAGAATATATTGTATACTGTGTTTATGAACACTATTTTCCTAGTCTCCTAGCCCTTGATCATATATTCGTATGAGAATATATTTTTCCATTGTACGAAGTATGAATACTATTTTCCTAGCTTCCTAGCCATTGATCATAATATCCGTATGAGAATATATTTTTCCACTGTGTCTAGACAGAGACACAGAATTTCTCAGCTTCCTAGCAATTGGTATTTGTATGTATATTCGTCTGTGAATATATTTTTCCACTGTTGTCTATCTCTCCTCGATTGTTAACTGGCGTGCAATATGAGTGTGTGTGAAAGAGAAAAAAACGAGTTTGAATTTGAACACAATACACAATACATTCCTACTCTCTTGTCCTCAAGAGAGAAAGGAATAACTTAAAAAATATTTTGGCATCAAAAACCATATATCCATTTTCTCTTTTCGGCAAGAGAAAGGAGAAAAACGTTAAGATATCTTGTCCTCAAGATGAAGGAAATCTCTTATCTTTGCGATTTTTACTTGATCTCCGGAAACTTGAGTTCCAATATTTTCATTTAAATAAATTTTCTATTCTTCCCAGAACATACAACTGAATGAGCTGTAATGACAACTAGAGTTCGACCTGAACACTTTTCCTTTTCCTTCCTACCTACATACACATACTAAATAGTTGTCATATTTCTCCTGAATTTTTCTTCCGCCGTCCTCGGCAATTCCCATTTATTTACTTATTTCCTCCTGGAAAAGTTATGACTTGTCCCCAAGAAATTATATATTTGCTTTGTGCTAGCGGTCATGGCACTATATGAAATGCTCGCACGTAACACTTTTTCCTTTTCTAGCGCTAGAACTTCCATTTCTAATCCTTTAGAATATTTATTAATTCTTCCTAGAATATTTATTTTCTAATCCTTTAGAATACTCCTCAATTCTTCCTGGAGTAGGTATGTGTATGTGTATGTTATGTGATATACGCGTCACTGTACTCGCCTTGATCATCATATTTTTCCTAATAAATTGTTTTAAAATAAAATTCAATTCAAGCACTTCCTAGTGTGATCTTGATATCCAAAGATTATTTTTCACGCACTTCTTATCTTAACCCTACAAACTACAATCTCACACCACTCAATTAATGCACGTAATATTTTGTTCACTTTTTCTCTTCTTTTTTCCATGTATGTACCTACTTTTGAATTTACCCCTTTTTTCCTGTTGAACAACATTTTGTTCACAATGTAGCTCCGCTGAGTACATAAAAATAAACTGCATATTGAGACGCTACGCTGTGGCTATGAATATAGAAATGAATACCAATGTACTACATATAGATAACTACCTAGCGAGATGTGGTGGTTGTAAATCACCGAAAAATGCTGGAAATGGTGGTTGTTTGGCACCGAAAAGTTTATTTATTTTATCAAATGAAAATATTCTTAGATTGATGTTTTATTAATGGGCAATGATTGATTTTCGATTGCAATTAAGAATTAACTGAATATTATTGTTAAAAATAGTTTTTGTTTGTGATCACCACTTACAAACCATAGTTATGTCTGCGTGATTCCATTTTTTGGCTCCTGCGCAATTCCTTTGTTGAATTTTTCCTTGTAGGTACCTCCTGGCGCTGGTTCCATTATTTAGTACACTTTGCACTTTACACTCCGATTTTTTTTTTTTTTTAAACACTACCGACTCAAAGGACCAAAATGTATATTCCTTTCATTAAAACACAAAACACGGTACGATTTTGTTGTGTGAAAAATATATATAAAAAAACACACAATTTATTTTCTCCGGTTTAACAGAAAGAAATACACGAGACACGACTTGCCTATCTGATAGACAGAACAAGACTAAAAAACTACCCTTGTCTCTTATTCTAAAGTATACAATTCAAAGAGAGACATAAATAACTACTGCATAGTTCTAGGGCTATTGAAAACACGAATGGTTTAAGTTGCCATTCGTAACAATAGCTTTCTAAGACTGGAATTTTTTCTGCGATTTTCTGAAGTGCTATGCTTGGCTTCATGTCACTTGATAAAATCGTTGTGTTATCGGCGTAAAGTAAACAACATGGATCACTCGTCATAAGGTTGTCGAGTGGAAGGTCACTTAAATATATATTAAAAAGTGTTGGACCAAGAATTGAGCCTTGAGCTACACCCGAAAGAACTGCGAATTTGTCTGAAGATTCTGATCCTATGGAGATGGATGTGAACCTATCTTCAAAAAAACTTTGCACCATTCGAATTAGAAAATCCGGGATTCCTATTGTTAGGAACTTGAAAATCAGTCCCTTATGCCATATGTTGTCGAAAGCCTTTTCCAAATCTATGTCCAAAGCTATTGTTGTCTTTTTCCCCCTTAGATTCTGAACAACTTTATCATGAAGAACTAGCAGTGCGTGATCTGTTGAATGGGCCTTTTTAAATCCAAATTGGTTTTGTGGAATCAAATTTGATTGCTCACAAAATGCGTTCAAGTGTCCCAACAACACTTTTTCGAAGAGTTTTCCAATGTTTGGAAGTAAGGAAATAGGACGAAAATCTCTTATATTCGTCGAGTTTCTCGATTTAGCAATGGGCAGTAACCTGGCATTTTTCCAAATTTTGGGAAAGTATCCATTGTTCAAACAATGGTTGAAAATGCACGTAAGGACTACATCAAGAGAGTAGGGACATTTTCTCAAAACATAATTGGAGATATTGTCTACTCCAGCAGATCTTTTATTGTTTAATTCTTGTCTCAAACAGTTCACTTGAGTTGGAGAGGTAAAAGGGTGTTCGTTTGGGGATACTGCATTAAATAAGGGAGAGAAAGTTTTTAAATGTTTATTTGCTTGTCCCTCCCGAAACTGACTTGTTTTAAGATAAACTTGACTGGTAAGGCTTTGATCATAAATTGGCGTTTTTTCAGAGTAGAGTTGTGAATAAAAATGTTTAAAAGCTTCTAATTTGCTTTCAGTACAGTTTAATTGGATTCCGTTGTATTCCAATATATCCTTTCTGACATCCGTGCCAAAAAATTTTCGTCCGGTAAGTCTGTCAATCTCCTTGAAAGCCTGAGGTGAAGGTCTTATTTCTTTAAGTTTCGACTCAAAAATATTGTTCATGTCTATCCTTACTCTATCTTTAATTATTTTACTCAAGCACTGTATTTTAGAGTGAAGTTGCTGGTATTGAGAGCTTATTCTGTTGAGGTTCCGATGAAACAATCTCTTTAGTTGCCTAAGCCATATATTCCTCAATTTGAGTAGTTTCTTCGTTAATTCAGAAATATTGTGGTATCTCAAATTGTTTGGCTGGCGGATTTCCGAGTGGTTTTCCGTGCAGGCTACTATTTGATCATTGATCTGACATATTAGGGAGTCTATTTCCGAGTTACATATAATTCTATCTTCAGGAATATTTATATGAGAGAGACCGCTATGCAGTTGAATCCTAAAGGCATCCCAATTAGTCTTTTCAAAGCTTACATACTTTTCTGGAGCTTGCAAGAGGGGCGACATAGACGTAAAATTAAAGTCTAAAGAAATTCCGAAATGGTCGGCAAGAGAAGGAAATGTGTTACATCTTGGCGGATGCGAATCACTCAGAGAAGATGAAATAAGAAAATAATCTAAGATTGAAGAAGATCTGGGGAACGTTGGGCTATAAGAAGAAACAACATCTAGACTCAGATATGGACCATTAAAGAACCACCTGTGAAAAGTGTTTCCGTTTCTGTTATTTGTTGAATCACCCCACTCTGAGTGTCGGGCATTTAAATCACCCCCAATAATTGCTGCATCAAATGTTTCAATAAGAGCATAAAGTCTGTCAAGTTCTCTTTCTAGGGCCTGACTAGCACTTGATGGAATATAAATACTTCCAATTAGGGTTCTCTTAATTGATCCAGAAGCGTTTTGTAGAGTTATTGCTGCCAAGGTTACTGAGAATATGTTACTTTGAAATGGAATACTACTATATTTATAATGTTTATCTAGGATTATTGCAGTACCTCTACCAGAATCATTTCGTACTATACTGAAGCCGTCGAATGACGGTTTATGTCTAGCACTAAGCCTTGTTTCAGAGAGGAAGCATATTTGCGGTTTTTTGTCTTTAAGGATTTTATAAAGTGCAAGTCTTCTTTCATGGGAGATAATTGAATTAAAATTTGTTGATATTATTTTCATGTTACTTGCCGCCATCATATCACAATAGAGGCGACAAAGTCGAGATATGCGAACATTTTCTCTTCTTGTGTTTTAAGCTGTTGGTAGCTAGGCCAAAATTGTCTTATTCGGACTAGTAAATCTTGAAATGAGATATTAAATAATTTTTTCGCTTCATTTAAGAAGTTATTAAGGTCACCTGTGGAAGTTGTATTGCTAACGTCACTAACTTTTGCTTTTTTGGGTCTTTCTCGGGTTGTTGGCTTAAGAGAGGTTTTTGCAATGTCAGCAAAAGAAATGTTTGTGTTACAAAAAGCATTCACATCGTTTTGAACATCAATTCTAATATCTTGGGTTATTTTTTTTGATCTCTGCATGAGAGCTTCTTTTTTGTTTTTATATTTAATGTATGCAGGGCATTCTTTTGAGCTGGCTGCATGCCCTGTTTGGTCACAGTTGACGCATACAGGAGTAGGCACCTCTTTGTTAGCCTCTTGTAAGCTTTTCATAGATGTTATGCATGCCTCTGAGTCATGAGATTTTCCACAAAGTACGCAGCGACTTACATACGCACAACATTCTCCCGAATGCCCAAATCTTTGGCACCGGTAGCATCTTATAACTAACCTACTGTGCTTCTTTTCCCAATACACCCGTTGAAAAAGTAAGTACCTTACGCATGTCAGTTCCTTAAGTGATTCGCCTTGCTCTAACTGCACTGAAAAAATGTTAAGTTTAATATTTTGCTCTTTCGTTCTTGCTGTAGAAAAGGGAGAAACTTTAAGAATTTTTACGTTTGGGGCAGCATCGCTCAAAGCTTTTTTAACATTCTCTATAGGTGTATCGCCATCGAGACCCTTCAACAAAATCGAAACTCGCTTGCATTCTTTTGAGGGGAATGAATATGCTCCAATTCCAGTTCCGCGTAGTCTTTCGACAATTACCTTTTGAACTTCAAAGCTACTTACATAGACCTTAGTTTTTCTATAGCCTAGATTTACATATTTGTGTTTTAGATCGGGAATATTACATTGCAGTGCATTAAGCTCTACGACTTTGTTTATTAATTCACAATTAGCCCCAAATATATATATAGGTGGGCAAAATGAAACGTTTTTTAAGTTAAGAGAACTGGAGATGTTAGTGGAAGTGTTAGTAGATTTTTTTTCATTAGATTTGTTAATTGTATTAGTATTAGCTACTTCTGGTACTGATACACCATCCATTAAAGGTGCGTAAGTGTTGTTGGATAGGTTTCCATATGTTGACAGGTGATCTAAATCATCCGATGTGTTTTTTCTTTTTTTTTCTGCATTTGGTTGATAATTACCTGCAGCTCGCCTAAGATTGCCGATCACAGTCAGGGATGGCCGAATAAACTACACTACATTTACTACATCATTAACTACGTGTAGTTAATTCAATAAACTACACGCTTTATTTACTACAATTTGTTACATTTGCTACATACACGTAGTTGACGTAGTTAATATAGAAAAAAAGAGAACAGTTCAAACTACGTCTGCTACATTATCTACATTTAACTACATTTAACTACATTTAACTACATTTAACTACATTTAACTACATTTAACTACATTTAACTACATTTAACTACATTTAACTACATTTAACTACATTTAACTACATAAACTACATAAACTACGTAGCAGACGTAACAAATGTAGTTTTTTCTAAAAAGTGATAGTTCGGCCAACTCTGTCACAGTTGTCCATTCGTTGGCCTGCGTGGAGTCTTCCTCATCGTTATCATCCATTATCAGATCTTTGCGTGTGCGTTTCTCTCTTATTGGCTGAGAGTCGATATATTTTTGCATGTGGCTATCAGACACGGACGGGAGGGAGCTGAGAGCTGCTGAATCAAGAGAAGAGCTCTTCAATTGTGTTCTAGATATGCTTGAAGTAGTCTATCACTATTGCTAAGTGTTTGTGTATAGATTTTTATTAATCTCATTTGAGTTTATGTATGGATTTTTAGTTATCTCATTTGCGGGTGTGTATTTTTTTAAGTTGGTTGAATTAATGTTGAATTCATCACGTGAAATGTTATTTTTTTCGGCACTTGATAAATATTCCAGCTCTGGAGCTGGGATATTAGCACTTATTTGTTCACTTTTCTCCACTTTTAAGAGTCACTGTCTCGGGGGGGAAAAATTTATTTATCTGCGGTCAAAGCCGCTTATTAATAGGGGGAAAACAGAAGTTGTTTCGGTAGGTTACACACGTCCGTACTTTACAGCAGGTTGATCGCAACTCCGCAAGTAAATGATATTTATATGCGTTTTAAAAGCTAGGCAGTTTCATTTGAAATTATAATTGGAATTAGAAACTAGATAGCAATTCATTTTTTAGCATTCATTTGCTCTTGCCAATGGCCGAACTAGAAAAGCAGCCACTTTTCGTGAACGCGTTAACTAAATAAAGTCACTTCGAAGTAAAATAAAACATAAAAGGTTTTCGTTGATTGTCAAAATCAAATGTGTAAGCACTTGTTTTTGTAGGAAATTAGTCAACCAAAGAATTGGACTACTCTTTAGCTTAAAATATTTTATGCTATAAGAAATTCAATCGAGAAACATCATTTCGCACCACCCACTACCCCATGCACATTATGCCTCATTGCCTTAAAAAACCACAGTTGGTTTATCCAACCAGAAGGGGGTTACAAAAAACGAACATACATATTCAAATTCATCGGCTCTAAGTGTCTTCACGTACCAGACAAACGGTCACAATTTTGTAAAGACGTCTAATAATCTTTGACCAGTACATGGCCGGTGCAAGGCAAACTCAAACTGTGCTCTTAAAAAGGGCGACTGAAAAGTCAAGTATTGCAGGGGCGCATTTTAAGACAGGTGTCTTCATGCCTATAATCCTACATTCCTTAATGCTCCAACCAATGTGTTTTAGATAAAACAATTTCATTCATCTCTGTTTGGCATGTAGGAAAGTATACACGAAACCATGAAAATAAATATCTCTTCTCCAGGACCCTTGATTCTGCATGATTTGTCTAATTTTTGAATAATTTGCTTCACAATTTACCAGTCACTTTGTAGTCTATCACTTCAAAGAGTATAACATTTGATTTGCATCCAGCAGCAAAGTCCTCAGACTGGCCCTGTTAACATTTCAACTGGTAAGGACGATGACAGACTGAGTGTCATTCTTTTTATTTAATATATGTCCCACAATCTCGCAATTTAGGTACATTGATGTGCAATTCCACAATGTCTTCTGCCTGATGCGTGATGCCCAAGAACTATTTTCTGAACTGAGGACTAATATGTTTATTGAAATGTTGACCAAAAGTCATTTAAAGTCTGAAACTATTCAAATAAACTAGAGCGCTTTTATGAGACACGAGTATATTACGCTTAAAGCGCAGCATAAATTTAAAATCTGTGTAGACAACAGCATGAATTTAAACCAAGAATATTAATGGAGATAGATGTAACTTCCACTGTCCTTAAGTGATGATGGTTGACAGCTTCGGTCTAACATTATTTTAAGGCCACAATGTGATCTAGTGGAATAAATATCAAACCCAGTTGCCCAGAAGGATGTTATTGTTATTGCAGTAGTTATTTAGATAAGATAGTTATTTCAATGATACTCAACTAATGGCTTACGGCTCGGCGGTTGTCACTTGGGACGTGAGGATTCCAAATTTGGTTATTCTGAATTTTAAGCTTGAGGGCGATTTATTTCACACAGAAAACGATTACTTTAGTGAGGAGAGTTAAGCAGTTATAAGGTCGCCGGAACGGAAATGATTAGTTTACAAATAAATGTCCTTTTAAGCCGTTTGATGGGTGTTTAATGTAATTTTATCCTTGGAAATAGTTTTTTGTCGCTTATAATTAAAAATCCTTAAACAAAGTAAAGGAAAGCGCGTTTACTCAACGCGCGTCCTCAATCTCTGCTAACTGAAAATTTATTCCACTATGGTAGATATTTAAGTTCTTGCAATTTGGTTGTTGTTTGAAAAGACATCAGTCTCTTTTTCCTGTACATCTTCTCAAAAAGAGAAGTGTGGTGATTTCTTGGCTTAGCGTTTTTTAAGAACCGAAATTAGGGAGGCCGAATTACGGCACTCGTTATCGAATTACTCGTGACGGAATTAGATTAGATTAGATTGATTTTATTTTCATCATTTCTTAACATTATTTATAAATAACAAAATCAGAATTAGCATGACAATGCCGTCTGCCAGGTTGACAAGTTAAAATTAATATAATATAAAGCTTATTGGTTCTACGATAATGTTAAAAAGCAAGAAATTATTAGACAAAAAAACATAAGTAACCGTATATATACAATAATTATTTGACTTCGATGAGTTTTTAGAAGCTTTCGCTGAGTATTCTGTCACGATAGGTTTTTGCCACTTTGCAATACGTGAAAAGTTTTTCCACCGACATATCGTTAAGAAGACTTATCATTTCCACTTCCGTGAGGTAACTAGATCCCAGGAAGACTCTCCTGCTTTCTACCAGCACAGGACATTTTCCTAAGAAGTGAAAAACATCTTCTCTTTCTCTTAGGTTGCATAAACTACATTGTCCAGGACGATCCTCTCTATGCGGAATATAGTTAAGATGCATGAGCCCAAATTCATTCCCTATTTATACAAATTTATTAAGCTCCATTTCTGGCTATCGAACAATCGACTACACTTCGATATCCGATTAAACGCTTCATCATCACATTCTTTTGGGTGAGCGCAAATGACCTATATCATAAACAAATGCTCATACCCAAAGACTATTGCTGTGACATAAACAGCGCGCATGCAGTCAAAGCAATATGATCCCTTATTACTTCTGTCGGCTGGCAGTGGCCTGCCGTTGGGAATCATATTGTTCCGAGTACAATGCACTCTATGGATACACAAGCAAGTCAAGT
Source organism: Melanostoma scalare (assembly GCA_949752695.1). Classification (NCBI taxonomy): domain Eukaryota; kingdom Metazoa; phylum Arthropoda; class Insecta; order Diptera; family Syrphidae; genus Melanostoma; species Melanostoma scalare. The sequence continues at coordinate 45,863,303 of OX456985.1, forward strand.
GTTATGTATTTCTATGCAATGTAGCCGAATGTGAGAGGATTGGATATCGAGGCACAGTCGAAGGTTGACAACCTGTTAATAGTTGTAGAGCATTTAATTACGAGGTCGTTGGCTGTGACTCCTTCACAACTTTGAGAATATAGTCTATGTTTAGTTTGAGGGTTTGAATAAAAAGCGGTGATAGTCCAGTTTCCAGAAAAACCATGTAATTTGGTGTGTTGTAGGGTAGATGAAATATTCTTTTAATAAAGAATCTTAGTAGTTTCTCCACACTCTCGTACTGTTTGTATCCCCAAACCTGCGCTGCGTAAAGCATAATAATTGTGACGGAATTATGTCAATTTGGTATTACCGCTCACGTTATCGAATAATCTAAGTACCACAATTTGGCACTCTCTTATCAGTAATCTAACGAAAATTCATTGGACGCATGAAGTGCTCACTGAATACTCTTGAAATGAAAATATAAGAAACTTCGTGAACGTTTTTCCTCGTATTTATAACGAAGGCAGGTTACTTTATCCCATTCAAAGTAAATTTATTAATAATAAAGCGCCTAATCAATACAAATAAGTAACAAACCATATCGAAAAAGTAGGACCTATTCGTTCAAACCTATCACTTTCGTTGCCCATATGCACATGCATCGGAAGATATAATCTCAACCGTCTAGGTAGCAATTAACAAGAATTCTTTTAACAACACCACTCGAGTGCATTTTATGTTATGAAATGCTCATTAAAACTTGCCTCACTCCAAAGAGTATAACTATTGATTTGCATGTAGCAGCAAAGTCCTCAGACTGGCCCTGTTAACATTTCAACTGGTAAGGAGGATGACAGACTGAGTGTCATTCTTTTTATTATTTAATGTATGTCCCACAATTTCGCAACTTAGGTACATTGATGTGCAATTCCTCAATGTTTTCTGCCTGATGCAGATGTATCGCTAGTGTTGGCTGCGGCTGCGACAATGGTACATCCGCTTAACCCAAGTATCAGACCCAAGGAAAACTCATGGTTTGATTCGAGCTGTAAAGGTTATCAGCGTTAGAGAAGTAAGCTTCCGACGATACAAAGTCAACCCAACTGAGGAAAATCGGAAAAATTTTAAACAAGCCAGGAAAGCCAGCAACGTCCATATTCGACGAACGAAATTCTTGCATGTTCAAAAATTAAGGCAAAAAATACTACGATGTCCCAAAGGTAGTAAAAATTTTTGGTCGTTTGTTAAAAACATCCGGAACACAACAACATCTTCTGATCCAACGCTCGTTTCCAACGACACACCCTTTGTTAGCTCTTTTGAAAAAGCTAACTTTTTGCGAAGCAGTTCGCCGCCAACTCAACGCTTCCAGAAAGTGTTATGGCTCCTCCAGAACTTGAGTGCGTGAATGATTCCATGGAACCAATCTATTTTCGCACTCGTACAGTGGCAAGAATCTTGAAAGATCTCGACATTCACAAATCCGCTGGCCCGGATAGTATCCCTGCTATAGTTCTGAAGAGGTGTTCTTCCACGCTTTCAAAACCACTGCTTAAGCTTTTCCATCTGTTCTACTCTACAGGTCTCTTCCCGAGTGGATGGAAAACAGCATTTGTCCAGCCAGTCCCTAAAAAAGGCGAATCTTCCTCACCCTCAAAATACCGTCCAATTGCACTAACTTCCCTTCTTTCTAAGGTCATGGAAACGCTGATCAATTTATCAGCTTAAGAAATATATCGAAGAACGAAAGCTTCTTAATGACCGACAGTATGGCTTTCGTTGCAATAGGTCCACTGGTGATTTGATTTTACATCTCACCGAACAGTGGCACAAGTCGTCTTTACATCGATTTGGAGAAAGTAAGATTATTGCGCTTGATATTTCAAAAGCATTCGATAAAGTTTGGCATCAAGCTCTTTTATCTAAAATGCGATCATTTGGTTTCGATGAGTTTCTTCTTCGCTGGTATAGTAGCAACCTTTCTAACCGTTCATTACTAGTAGTTTTGGAAGGCTATAAATCTGAAACCCACAAATTAAATGCTGGTGTGCCCCAGGGCTCCGTTTTGTCTCCGACACTTTTTCTAATTTTCATTAGCGATCTTCTGTCTGAAACTACTAATCCATTAAATTGTTTTGCCGACGACAGTACCCTCAGCTTTTCATATTCGTTCTTAAGCTCACATCCCTCCTCTTCGGATGTGGAACTAGGGCGGCAACGTATGTTAAGTTCATTAAATTCTGATCTAGACAGCATTGTCCAGTGGGGAATAAAAAACCGCGTAGAATTTAAAACTTCAAAAACTCAATTCTGTCTTTTGTCGTTGAAGCGAAACTTACCTCCCTTGCCACTATCCATGAGTGGCTCTAACATTGTTAAAACAGAACTGCTTTCAATCCTCGGTATTTGCATTACCAACCACCTCTTGTGGAATAACCATATATTTGACATCGCCAAAAACGCTGCAAAGTGCTTAGGCTTTCTTCGACGATGCGAGAAATTTTTTTCACCCAATGACCTGGCTGTCATCTACAAAACGTACATTCATCCTAAGATGGAGTATAACTCCCATATTTGGGCAGGTGCTCTTTCAACCCACCTCAATCTTTTGGACAGTGTTCAGAGAAGAGCCTTTAAAATAATTGGAGATACGAACACCATTGAAACTTTCACGACACTCGAACATCGTCGTAATGTTTCTTCTCTCTTCTTATTTTTTGTTTTTTTATAGACAGTGCTCTTATGAGATTGCCAGCTGCATACCTACCCTTAAACAATTCAACCGTAATACTAGCGCTTCTAGGAATGCCCATCAGTTTACCCTTGAGTCCATTTCGGACGTACTGTTAAATACAGAGATTCCTTCTACAGCCGTACCACGCGAATGTGAAATGTATTGCCCAGCTCTTTTTTCCCTCTCATTACAATCTTCTGAAATTTAAAACTAATGTGTATCGGTATCTCTTTTCAAACTCTCTCCCTTTTTCCTAACGCTCGTACTGTGTTACTTAACATGTTAAGGGTAGTCACAACGCTTGAGTGGGCCCAAATTATAAAAAAAAAAAAATCGGCATAGGTACCTACTCTTTCTAACATTTCTGTCTCACGAACAAATTCTCCAATACTGGCTTCCAGTGCGTCAATTGATATATTGTCGCTATAGACATGAGCCTTAACATAGCCGCGTAGGAAAAGTATAGAGATGAATTGGCCCAATCGTGAAATAAACTGTTCACTGAACTAGTCTTTCGATTGGAAAGAAGCACCCCTACGATGACGCGATGGATCTCAAAATATAAAGGAGTTGAAGATTTTGAGAAGCTATTTCGTCGCCCTAAAATTGGGTTGCCGTAAACGCCAAAATTCGTTTTTTGAGTTTGATATGCAGTCTTATGTTTTCGAGGGTGCTCTTTTCAAATTTTTCATCCTCTTTGCTCTATCTCTTTCCATTGCGGAGATATTCGGTTTGACGTATATGCACCGAAATCATTAAATTCAGGTATTATTTTGACGTAAACACCAAATTTTGGCAAAAAATTTCAAAATTTCCATACAATTTTCCAAAATTTTATTGCAAGAATTGTTTTGACGTACGTTCTTTATCTTCCAACGTACGCCGTAAAAGGAAAAAATATTTTTTAGTATTGTTTTGACTTATGTGTATACAAAACGATGACTTAGATATGCACGTACGTCACTAAATAAAAAAAAAATTGGCGTACGCCGTGCATACTAGGGTGGAGTGAAAATTTTTTTTTTAAGCTTTGTTACTCCTGTATCACCAATGGATGACCGGCATTCTTAGAGGCATAAAAAAAAATTTCAAGTTTCTAAGTTAACATCTTAAGGTGTCGCATCAAATTTCAAAGTTAAAGAAAATATTAAAACTTATTTTTTTTATAATTTTTATTTGAGACAAACTATTTATCAAAATGAAAATTTTGAGGCTTAAAATTAAGTATTGTTTTCATAAATAAACAAAATATAATATATAAAAAAATTTTAACATTCGGAAGCTGAAGCTACAGACTCCTCTTTTTGCTTAAAAAATTGTGATTTTGTGTCGAATACTGGTATGTCCTGCCTTGCCTTTATCCTCGTGCGATTGAATCTATCTCTTACCTCTGGCCCACAAACAGATGAAGAAGTCTCCGTTCTACTGCCTGAGTGTGGCAAGGATACGATTTCAAATAATTTGTCACCTGAAGAAATCATACTTGATATTTCTGCGTCACTATATTTCATTTTTCACTTTTGGCATTTTTCTAACATTTTCCCTTTGGTCCCAGAAAAAGTGTTGGGTCCTGTAGTTTTACCATCAAGGCTGGTAAATAAATGACGAAGTGGTAGTTAATTTGCATGTAACAAGCAAACAAACCTTTGTAAAGGATGTTTTTCTAATAAAGTTATGACTCCATTTTTATGTCCTGTATTCACAGCGGTACCGTCACATTCAATAGCTACCAAATACTGCCGATATTCAAACTTTGACTCAAGAAACTCAATTATATGTTTTACAATAGCCGTGGCTTTTCCAGAATCAACAGAAAGATGCCCGATATATTCCGAACCAGGTTCCGAAATCATTTAAAAATGTTATTCAGTAATATTCCTCCGTTGTGAGATACTGCCACTTTTAGTCATGATTTAAGTTTTATCTTTACGACCATCAAAGTAAATAGCTGTCAAAATGTGTTTGCTCTCAAAGCTTTGTAAATCATTGCAAGCCTTTTCCGCTCTCTACGCATTTTACTTCGATCTATTCGGCCCTATCGAGGTAACCGTCGTCGGAGCGGAGTTTTCTCCGCAACGGATCTTTTTTCGGAGATTCAATTATGCTTCGAAGTAGTTGTCGTCGTAAGAAATTTTTCACAAATGCGGCAATGCATTGTATTCCCAAAACTAAAACCTCCGCAATAAAAACTTATTGGAGAACGTCGGATCGTACGATCGGAGAACTACCACGAAGCAAAATGTCTCCGATCGGAGAGAATTCCGCTACGACGGTTACCTCGATAGGGCCGATTACTTTTGACGAGTTTTCAGTGCTGATAACACCTTAATCCAACTAATTATGCAGAAGATTGGTTATTTATTATAATAGGAAATCAATCTGGCAACTTCTATTTGTTGATGGCTTATAATGGGAATTGAAGCCTTTTCCAAATTTTTTCAATATCAGCGGCAGTCATTTCACACAAAACTTTCACTGCAGGATCTTTACCATTATTCATCTCCAGTAAGTCATTTCTTAACCAGAAGTAATACTTTATTTATCACAATAAGTTGGTAACACATTATCACTTAGTTTTATTGGATTGCCAAACAAGGGGCATCGTAAGTCTTTTCGAGTTTTTGGCATTTTATCGACGAATAATCAAATTTTTTTTACATTTTGAAATGAGAAAGTTTAGAAAAATTATGCAAAGACGGACAAGTTAACCCTTTAAAATAACGTAAAATATAAGTTTTATTACATATAGACACAATAACATTGACCTGCTAGTACACTCACGATAGACGTAAAAATAATTTTTTTTTTCTTCAAATTACCTCATGGCGCGCCACCTGAAAATAAAATCGTAGGCTTTTGATTTTTTGCATGAATAAAGCTTTTATTTACGGTCATCGATTAATGACACAGGAAAAGTGAATTTCCAAAAAAAAAATTTTTTCCCCAAATTCACTCCACCCTAGTGCATACGGTTTTACTCTGAACGAAGAAAAGTATAAATAAAAAGTATAATAAATAATAAAGATAAACTTTTCTTAAATACTCTCTCAATAAACTATTATTTTAAATCCACCCGAAAAAATACTTGAAATTCATAAACACATAAAAAGCTTCCCCACAGTAGAGTCTCATTACTGCAGGGCAAAGCCGATCGAAAATATTTGGAATCTAACTTAAATATCTCAAAGATATACTCTTTGTATCAGGAGACGACGAATGAACCTAAAGGAAATCCTACTAGTAAGGAAATTACAGATTATGATGGTCGAAAGGGACTAAAATCGAAATGACTTGGAGCCAAAAAATTAAATAGTTTGCTTTGATCTTCAAAGCGTTTTTTCGCTTCCGAAGGGAAACGCTTCTTCTTTTTACTACAAACGAAAACTAAGTGTTTTTAAACTGACGTCAAAACTTTGCTCCGCTGACAAAAAACCAATTATAACAGACTGTGCTCTATTGAGTGAAGTGCAAAGTAGTCGTTCTGGTAATGATATAGCCAGTGCTCTAATAAAAATACTAGAGCAAGTCATGACAGAACATCCTCTAGTCTCTAGTGGAAACACTAACATAATGGAGTGATTCAAACCAAAAATAAAATCATGTCTACAGCCCTTAATACTTTTCTGCACAAGTCACCGAGCTAAAAAACGATTTTTCACCACATTTTTATGTATTTTCTTCTCAATAACTTCTTTTCATTTCGAATATTCTATAGCTAATAGATTTTGTTCAGTTTTTTATTATTATTAGATTGCCGAATGCACATTTTTTGACGTATACGTGTATGAGTTTGCAAAATCTTTTTGATTTTGTGGCGTATACGTCAAACCTACTTTTTTAGTAAATTGTAAATATTTCAAAAACTAAAAGTATTTCATCCCATCTTCTTGCGTTTTTTGAAAGAAAATTTCCATATAGATATTGTGTAACAAAATCAAAAAATCCCAGCGGTTGGTTTTCATGTAGTTGGCTGCCAAACCTTTAAACCCAATTTCCCAAAAACTTAAAAATGGCGTATACGGCAACACAATATTAGGGCGACGATTTCCGTTTGTGTTCGAGACTCTTGACCAAATAAGAACATTGGAAATTGACGTAAGGAACTTAAAAAACGCTAGGATCTCTTCTTGATTAGCTTAAAGGATTATAAGTATGGTTTACCAACTCTCGTTGCCGTTAAGTCGTGAGTTTAAAAGAGTGAATTTAGAGTTGGTCCTAGCTATGAATCTCGCCAAAGATTTAAGGGATCAACTAAAAATTAAACGGGCAGAAGACGACTCATTTTCGAAAGTGTTTGAAGATGCAAAAAAAAAAAAATAGCTGAAGTCCTTGATATTGACGTTAAACATAAGAGAATAGTGAACCGACAAAAGAATAGTTCGAACCCTTCGGTTCCAAGTACAGAAGAATATTTTCGTGTTATGAAAACAATCCTTTTCTCGATTTCTGTAATGAACCTTGGAGAAAAATTTACAAACCATGAAAACATACTGGAAGGGTTTTCGGTTCTTTTCAAGGATTTTCGTCTGAAATATACAAAGCAGCTGAAAAATTTAATGAAAATGTTGAGTCCATCTTCTGTTCTTGAAGAATTAAAAACTTGGAAGAGATATTTGATCCGAAGGAATAATACCTATACCCACTTCCTCTAAGAATTCATTGGAAGCGCTCGATAGCTTCCAACCCCAAAGAAAACTTTCCTAACATATATGTATGTAAATATATATCTTCTAACAGGATATTAGCTACTCTGCCCGTTTCAACGTCAACTCCCGAAAGAAATTTCTCCTATTTAAAGGAGTAAAAACAACACAAAGAAGCGTGACCATCGAAGTGAGATTCTTAAAAATATGTCTTTTTTTAATAACAATAAAAAGGACAGAATTAAAAGGATTTTACTCTATGATAAATTTCTTAAATTAATATTATTTCACCTATTACATCAATATTTATTTTAGTTCATATTCAAAGTAATGCGCATAATACATATATTATTTCTTTAAAAAATACACTATTTCTTATGACATACATAATGAATTCAATGAAGTCTTATTACCTATTTGTTTTTTTTTAATTATTGAATCTTTTAAAAGATGCTTTTGAGTCAGAGCAGATTCGAGCAAAGTGTCAAAGTCAGCTGTTGACATTTCGCCACCTGAGAGTATAAGTGCCCCATAGACCACTTTTTCGGGAAACTGAGTTAATGATGCAGTTATACTAATTCGAATATTCTCTATCGTTTGGTCCTATTCCCATTGCTCTATCTCTATTATTAACAGAGTTACGAAACCCACTTTTGCTCTACAGACCACACATTTTTGGGTTCTCTTAGTGCTTATTTGCCTTATATCCAAAATTTGTACTACGTGAGGCAATTTTTGTAGAGAAGTTGAAATAACAAACACTTAGTGCTTAAATGCCCTATAGCAATGGGCAATGGATATAGAGCAAATTCAATTAAAATATATTGTCAGTGCTTAATTGCCCCATATCCACAGGAGCTAGGATATAGAGCATTTAAGCTCACATAATATATTACAATTAAGTAAACATTTAAGTGCTTATTTGCTCCATATCCATGGACAAATGTGCAGTCAGCTTGAAAAGTATAAATAGAAGCATAATTTTCGCGATCATTTCAGTAGCCAGAAGACAAAGTTGCTGTTCTACAAACAGCTCCTCAGACCAATCATCACTTACTGCTTCCCTGCTTGGTTTAGTATATCCAAAACCAGCATGAAAAAACTCGGAGCATTTGAGAGGAAAATTCTGAGGATTTGCACAGGACTCAACTTTGACCGTCAACGACAGAGGTATTTCAGTAACAAAAAGCTCTACGAATCATCAGGAATCCTTCCCCTCAACAGATTCCTTTTGAACAGTGCAAGGAAAATAACTAACAACCTGAGCAACCATCCCAATCCACTGGTGAGAAGCTTTACAACCGAAGAGAGACATCCCGAGCCGCGATACTTAGATATAATGGCACTACTGGGCGAAGAAATCATTTCAATCAATGACGAAGAGGCAATACCCTTTTACGAGGTAGCAGCCTCAGCTTACCACCGTGGCTAGAGGCCACACAAACCCCCTTCAACATAAAGACAACCAGATCTGAACAACCCGAGATTTTTTAAATCACCTTATAAATTTATATATTTTTCTTATCATAGGCAATAATTATAATTATTTTAGCAAACAAATCAATATTTAAAGTTAGGCCCCTTCTGTGCCAACAAAACAAAATATATCTAAATGTTATGTAATCTTAGAATTAAGAACCAATTGTATATATACATGTTCAATAAAAATAGTTAAACAGTTAAACAGCGATCATTTCAGTTGGTTTCGTGCTCTCGTGGAGTAAAGGTCAAAGGAGGAAAAAAAAATATGATGATGACATAATGAAAAGTTCTTAATTTCATTTTAATGTTTTTTTTTTAATTAAAATATTTTATTTTTATTTTATAACTTGAATTATAATTTTCTTTTTTTATTTAATAAAATGTTTGATAAAAAACACAAAAAACAGTCTTTGTTTCAAATCTATTTGTTGACTATGCTTTGATATTTCAGTTTTGGTGGGAATCTTCTTCAAAGACGAATTTGTAATCGTCTATCTCTGATTTTTTCAAAAAAGCAGCCATTAAAAACAATATGTTTTTAAAATATTGCAAAAAAAATAGAAAACGAGGTAAACAACAGGAAACAAATTTATTTTATGTAAGTAGAACTATTTAGCTTCACGTTGTCATACTACATAACGGAGTTAAATGTAGTTTTTTCTGACTTTTTAATTTTTATATTAAAGCATTTTTTTTTTTTTTTTAATAAACTGGACAAAAACAAAATTGGTGAAAAAAAATAAAAAAAAAAATATAATAAATAATCCCCTAATAAAGGAAGCTTCTACGAATGTTGAAGTATTTTAGTAACCCATTCCAAATAAAATTAAATGTATTTTTCTAGAAAATTTAATGGACCAAAAGTAGTTTTAAGTATTTTTCCTAATTTAGTGTTAAAAAAATGTGTCATTTTGAAAGGTTTCTCATTGACTTAAAAATAAGCTTATGTGATATAAAGAAGGACATACCCAAAGTATTTATACTAATGTTTATTTTATATTTCTATCACTAAAAATAAAATTTTAAAAATTAATAATCCTAGTAATTTTGAATTTTTTTAGTATTCTTGTTTTCTTTGACATTCCAATGTTTAGTGCACAAATGTCCTATATCCCATGGAAAAATGGAGTTTGGTTTTGATTCATTCACCCATCGTATGGAACAGGGTCCTATATCCATTTCTGACTTTTTTCGAACTTTTTTTTTTCTTTTTTTTACCGTAACAGTTTTCGACCCAAGGTTCACAAATTACAAAAGAGAAATGTTCAATTAGTATGTATAAACATTCAAAAGTCATATTAGTTAAGTAGAAAGTAACGCAATTATTTTTCAAACCTTAAAATTCGTTTTCTGAGGAATAATTTCAATGGATATGAGGCACTTAAACTCTCAGGTGGCGATTTGCTTCAAATATTTTTGTTTATATTTTGCGTTTAGCAATCTATTTGAAATCGAATTTAACTTGAAATCAATTGAATTAACATCGCATGTTAGTTTAGTTTTGATTCCAATGTTTCCGAACATAGATTTTTATTATAATAGGATACCAAACATAATTTTGCAAACTAGCTAAGGTCACAAAATGTTTGTTGCTTTCTTATCAGCTGACTTTTGGCACCAGCTGACTCTGCTCCAAGTTGCCTGACATTTTTCATGTTTCTGGCTCTGCTCTGAGCTGCGCTGCTCTGCTCTTTTCTCATTAAACACACTTAATAACAAATGCAATCCAAAACATAAAGATTCGAATTGAAAAACATCGTGATTTTTTCGAAGATTTATTTGTAAATGAAGGAGTGGTGATGAAGGTTAGATGTCCAGCTGATGTACCGCAAGCATCAGTTCTAGTCACAGTAGGTGTACATAAAGGAAGCGTATTAAGTTATCTGCTCTTTACTACAGTCAATGACTACCCGCTGGAAGATAAGTATAGGTACAGAACACCAAAGTATATAAATGTATGTACATACTACATATACATATTTCTGAACGTTTTTATAGCCCTGCTTGGATTTTACAAATCGAGTTTCGACTGCATCATGTCTTTTCGCACACTGAACGCGAAAATCATCAGAATTTTTAATTCAGTCATTTGTAAACTTTGAACTATTTTTTGAAAGCAAACCTGGCTTGTGTCAGTTAATTAAAACGTGTTAATTTCTGGTTACTATATACTATGTTTTGTTCGGAACTTTTAAACAAGTATAAGCCCTATGGTGCCAACCACTGCTAGCATCGCAAACTAAAAGCTTTTAACCCTAAAATTGAAATACAAGTACAAAACCGAAACCATACGATGTGGGCATGTGAAGCCAATGGCAAACTGTCTCGGAAAGTATACACACTTAATTTTAACTCTTTGTTCTGTCAGCAGAGAGTGCAGTGATTCATTTTTTAAGAAGTGCAAACGATGTTCGAAATTGATTTTGTGTTGGTATAAGGAGTGGTCCTGTGCGAAGCATACCTTTCGTCCTTAAAGAACACTGTAATTGTCTTCCATTGTCTAGCGCAAAAATACTCTCAAATTATTTTTATTTCGATTTATATTATTTTTTTTTTTTTTTGCGTCAATAAATAGTCATGTTGTGAAATTTCTCGTTTATTGAGTTTACAAGAAGGAACAGATACATGGCTTGTTGAGTGTGTGTACATATGAACACGCTCTCCTAAGCTACACACAAACCTGTCTACGAAAGAATCAAATTATGTATGGATTTCATATTAAATTCAATAATGTTCTAACAATTGAATTTATTGATACAATCCAAAACGTGCCCTTAGAAGTTTAATTGAATTTCGAGAAAACTGTAGGGGAGTTTAATAATTGTTTTAAGGCATTAAGTAACAGATATCTAGTTCTAAATATATGTCAGTGTTTTTTTCTTTTTCTTACTTCAGCGTAATCTTACACGTACCCATTGGTATACCAAGTGTTCTTAAAGAAATTAACTTAACCTGTGCTATCATCTCTAAGAAACGATCCAAAGCTGCGGGCGGTTATTGGAGTCTGTGGAAATACAGCTGAGTAGTTTAAGGACTGCTTAGCATCGGTTGCCCGATGTGGAAATCATATGCTTTTTGTGGACCTCTTTGATCTCCAGAAATGCCTTGTACAGTACACGCTACAGTTGTTTGAAAGACAAAATGGAAGGCCTATATCTAGACTGTCTGAGTAAACGTCTCCCATCTTTGCTTTTCGAGTCATCGGCATGGTATAGAAATGAACTGAATCATCTTCTACATCATTTGGGTTTTGATGGGATTGTGATTTGTGACATATGGAAGCTGTTATGGGAAACCAGTTGGGATAGTTGGTAGTCGGAATTATTTGGAATTTTTAATTTTAAAGTTAAGTTGTTGGTAAGTTGAGAAATGGCTTTAATTTTTTTCTTATTATTTATACTAATCGAGAAAGCGCTTTTCATAGCAGTGAATTCTATTATCGGGAGCCTTGCCAAATCATATCGCGAAGGATTTCTGTTGTTGTTAACCATTACGCTACGGGCACCATGACACAAACAGGTAGTGCGACTGAAATATGAATCTCTTTACTTGGTTGTACGTCAGAAGTTGCGATCAATGTATCTAAAGCTGATGAGTTTTTCTAGCGAGGCGGGTGTTGCGGCTTCATTGTTTTAGGGGAGGAATGCAGCTGGCTGGCTATTTCGATATGGCACTGTTTGTATCTGTGGTACCCGTGGCGTGATGGTAAGCATATGTCTGCCTGTTAACCCAGAGGTTCATGGTTCAAATCCCAACAGGGCAAAAATGTTTTTTCCACGGGTATCGAATTTCGCGAGGAATTGGCAATTCTCCGTTATTAAATTAATTGCCATGAAAAGCCTTTTCTCGATTAGCCGTTCGGAACCGGCAGAAAATTGTAGGTCCCCTCCATTTCTTCACAAGGCATGGTTGTGAAAAACTCTCTAGTTCTAGTTCCTAGGGCTATTCGCTCTGTTGCGTCACCCTATTTATTTATTTCTTACTTTTTTTTTGTTAAAAAAAAAGCGATAAAAGAAAGTGCAGCAAGTAATGTTTCGACGATATTCAAGAGCAATCTCTGTTTCAAACCCTGTCAAGGGGTGAACAATTTCCTGCATCGTCTTAAGAAACCTTACCATTTTGCAGCATTTTTGGCGACTTCAAAAATTTGGTCATTCAAAAGAAGATCATCGTTTAGTGCCTGTCCAGACGGGTTATGCTGTTAACGTTATGCTGATAACACCTAGTGTCCAGACGTTGTTATAATTACTCGCACAAGTTCTCCATTTTGTGTTGGAAATTGTATTGAAAAAAGCATAACGTTATGAGCATAACCCGTCTGGACACGCCAAGTGTACTGCTTAGGCAGATAAATCAGATTTCATTTTGCGCATCGAGTCCCCTTCTTCCTCACCCCTTTTGCACAGAAACGACCGATATAACGTTATGGGCATAACACGTATGGACAGGGACCTACACACATACCAAGTTCTGACAGCTTTTCGGTTTCAAGGACACTGGTACCTTTCAAGGATAATGGAAATATAAAGCGTTAACAACAAGAGACAACTACTACTCGGAGACAACTTCTACTCGGTTTTTGTTGCCTCATATAAGAATGTTGTCAAGGTCAGAATTCATTCAGAAGCTGAAAAGCTAAATGGTAGAAGCCAGACAAGAGATTGTTTATGAAAATAAGATAAGGAGCCCTGGGGCACACCACCATTTTTAGGGTATCAGACGTGAAAGCATCCAACATAACTTGTTTTGAACGGAAGGAAAGGTTATTTCTAATCCACCGAAAAGGAGACTCATCGATACCAAAAGCATGCATTTTCGATAAAAGAGCGTGATGCCAAACTCTATCAAATACCTTAGAAATATCAAGCGCAATAACCTTGCATTCTCCACCAAAAGAGTGTAAAGATTGCTTCGGTGCAATATGTCACCAAATCACCAGTGGACCTTTCGCTGAAAAACCTGTTCTGTCGGTCGTTAAGACGCTTTCGTTCATCAAGATATTTCATGAGTTGATGGTTTATCAGACTTATAAAAAAGGGACAATACTGCAATTGGACGGTAATTGGAAAGTCAGGAGGATTTGCCTTTTTTAGGGACGACCTGGACAAATGCAGTGTTCTATTTGCTCGAGACAAGAAGAATAGGAAAGAAAGAAAACTAACGCAGTGGTTTTGCCAGCGTGGAAGAACACAATAATGGCGGTGATGCCATCTGGACCAGTGGATTTGTGTATATTGAGATCACTTAAGACTCTTGCAACCGAGCGATTCACTGACTCAAGCTCAGGTGGAGCCAATATGCTATCAGGAAGACAGGAAGTGTCGAATTGGAAGCAAATTGAGCTGCCAGCCAACTGGGTTTATCGAAGAAGCTGACCATCGGAGATTCATTGATGAAAAGCGTTGGACCGATGCGATAGTCGAGTTCTCAAAGTTCTCAACAAATAAAGTCAAAACGTTTTTGCTTTCTTTTGGACACGACAGTATTTTTTGTCATACTTTTTTGATCCTTTAAAATTTTGGTGTTATGTGAGCATTTCTGACATTTCTGGCCTCTCTACTACAAACAATCTCTTATTTGAAATCCTGCTGTTGTTGCTTTATGTCACACGGAGTCTTCGTTTGATCGCATTACGCTGTTATCGTCACCTAATGAGGATATCAATGGGCCGTTCAACCGGGTCCTTTATTTACTTACTTTGGGCATTACAGTTCGGCTTAAACCTAAATCTTTTGATAACGACTTCGATTTCGGGCGGGCTCTCTCCAGTTTTGCACTCTGTCTACACACATTGTACTTAGGTACGGGAAGGTCCTTTAGTTGGAACAATTTCAAAACAACCCTCGCATGTAGCCAGTGTTGAATTGTTATTGTAACAGTTCTTTCTAGTTGAGGAACATTAGCCTTGTTAATAGAATAACTTTGCGTGGTTACTCTACATAAACTGAGTTGTTGCAGTTTTATGAAAATGTAAGCATTTAATTTTCTGTCGTGATTCCCGTCTCTAGAACTCTCTGTCGTAATTTATGATAAATACGGGTTGGTTGCAGAAACCTTACAAACACACTCTTCTCCATAACAGAAGAAGAGAACACCCTAGTCCACAAAGTACACCTTGAACCTTGTACCTACTCGATAAACATGAACATGCATCATCAAAAGTCTAAACGGACTACGTTCGGGTTCTCCCTACCAGAATAGAAAGATCAAATTTCCAATGAAAATATATTTTTAGCAATGAAAATCTGATGTTATATATTTTTGTTTAAACTTCATCTATCGTATATCAACTACATAACTATCCTTCATTGTTCGTTACACAAACAAACAACTTTATAAAAGTATGAGTGATTTTTTTTGTTGAACAACCGATGGATGTTGGGTACTACGTGACATGCACATTTTCCACAGATTTCCTCCATGCTGGGCTTGACATAGATACCAAATAAGGATACGATGAGACAGAGTGCAATGATGATGATGCACTTGAACGTAAAGGTATATAGTTTGTTCAAGATGGCGCCATGGATTATTATAGCAATTTATCGCTTGCATAAGTTCGCAATTTTCCTATCCCTCATCCTATTCAATCCAGAAGATCCGCACCATTAACTCAACTTATCTGGATGGGCTCTTGTTGTCAGTCTCCTTTTCTTCTTCCTTTTCTTTTCCATCGCCACTCATGATGAATGGAATTTTATTTGGTTTCTCCATTGAAGCTGAGATAAAGTGACATTCATTTAGAAGTTTATTCTTGCTTGACCCAGTGGCAGTGGGATGGTAAGATAATAAAACCTCTGCATACAAGAGGACTTTACAGAGAAAAAAAAATCGCCATTCATTTGTGCTCTCTTTTAACCCTATAGAAAACTTAACCACTGTCAAATAGATAATTTCCACCTTTTTTGTGTGATTTTTTAACGAATGTGATAATTGAGGAATGCGGCCCTGGGTGTTTTAAGTTCTTAATTTAAACCGAGTCTATTTGCACACAATGGATGAACGATGAAGTGTAAAATGAGTGGACAATTAAACCTTTAGTTTGTTGGACATGAAGCGAATCCGATTACACTTACACTAGACTACTAAGGGTAAGGCATCTTTTTTCTTTACGAACGAGAGTTATCAATTCTTATTCGTAAATATGATTCCAAACGACCAACTGGCACTTCAAATTATTCTTTAAGGAATGAAGGAAATAAAAATTAATATGTTGCAGTAAATTCTTACTTTGTTCCCTTAAATGCTTCAATTTTTTGAAAATTTAATATTCAGCGTAGTAGGCTTTAGCTTATTTAGACGTTGACTGACAGAATACAGAAATTAATGTTGTATACCAACTATGGGTTACTTCTCCAAATTTACTGAGTTAACTCTAGTTAGATGCTAGGACTATAGAATATTCCTCCACTGAAAAACTATTCTTTTGATCTCGTGTTTGAGAGGCTGTACCAGTGTAACCCATTAAAAATAAGGTGATTTTCGATTTACTTTATACTCAGTACTAAATCAATATTTAACGTACATATCGTAAGGCTATGTACCTTTA
Organism: Melanostoma scalare; assembly: GCA_949752695.1. Lineage (NCBI taxonomy): Eukaryota > Metazoa > Arthropoda > Insecta > Diptera > Syrphidae > Melanostoma > Melanostoma scalare. Next base: position 45,879,696 of record OX456985.1, read on the forward strand.
CAGATTTAAACCGAAATCGGTGTTTTTTTTAAGCCATTTTCATAAGACATGGACAAAAACATAGATGTAACTGTAGATAGTAATGCATTTAAACATTCTTCATACAGCCTTGCTGTATTTAAAAGAAGAGGAGGACAAACTAAGGAGAAAAAACAGATTGTGGATTAAAAGTGGGAAGAGGGAGCAATTTCACTGTTGCCCAAGGAACTCCTTCTGCAGGACCAGGATTCTTTACGCCCGCCGTTATCTCAGGATGACAGAGGTAGTTTTTTTTTTGTAGAAAGTGAATGTATTTAAAGCAATAAATTTAAACCGATATTTTCAGGCTGCTGATTTTTAAACAATTTTTTTTTTTTTACAATCAACGCGCACATCAAGGGGTAATGAATACCCTTATAATGTTGTTAAACACAGTGCGAGCATTTAGGAAAATAGGAGAGGATTTGAAAGAAGACACCGATGCACGTTGCTTTTGAATCCTTGTGAATCGTAATGAAGGGGAAATACAGAGCCAGGTAAAGCATTCCACATTCGGGTGGTGCGACTGAAATACGAATCTCTATACTTGACTGTACGTCCGAAGTTGGGCTCAAGGTAAAACTGATGAACATTCCTAGCGAGGCGGGTGTTGCGGCTAAATTGTTTCAGGGGAGGAATGCAACTGGCTACTTCACTAGAGCACTGCTTGTGAAAAAAGCGATAAAAGAGAGTGAGACAGGCAACGTTTCGACGATGTTCAAGAGAATCAATTGATTCTACGATTGAACTATCACCTATCAATTTTAACGCTCTATTTTGTACCCTATCAAGGAGGTGCAAAGATGTTTGAGAAGCACCTGACCAGATATGGGAGTTATACTCCAGTTTTGGGCGGATGAAGGCCTTATAAATTGTAGCCAGATCAGAAGGGGTGAAGAATTTCCTGCATCGTCTCAAGAAGCCTAAGCATTTAGCAGCATTTTTGGCGACTTCAAATATGTGGTCATTCCAACGAAGATCATCGTTTACACACATACCAAGTACTGACAGCTTTTCGGTTTCTTCGATGCAGGTACCATTCATGGATAATGGCAATGGGGGAATGTTAAGCTTCAACGACAAGAGACAGCATTGAGTTTTCGAAGCATTGAATTCTACTCGGTTCATAAGACCCCATGCAACAATGCTGTCAAGGTCAGAATTCAATGAGCTTATCATACGCAACCGTTCCAGTTCCACATCCGAAGAGCAGGGACGTGAATTTGGAAACGAATATGAAAATCTGAGGGTCGAGTCGTCAGCAAAACAGTTAAGCGGATTAGAAGTTTCAGACAAGAGATCATTAATGAAAATGAGGAAGAGAGTCGGAGATAAAACGGAGCCCTGGGGCACACCAGCATTTATTAAGTGGGTATCAGACTTGAAGCCATCCAACACAACTTGTATTGAACGGTCGGAAAGGTAATTTCTAATCCCACGAAGAAGAGACTCATCGATACCAAAAGCACGCATTTTCGATAAAAGAGCCTGATGCCAAACTCTATCAAATGCTTTAGAAATATCAAGCGCAATAATCTTACTTTCTCCAAAACAATGTAAAGATTGGTTCCACTTTTCGGTGAGATAAGCCATCAAATCACCAGTGGACCGTTTGCTACGAAAGCCGTACTGACGGTCATTAAGAAGCTTTCGTTCTTCAAGATATTTCATAAGTTGACGGTTTATCAACGCTTCCATGACCTTGGAAAGAAGGGACGTTAGTGCAATTCGACGGTAATTGGAAGGGGAGGAAGATTCGCCTTTTTTAGGGACGGGCTGGACAAATGCAGTTTTCCATCTGCTCGGAAAAATCCCAGCAGAATAGGAAAGATGGAAAAGTTTACGCAGTGGTTTTGCCAGCGTAGAAGAACACCTCTTCAGAATAACGGCGGGGATACCATCTGGACCAGCGGATTTATGTATGTTGAGATCTTTGAGGACTCTCGCAACCGAGCGAGTTCGAAAAAATATCTGCTTCATCAAAGAATTTGCAGACTCGAGCTCAGGTGGAGCCAATATGCTATGAGGAAGTGTCGAGTTGGCAGCAAATTGAGCTGCCAGCAAATTGGCTTTGTCGATGGAGCTGACATACGGAGAGTCATTGAAGACGAGCGTTGGGACCGATGACGTGGTCGAGTTCTTAATGTTCTTCACAAAAGACCAAAAGTTTTTACTTCCTTTTGGACACAACAGTATTTTTTGCCTTACTTTTTGGTCATGTAAAAACTTAGCCCTTTGTATTTGAGCATTACAGATATTTCTGGCCCGTTTGAACAAATTTCGATTTTCTACAGTAGGGTTGCCTTTAAATTTTCGAAAATTGCTTTCTCTATCCCTAATCGCCTCTTTACAGCTTGAATCAAACCACGAATTCTCTTTGGGGATGATACTTTTTGTTCTGTGAGGAACAAAATTTCTCATGCCGTTAAGAATTACGTTAGATATCATATCAGCTGATGCGTCAACGTTTCCGTCGAGAAAGCACAATGACCAATTAAAATTTCGAAAGAAATTATTCAGGCCGTCCCAATTGGCTTTTTCATATTGCCACACAGTTCTTTTGGGGACTTTATCTTTTTTTACCGTGACGGAAAGCGAAAAATCTACCGATATGACACAATGGTCCGATTTGCCTAAAGGAGATGATACTACAACCCTGTATTTTTCGGGATGAGAAGTGAGAAATAAGTCAAGAGTGTTGGCCGCATGGCCTTCAATATCTGGAACCCGGGCTCATCAACAAGTTGAGTTAATTCGTTAAACTCAGCGAAGATCTCAACATATTTTCCTTCGGGTGTTGTCTGGCCAGAATGTCGAAGCCAACCAGAATTGTGTACATTGAAATCGCCCGCAATTGCGATTTCAGTGTGAGGATAAAGGGAGACAATTCTTATTATGGACTCAGATAGCGCATCAAACTCGTTAGAGGTTGAATTGCTATCTAAATTGGGGCTTCTGTACATAAAACAATAATGAATGATATGCTTACGGACGGTGAATTTTAACCACATGAAATTAAAGTTCGTATTAGAACAGAGGCCGTATTGTGGTAGAAGCTGGTAAGCAATATCATTCCTAATATAAACGGCGAGGCCATGAGAAGAAAAGAATAATGGCACTAAGCTATATCCAGGCAGGTTGAACTCTGATGAATCAGAATCAACACCTACCTGGGTTTCACTCAATACCAAAACAGCTGGCCTGCATTTTGCAGTGTGAGCGTACACAGAAAAAAAATTCGATCGCAACCCCCTAATGTTGCTAAAACCGACTCTAAACTTACCCGACATTACGATCCACAAAAACACACAAAACAAAGTATCAAACGCAGACGCTTAATCTAAGTCCAATCAACAAGTGAAGATCTAATTGGTAAACCAAAAAAAAGTTACTAGCGGTGTTATGCCCAGCCAGCAACTTGATTTTAGTTAACCAACGGAATCAACACCGTTGATTGACTATCCGCCTAGCAAACCCACAGCCTCATTGTCTGCACACACTGCTTCGATAAGATAAGAGATCTTGTAGAAAAAATGTGTGCAGGCACTGAGACTGCGAGAGTGGTGTGGGGGAGGAAGGAGATGAAGGAAAGCACTAAGTGTTTGGTCTATTTTTTTTTCATATGTGTATATGATTGGGTGGCACACAACACTGAATGTAATTAATTCACTGAAGTGATTTTATTAAACATTTGGCGCGGCGCGGCAGGAAAGTTTTGATTGTTTATTTATTGGAAGGGTTTTGAATGGTGAATTAATTTTATTTATTTTTTTTTTTTTTTTTTTTATAAAAGGAGACCAGATTGAAGTTTTGGGGAAAAAGCACGGATTTTTGTGGCGGACACTAGTGCGGTGCGTGTTATCGCGATTGATAGCAGATCGGAACTGATTGATAGCAGAATTAGAACTGTAAAAAAAATAGTATTTCATTATTTGTGTAAATGTTACATACATATATGTGGTGCACGTAGTGTAATTGTTAGCATAATAATTGCCTGTTACGCTGGAGGATCATGGTTCGAATTCCAATAGGAACCAAAAAATGTTTGGCCAAGTTTAAGACAAGACAGGAGCGAGCAATAAAAAATCTTCTAACAGTAAATTTACTGTCAAGAAAAGCACTTTCTCGATTAGCCCTTCGGAACCGGTAGAAAATTGTAGGTCCCCACAATTCATTTATGTATGTCATAAGAATTTATATATTTCACAGGCATGTTACGTGAAGAGTTTGGAATGCATAAGCCCAAGAATAGAGAAGTAAAATACCGTCTTACGAGATGCTATACCAGCAGACGAAGTTTTGGCGACAGTACTAAGACTTCTGGCTACCAGCAAGTCCGATAGGATAAAGTATTCAACTCGATTATCCCTGGCATTTATATTCATGACTATTCCTAGAGCTTGCCAGATAAGCTACGAAGAAATGAAGGAGATTATCTACAGGTAATTTTGAAAAATTAAATTCAGTTGCATGTTCATATTTGTTTTCTGCTTAGATCCCATCTTCATTAGTTGAGTGGAAGAGTATTGCTGGAAAATTGTATGATTGTTGGCAATTTCTTTTATGCATCGGAGCATAAGATTGGAATCATATTGCTTTCAAGGCATCGAAATCTGACGGGGCCTTTTACCGTAATTATAAGAGCTTCGACACCATTGTTCTTTTGGAACTTGTTGATCCTGGGTATAGATTTACTTATGTTGAAATAGGGTGTATAATGGTCGGATCAGTGACGGCAAATAATTTCTAAGGCGAACACCTTGCTACCGCCAGATGAAACTGTTGGAAGCCATAGTCTTCCGTATGTTATCGTGAGAGATGACGCATTTAGCCTCCAAAAGCATTTAATGAAACCTTTTCCATACAACAGTGTTAAAAAATGTTCAATTATCGCTTGTTTGTCGAGTTCGACAAACTGTCGAACATTCGTTTGGGATTATTTCAAAAAAAAAATTTAAGATTCTACAGACCGCCATACGACTTGAAGCCCGAAAGAGTTGTTCAAGCAATTTGTGTTTTACACAACTCTCTCTGACAACAAAATGAAGGCTGCATTCCACCCATTGATACTGAGTCCAGTATAAGAAATCAACGCCAAGAAAGTCAACAAAATACACCAGGAAACAGTGAAACGTCAAGAAATTACGCTGCCGATGCTCGGCTCACCAGAAACTCTTTCGCAGAAGAAGGAATGATACCACGGATGGAACAATATGTGTTAAAGCGAGTAATTTATTGGTGAATGCTCATAATTAACAATAATAAATAAATACTTCCAGAAAGAATCAGGAAGACCAACTTTACAGGCGCCCACCAAAAGTGAGGAAAATAAGCCCCCAGAAGAAATCGTTTCAAGTATGTTCATTATTCAGTTTGCAATAAATGTAATATTAATCAATAAATCAATATTATAGACACACGGTCACCTCAGCGAGTACTTAGTGCTACTGAGGACGAACGCAGGGCATTCAGGACGAGCTTAGGAATTTCAAAAAACGCTTTTTGGCGACCACGGGGCAGCCCCAGGGCTTTAATGAGCAAATCTATTTTTACTTGTGATTATAGGTATTTTAAGGGAAGCTTTGCAATTGTGCAGAAAAATTTTTTTTGAGATAACGATAAGACATGACGGTGATAGAGAGTACGGAAAATGGGTCCTGCAGTTTTGTCTGTCTATCTGTCTTTCACCATGTGAATCTACAAATTAAATCGCTTGGCCAATTTTGTGTGGCCGCCTACAGAGAGGTTTTTGTACTTGAGTCTCTAGGTGAGTGGCGGATCCAGGATTTGGGCAAGGGGGGGGTCTATTACTCAAAACCTTATCTATATATATATATATACAATATATCAATACCATTGCATTGCATCTTATCTTTTGACAGCGAATTCGCGGTTGAATTCCAAATCGCCTGTCACATTATGGAATCAGTTAATTCGATTGTTTTACCTTTGAGTCGGGAATTGCAATCTAAAAACCAAGATCTGGGTGAGGCTACTACGCTGGCAGATGAAGCTTTGAATGAATTTACGTACAAACGCGAAAACGCAGATTCTACTTTCCACGTTATTTATCAACATGTTGCTAGAATTTGTTCTGAATACGAAATTACAATGCCGCCGCCGCACCGCCGCCGCCTTTGCAATCAACAAAAAAATCGTTGCAACGTTCAAGCACAAAGTATTGAAGACTACACTCAGAGAAAAAAACTATAATTTGAATAAGAATTCCCATTGTTTCAATGATTTTTTACGATTAATATTGGTCAATAGGACAAAGACCATTACCGTAACAGCTTTGGAACTATTATTATAATAGTACGTCTGTATAATTGTTTTAAAAGTTAAATAGTTTTGAAATAATAGTCTCTCTTATTAATAATCAATGGTTGGTACTATAACAGACTAAAATTAATAAGCAATGTCCTATTGAAAATTAATCTGGTAATACTATTGATTCAACAGTGGAATACCATTGCGAAGTTTCGATATTGTTGGTATTTGCAGAAGCAGCCATCAAACAAATACCAACAATAGAAAACCAAAATGAAATAAGAATAATTGTCAATAGAAAACTAAAACATATCACAAAAAACAATAATTTCCAAAACGATCTTAAAAATAAATACAAAACTGAAATCAAAAATCTAAACGAAATTAAAAATAAACTAGAAAACAACAGTGCAATAATCACAAAAGCTGACAAAGGTAATACAGTTGTAATAATGGACCAACAACAATATATTAACCAAACTCTTACATTCATTAACGAAAACAACATAAAATCCCTAAATAACGACCCAACTAAAACCTACACCAAAGAAATCAATAGCATGATCAACAAATGTAACAATATACTGCCCAACTATAAAAAACTAAAACTCAAACACCCCAACGCAAGCGCACCTCTATTAACAGGACTACCCAAAATCCACAAACCCGGAATACCCATCTACATATAAAATATCGAAAGAACTAAAAAACATTATTAATAACAACATAACCATCAAAAATAACCACAGCATAAAAAACTATATGGATTTCATTGAAAAAACAAAAAATATTAACATTAAAACACTACACAAACTCATTTCATTTGACGTTACAAAAATGTATACAAACATCCCCATAGATGAAACAATACTTATATTAAAAGACAACTTAACTAAAACAGCAAAACTTAATACACAACAAATAGAAGAATTAATCAACCTACTGAAGGTAATCCTAAAACAAAATTATTTTACATTCAACAACAAACACTATAGACAAGATGAAGGCCTCGCTATGGGCTCCCAATTGAGTGGACTTCTAGCAGACATATTCCTTAATCACTTTGAAAATAAATACATCTTATCTAAATTAAATCCACAACAACAACAGATAATATTTTACACCAGATATGATGATACTTTTATCATATTCAATGGAACCAATAGACAAATAGACATTTTAAACAAATATATGAACAACATCAACACAAAAATTAAATTCACAATAGAAATTGAAAACAACAACGCCATTAACTTCTTAGATCTAAATATTAACAAAAACAACAACAAACTTAAATATAAAATATACAGAAAGCCAACAACTACCGATATTACAATACACAACGATTCCTTCCACCTTTATGAACAAAAAATAGCAGCCTATAACACATTCATCAACAGATTATTAAATATTCCTATGAACAAATCTGACTACTCAAATGAAGTAATGACAATAAAACAGATCGCAAAAGCAAATGGATACAGCAACAACATGATCGAAGATCTAATTCAAAAAAGAAAAAAGAGAATAAACAACATACACAAAATAACAGAGAAAGCTAATCACACAAAATACATCGCAATTGACTACACTCATTTAATACCACACACTCTAAAACACGAATTGAAAAAACTCAACATAAATTTATCTTTTAAAACAAATAACAACACTCAAAATATATTAAAAAATAAGAACAAAAAGACCATAGAGTCATGCTGCGGCGTATACAAATAACGTGTAACGATTGTGAAAAGTTCTACATTGGACAAACATGCAGAACTTTTCTAAACCGGTTTAGTGAACACAGACCAAAGCCCAGTACAAATTCTGCTTTTGCACTTCATCTAATGGACAATAATCATAGCTGCACAAACTTTGACAACAATATGTTTCCATTAAGCATATGCCAAAAAGGGACAAAACTAGACGCAATAGAAGAATTCCATATATACAAAGCAAATAAACTAGAACAGGACAAATTATTAAACGATAAATTAACAATTAAAGCAAACCCAATATACGACACTGCAGTAAAGCTTCAAATTAAACAACAGAAGAAGAAAGACAATGCATCACCCACAACAGCTTCTTGAAACAACAATACAAATAACACCAAAAGTTAACATATTAGTTCAGCCCGATGATGGAATGTTGCACCATTGTTTTAATAGTCAAGTACTAGTGTTTTAATAGTGTTGTACTATTATTTCAATAGTGTAGAACTTTTGTTTCAAAAGTATGGTACTATTGATTTTATAGTGCAGTATTAATTTTTTTTATAGGGTTGCACTATTGTTTTAATAGTTAAGTACTTATGCTTTAATAGTATTATGTAATGACTTTCATAGTATACATTTTTTAGAATTAATGGTACGCATTATAGTTTTAATGTGATATCTATATCAATTCAATAGTACCAACATACGTTTTGCATTTTATGAGGTATGTACTATTAAATTGATACATAGATATCATATTAAAAAACAAGTGCACCAGTTCACCAGTTCACCACTTCACCACTTCACCACCTCACCACTTCACCACTTCACCAGTTCACCACTTCATCACTTCACCACTTCACCACTTCACTACTTCACCATTTCACCACTTCACCAGTTCACCACTTCACCACTTCACCAGTTCATCTGTTCACCTGTTCACCAGTTCACCACTTCACCACCTCACCACTTCACCACTTCACCAGTTCACCACTTCATCACTTCACCACTTCATCACTTCACCACTTCACAACTTCACCACTTCACCACTTCAACACTTCACCACTTCACCACTTCACCACTTCACCAGTTCATCTGTTCACCTGTTCACCAGTTCACCACTTCACCACCTCACCACTTCACCACTTCACCAGTTCACCACTTCATCACTTCACCACTTCATCACTTCACCACTTCACAACTTCACCACTTCACCACTTCAACACTTCACCACTTCACCACTTCACCACTTCACCACTTCATCACTTCACCACTTCATCACTTCATCACTTCACCACTTCACCACTTCACCGCTTCAGCACTTCACCACTTCAATACTTCACCACTTTACCACCTCACCACTTCACCACTTCACCAGTTCGCCACTTCACCAGTTCACCACTTCATCACTTCACCACTTCACCATTTCACCACTTCATCACTTCAATAGAACACCATTTCACCAGTTCATCTGTTCACCAGTTCACCTGTTCACCAATTCACCAGTTCACCACTTCACCACTACACCACTTCACCAGTTCACCACTACACCAATTCACCACTTCAAAACTTCGCCAGTTCACCACTTCACCAGTTCACCAGTTCACCAGTTCACCAGTTCACCAGGTCACCACTTCACCAGATCACCACTTCACCAGTTCACCACTTCACCACTTTACCACATCACTTCACCACTTCACCACTTTACCACTTCAGCACTTCAGCACTTCACCACTTCACCACTTCACCACTTCACCACTTTACCACCTCACCACTTCACCACTTCACCAGTTCACCACTTCATCACTTCACCACTTCACCACTTCACCAGTTCACCTTTTCACCAGTTCACCAGTTCACCAGTTCACCACTTTACCACCTCACCACTTCACCACTTCACCAGTTCACCACTTCACCATTTCACCACTTCATCACTTCAACAGTTCACCAGTTCACCAGTTCATCTGTTCAACAGTTCACCTGTTCACCAATTCACCAGTTCACCACTTCACCAGTTCACCACTTCACCACTTCACCACTTCACCAGTTCACCACTTCACCAATTCACCACTTCAAAACTTCGCCAGTTCACCACTTCACCAGTTCACCAGTTCACCAGTTCACCAGTTCACCAGTTCATCAGCTCACCACTTCACCAGTTCACCACTACACCACTTCACCACATCACTACACCACTTCACCACTTCAACACTTTAACACCTCACCACTTCACTACTTCACCAGTTCACCACTTCACCAGTTCACGACATCATCACTTCACCACTTCACCAGCTCACCACTTCACCAGTTCACCAGTTCACCAGTTCAACAGTTCACCAGTTCACCAGTTCACCAGTTCACCAGTTCACCAGTTCACCAGTTCACCAGTTCACCAGTTCACCAATTCACCAGTTCACCAGTTCACCAGTTCACCACTTCACCAGTTCACAACTTCATCACTTCACCACTTCAGCACTTCACCACTTCACCACTTCACCACTTCACCACTTTACCACCTCACCACTTCACCACTTCACCACTTCACCACTTCACCACTTCACCACTTTACCACTTCACCAGTTCACCAGTTCACCACTTCACCAGTTCACCACTTCATCACTTCACCACTTCACCACTTCACCACTTCACCATTTCACCACTTCACCACTTCACCACTTCACCACTTCACCACTTCACCAGTTCATCTGTTCACCACTTCACCAGTTCACCAGTTCATCTGTTCACCACTTCACCACTTCACCACTTCACCACTTTACCACTTCACCACTTCACCACTTCACCACTTCACCACTTCACCACTTCACCACCTCACCACTTCACCACTTCACCAGTTCACCACTTCATCACTTCACCACTTCACCACTTCACCACTTCACCACTTCACCACTTCATCACTTCACCACTTCACCACTTCACCACTTCACCACTTCACCACTTCACCACTTCACCAGTTCACCACTTCACCACTTCACCACTTCATCACTTCACCACCACTTCACCACTTCACCACTTCACCACTTCACCACTTCACCACTTCATCAGTTCACCACTTCATCACTTCACCACTTCACCACTTCACCAGTTCACGTCTTCACCATTTCACCACTTCTTAACCACACCACTTCACCACTTCACCAGTTCACCACTTCACCACTTCACCACTTCATCACTTCACCACCACTTCACCACTTCACCACTTCACCACTTCACCACTTCACCACTTCATCAGTTCACCACTTCATCACTTCACCACTTCACCACTTCACCAGTTCACGTCTTCACCATTTCACCACTTCTTAACCTCACCACTTCACCACTTCACCATTTCACCACTTCACCACTTCACCACTTCACCACTTCATCACTTCACCACCTCACCACTTCACCACTTCACCACTTCACCACTTCACCACTTCACCACTTCACCACTTCACCACTTCACCACTTCACCACTTCACCACTTCACCACTTCACCAGTTCACCACTTCACCACTTCACCACTTCACCACTTCACCACTTCACCACTTCACCACTTCACCACTTCACCACTTCACCAGTTCACCAGTTCATCACTTCACCACTTCATCACTTCACCACTTCACCACTTCACCACTTCACCACTTCACCACCTCACCACTTCACCACTTCGCCACTTCATTACTTCACCACTTCACCACTTCACCACTTCACCACTTCACCACTTCACCACTTCACCACTTCACCACTTCACCACTTCACCACTTCACCACTTCACCACTTCACCACTTCACCACTTCACCACTTCACCACTTCACCACTTCACCACTTCACCACTTCACCATTTCACCACTTCACCACTTCACCACTTTACCAGTTCACCACTTCACCAGTTCACCATCATCACTTCACCACTTCACCACTTCACCACTTCACCACTTCACCACTTCACCACTTCACCACCTCACCACTTCACCACTTCACCACTTCACCACTTCACCACTTCACCACTTCACCACTTCACCACTTCAGCACTTTACCACTTCACCACTTCACCACTTCACCACTTCAAAACTTCACCACTTCACCACTTCACCACTTCACCACTTTACCACTTTACCACTTCACCACTTCACCACTTCACCACTTCACCACTTCACCACATCACCACTTCACCACTTCACCACTTCACCACTTCACCACTTCACCACTTCACCACTTCACCACTTCACCACTTCACCACTTCACCACTTCACCACTTCACCACTTCACCACTTCACCACTTCACCACTTCACCACTTCACCACTTCACCACTTCACCACTTCACCACTTCTACAATTCACCACTTCTACAATTCACCACTTCACCACTTCACCACTTCACCACTTGACCACTTCACCACTTCACCACTTCACCACTTCACCACTTCACCACTTCACCACTTCACCACTTCACCAGTTCACCAGTTCACCACTTCACCACTTCACCAGTTCACCACTTCATCACTTCACCACTTCACCACTTCACCACTTCACCACTTCACCACTTCAACACTTCACCACTTCACCACTTCACCACTTCACCACTTCACAACTTCACCACTTCACCACTTCACCACTTCACCACTTCACCACTTCACCACTTCACCACTTCACCACTTCACCACTTCACCACTTCACCACTTTACCACTTCACCACTTCACCACTTCACCACTTCACCACTTCACCAGTTCACCACTTCATCACTTCACCACTTCACCACTACACCACCTCACCACTTCACCACTTCACCACTTCACCACTTCACCAGTTCACCACTTCATCACTTCACCACTTCACCACTACACCACCTCACCACTTCACCACTTCACCACTTCACCACTTCACCAGTTCACCACTTCATCACTTCACCACTTCAACACTTCACCACTTCATTACTTCACCACTTCACCACTTCACCACTTCACTACTTCACCAGTTCACTACTTCACCAGTTCACCAGTTCACCAGTTCACCACTTCACCACTTCACCACTTCACCACTTCACCACTTCACCACTTTACCACTTCACCACTTCACCACTTCACCACTTCACCACTTCACCACTTCACCACTTCACCACTTCACCACTTCACCACTTCACCACTTCACCACTTCACCACTTCACCACTTCACCACTTCACCACTTCACCACTTCACCACTTCACCACTTCACCACTTCACCACTTCACCACTTCAGCACTTTACCACTTCACCACTTCACCACTTCACCACTTCACCACTTCACCACTTCACCACTTTACCACTTTACCACTTCACCACTTCACCACTTCACCACTTCACCACTTCACCACTTCACCACTTCACCACTTCACCACTTCACCACTTCACCACTTCACCACTTCACCACTTCACCACTTCACCACTTCACCACTTCACCACTTCACCACTTCACCACTTCACCACTTCACCACTTCACCACTTCTACAATTCACCACTTCACCAGTTCACCAGTTCACCACTTCACCAGTTCACCACTTCACCACTTCACCACTTCACCACTTCTCCACTTCACCACTTCTCCACTTCACCACTTCACCACTTCACCACTTCACCACTTCACCACTTCACCACTTCACCACTTCACCACTTCACCACTTCACCACTTCACCACTTCACCACTTCATCACTTCACCACTTCACCACTTCACCACTTCATCACTTCACCACTTCACCACTTCACCACTTCACCACTTCACCACCTCACCACTTCACAACTTCACCACTTCACCACTTCAAAACTTCACCACTTCACCACTTCACCACTTCACCACTTCACCACTTCACCACTTCACCACTTCACCACTTCACCACTTCACCACTTCACCACTTCACCACTTCACCACTTCACCACTTCACCACTTCACCACTTCACCACTTCACCACTTCACCACTTCACCACTTCACCACTTCACCACTTCACCACTTCACCAGTTCACCAGTTCACCAGTTCACCACTTCACCACTTCACCAGTTCACCACTTCATCACTTCACCACTTCACCACTTCACCACTTCACCACTTCACCACTTCAACACTTCACCACTTCACCACTTAACCACTTCACCACTTCACAACTTCACCACTTCACCACTTCACCACTTCACCACTTCACCACTTCACCACTTCACCACTTCACCACTTCACCAGTTCACCACTTCATCACTTCACCACTTCACCACTTCACCACCTCACCACTTCACCACTTCACCACTTCACCAGTTCACCACTTCATCACTTCACCACTTCAACACTTCACCACTTCATTACTTCACCACTTCACCACTTCACCACTTCACTACTTCACCAGTTCACCAGTTCACCAGTTCACCACTTTACCACTTCACCACTTCACCACTTCACCACTTCACCACTTCACCACTTCACCACTGCACCACTTCACCACTTCACCAGTTCACCACTTCATCACATCACTACTTCACCACTTCACCACTTCACCACTTCACCAGTTCACCAGTTCACCAGTTCACCACTTCACCACTTCACCACTTCACCACTTCACCAGTTCACCACTTCATCACTTTACCACTTCATCACTTTACCACTTCACCACTTCACCACTTCACCACTTCACCACTTCACCACTTCACCACTTCACCACTTCATCAATTCACCACTTCACCACTTCACCACTTCACCACTTCACCACTTCACCACTTCACCACTTCACCACTTCACCACTTCACCACTTCACCACTTCACCACTTCACCACTTCACCACTTCACCACTTCACCACTTCACCACTTCACCACTTCACCACTTCACCACTTCACCACTTCACCACTTCACCACTTCACCACTTCACCACTTTACCACTTCACCACTTCACCACTTCACCACTTCACCAATTCACCACTTCACCACTTCACCACTTCACCACTTCACCACTTCACCACTTCACCACTTCACCACTTCACCACTTCACCACTTCACCACTTCACCACTTCACCACTTCACCACTTCACCACTTCACCACTTCACCACTTCACCACTTCACCACTTCACCACTTCACCACTTCACCACTTCACCACTTCACCACTTCACTACTTCACCACTTCACCACTTCACCACTTCACCACTTCACCACTTCACCACTTCACCACTTCACCACTTCACCACTTCACTACTTCACCACTTCACCACTTCACCACTTCACTACTTCACCACTTCACCACTTCACCACTTCACCACTTCACCACTTCACCAGTTCACCACTTCACCACTTCACCACTTCACCATTTCACCATTTCACCACTTCACCACTTCACCACTTCACCACTTCACCACTTCACCACTTCACCACTTCACCACTTCACCACTTCACCACTTCACCACTTCACCACTTCACCACTTCACCACTTCACCACTTCACCACTTCACCACTTCACCACTTCACCACTTCACCACTTCACCACTTCACCACTTCACCACTTCACCACTTCACCACTTCACCACTTTACCACTTCACCACTTCATCACTTCACCACTTCACCACTTCACCACTTCACCACTTCACCACTTCACCACTTCACCACTTCATCACTTCAGCACTTCACCAGTTCACCAGTTCACCACTTCACCACTTCACCACTTCATCACTTCACCACTTCACCACTTCACCACTTCACCACTTCACCACTTCACCACTTCACCACTTCACCACTTCACCACTTCACCACTTCACCACTACACCACTTCACCACTTCATCACTTCACCACTTCACCACTTCACCACTTCACCACTTCACCACTTCACCACTTCACCACTTCACCACTTCACCACTTCACCACTTCACCACTTCACCACTTCACCACTTCACCACTTCACTACTTCACCACTTCACCACTTCACCACTTCACCACTTCACCACTTCACCACTTCACCGCTTCACCACTTCACCACTTCACCACTTCACCACTTCACCACTTCACCACTTCACCACTTCACCACTTTACCACTTC
Source organism: Melanostoma scalare (assembly GCA_949752695.1). Lineage (NCBI taxonomy): Eukaryota > Metazoa > Arthropoda > Insecta > Diptera > Syrphidae > Melanostoma > Melanostoma scalare. The sequence goes on from OX456985.1 coordinate 45,895,745, forward strand.
ACCACTTCATCACTTCACCACTTCACCACTTCACCACTTCACCACTTCACCACTTCACCACTTCACCACTTCACCACTTCACCACTTCACCACTTCACCACTTCAGCACTTCACCAGTTCACCATTTCACCACTTCACCAGTTCACCACTTCACCAGTTCACCACTTCACCAGTTCACCACTTCACCACTTCACCACTTCACCACTTCACCACTTCACCACTTCACCACTTCACCACTTCACCACTTCATTACTTCACCACTTCATTACTTCACCACTTCACCACTTCACCACTTCACCATTTCACCACTTCACCACTTCACCACTTCACCACTTCACCACTTCACCACTTCACCACTTCACCACTTCACCACTTCACCACTTCACCACTTCACCACTTCACCACTTCACCACTTCACCACTTCACCACTTCACCACTTCACCACTTCACCACTTCACCACTTCACCACTTCACCACTTCACCACTTCACCACTTCACCACTTCACCACTTTACCACTTCACCACTTCACCACTTCACCACTTCACCACTTCACCACTTCACCACTTCACCACTTTACCACTTCACCACTTCACCACTTCACCACTTCACCACTTCACCACTTCACCACTTCACCACTTCACCACTTCACCACTTCACCACTTCACCACTTCACCACTTCACCACTTCACCACTTCACCACTTCACCACTTCACCACTTCGCCACTTCATCACTTCACCACTTCACCAGTTCACCAGTTTACCACTTCACCACTTCACCACTTCATCACTTCACCACTTCACCACTTCACCACTTCACCACTTCACAATTTCACAACTTCACCACTTCACCACTTCACCACTTCACCACTTCACCACTTCACCACATCACCACTTCACTACTTCACCACTTCACCACTTCACCACTTCACCACTTCACCACTTCACCAGTTCACCACTTCATCACTTCACCACTTCACCACTTCACCACCTCACCACTTCACCACCTCACCACTTCACCACTTCACCACCTCACCACTTCACCACCTCACCACTTCACCACTTCACCACTTCACCACTTCACCACTTCACCACTTCACCACTTCACCACTTCACCACTTCACCAGTTCACCAGTTCACCAGTTCACCAGTTCACCAGTTCACCAGTTCACCACTTCACCACTTCACCACTTCACCACTTCACCACTTCACCACTTCACCACTTCACCACTTCACCACTTCACCACTTCACCACTTCACCACTTCACCACTTCACCACTTCACCACTTCACCACTTCATCACTTCACCACTTCACCACTTCACCACTTCATCACTTCACCACTTCACCACTTCACCACTTCACCACTTCACCACTTCTTCACTTCACCACTTCATCACTTCAGCACTTCACCACTTCACCACTTCACCACTTCACCAGTTCACCAGTTCACCAGTTCACCAGTTCACCAGTTCACCAGTTCACCAGTTCACCACTTCACCACTTCACCACCTCACCACTTCACCACTTCACCACCTCACCACTTCACCACCTCACCACTTCACCACTTCACCACTTCACCACTTCACCACTTCACCACTTCACCACTTCACCAGTTCACCAGTTCACCAGTTCACCAGTTCACCAGTTCACCAGTTCACCACTTCATCACATCACCACTTCACCACTTCACCACTTCACCACTTCACCACTTCACCACTTCACCACTTCACCACTTCACCACTTCACCACTTCACCACTTCACCACTTCACCACTTCACCACTTCACCACTTCACCACTTCACCACTTCATCACTTCACCACTTCACCACTTCACCACTTCACCACTTCACCACTTCACCGCTTCACCACTTCACCACTTCACCATTTCACCACTTCACCACTTCACCACTTCACCACTTCACCACTTCACCACTTCACCACTTCATCACTTCAGCACTTCACCAGTTCACCAGTTCACCACTTCACCACTTCACCACTTCACCACTTCACCACTTCACCACTTCACCACTTCACCACTTCACCACTTCACCACTTCACCACTTCACCACTTCACCACTTCACCACTTCACCACTTCACCACTTCACCACTTCACCACTTCACCACTTCACCACTTCACCACTTCACCACTTCACCACTTCACCGCTTCACCACTTCACCACTTCACCACTTCACCAGTTCACCAGTTCACCACTTCACCACTTCACCACTTCACCACTTCACCACTTCACCACTTCACCACTTCACCACTTCACCACTTCACCACTTCACCACTTCACTACTTCACCACTTCACCACTTCACCACTTCACCACTTCACCACTTCACCACTTCACCACTTCACCACTTCACCACTTCACCACTTCACCACTTCACCACTTCACCACTTCACCACTTCACCACTTCACCACTTCACCACTTCACCACTTCACCACTTCACCACTTCACCACTTCACCACTTCACCACTTCACCACTTCACCAGTTCACCAGTTCACCAGTTCACCAGTTCACCACTTCACCACTTCACCACTTCACCACTTCATCACTTCATCACTTCACCACTTCACCACTTCCCCACTTCACCACTTCACCACTTCACCACTTCACCACTTCACCACTTCCCCACTTCACCACTTCACCACTTC